>SJYX01005091.1:208078-227045 GCA_006410675.1 Oreotragus oreotragus
TGCAAACTGATTCAGTTATATATATATAACTGAATGTATAATATATATATAATTTAATGTATATATTAATATATATTATACATTCTTTTTCTTATTTCCCATTATAGTTTATCACAAGATATTGAATGTAGTTCTCTGTGTTATACAGTAGGATCTTGTTTATTGTATGTTGTATATTAGTTGCATCTGTTAATCTCAAATTTCTGATTCATCCCACCCTCACTTCCTCTCATTCTTGGCAACCACAAATCTGTTCTCTATGTCTGTTGGAAATAAGTTCATTTGTAACATATTTTAGATTCCACATATAAGTGACACCATATGGTATCTGTCTTTCTATTTCTGACATTTCATTTAAGTATGAGCATCTCTAGATCCATCTTGTTGCTGCAAATGACAATATTTCATTCTTTTTTATGACTGAGTACTATTCCAATATATATCTTCTTTATCCATTCATCTGTTGATTGTCACCTCGGTTATTTCCATGTCTTGACTATTGCAAACAGTGCTACCATGAACATTAAGGGGCATGTATCTTCTCTAATTAGAATTTTCATTGTCTCCAACTAATCTGTATGCCCAGGAGTGAGATTGCCAGATTATATGGCAACGCTAGTTTTCTGAGGAACATTCATACTGTTTTTCATATGGGCTGTACCAATTTACATCCCCACTAACAGTGTAGAAGGGTTCCATTTTCTCCACATCCTCTCCAGCATTTGTTATTTATGGACATTTCAATGATGGCCACTCAGACCTGTGTGAGATGGTACCTCATTGTAGTTTTTAATTTGCATCTCTCTGCTGATTAGTGATACGGAGCATCTTTTCTTGTCTGTTGGCCCTCTGTATAACTACCTTGCAGAAGTGTCTATTAAGGACTTCTGCCTATTTTTCAGTTGGGTTACTTTTTGTTGTTGTTGTTTAGTTGTATGAGCTATTTGTATGTTTCAGTAATTAAATATTTGTCAGTCACATCATTTGCAGATATTTCCTCCAAGTCAATAGGTTGTCTTTTCATTTTGTTTGTGGTCTCCTTTGCTGTAAAAAAGCCTATAAGGTCTTTGGCCACCTGATGCCAAAGTCGGACACGACTGAGCACCTTCAATTTCTTTCTTTTTTTCTTAAAAAGGATTGATTTTTACACTCTCTGATATTTCATTGTCAGCATAAAGAAATGCAACTGATTTCTGTATGTTAATCTTGTATCCTGCTACCTTGCTGAATTCATTTTTTAGTCCTAATAGTTTTTCAGTTCTAATAGTTTCTGCAGTGCTGTGCAGTGCCTAGTTGCTCAGTCATGTCTGACTCTTCACAACTCCATGGACTGCAGCCCCTCTGTTCATGGTGATTCTCCAGGCAAGAATACTGGAGTGGGACACCATTCCCTTCTACAAGAGCTCTTCCCAACCCAGGGATCAAACCCGGGTCTCTCCCATTGCAGGTGGATTTTTTTTAACATTTGAGCCACCAGGGAAGCCCAAGAGTACTGAAGTGGGTAGCTTACCCCTTCTCAGGGGACCTTCCCAACCCAGGAATAGAACCAGGGTCTCCTTCATTGCCCCCAGACTCTTTACCTGCTGAGCTCCCAGGGAAGTCCTTCACTTCTAATAATTCAGTTCTAATAGTTTAGGGTTTTCTGTATACAGTATCATGTCATCTGCATCTAATGACAATTTTACCCCTTCCTTTCAAATTTGGATAATTTTTGCTTCTTTTTCTTGTCTGAGTGCTCTGACTGGGCTTCCAATACTGCATTGAATAGAAATGATGAGAGTGGGCATCCTTGTTTTGTTCCAAATTTTAGCAGGAAGTCTTTCAACTTTCAACTTTTCACTATTCGGTATTATGTTGGCTGTAGGTTTGTCATAAATAGCATTTATTATGTTGAGATATGTATCCTCTATATTCACTTTGGTAAGAGTTTCTAACACAAACAGCAATTGAATTTTATCAAATGTTTCTTCTGCATTTACTGAAATGATCGTGTGGTTTTTATTATTTTTTTTGTTAACATGGTGTATCACATTGATTGATTTGTATATGTTGAGCCATCCTTGTTACCTAGGGATGAATTCAACTTGATTGTGGTGTATGATCTTTTTTATGTGCTGTTGGATTCATTTTGCTAATATTTTGTTGAGAATTTTTGCATCTATATTCATCAAAGATATTTCTTTTTGATAATGTCTATTTGGTTGTGGTATCAGAGTGATGGTGGCTGTATAGAATGACTTTGGGAGTGTTCTTTCCCTTTCACTCTTTTGGAAGAGTTTGAGAAGGAGATGATATACTTTTCATAGCAATTAAATTTTGGTTCTAGTATGCATATTTCTTTAAATGAACAAGAAAAGAGAGTCATCAATATTCTGTTAGATTATCAAGAGAGAAACGTTTTTCCATGGATTTAAAGTCTAATATTCCTCTAATTTTTTCACATAAAAAGTTAACAATTACAATTATTGTATAGATTATTTTTATCAGAACTGCAAATTAAAGATTGAGTTATCTGTCCAGATACTCTGGAAATGCAAACTATTTTTCTTCCTGATGTAACCATCTTTAAAACAAAAACGAGCATAGTGTTCTTCTAGCTAAAACATCATTTTGCTTAACTTTACCTTAAACATTATTTATCACTGTAACTTTTCCATTGGGATCATGATTTTCTTTCTTTCTTTTATACTATGAAGACCTGGAAAAGTAGAGGACAGTGATGGGAAACCATACACGAGTGCCAGTGTTTATTCTAGCAGGTTTGACTGATGACCCATGATTGAAGAATGTATTGTTCATCTTCTTACTTCTCACTTACTTACTAAGTATCACTGGCAATTTGATCATCATCACACTTACCCTGGTGGATCCTCACCTCAAGACCCCAATGTATTTTTTCCTCCAGAATTTTTATCTCTTAGAAGTCTCCTAAAAAGCAAGAGCGTTCCAGAAAAACATCTATTTCTGCTTTATTGACTATGCCAAAGCCTTTGACTGTGTGGATCATAATATACTGTGGAAAATTCTAAAGAGATGGGACTACCAGACCACCTGACCTGCCTCTTGAGAAATCTGTATGCAGGTCAGGCAGCAACAGTTAGAACTGGACATGGAATAACAGACTGGTTCTAAATAGGAAAAGGAGTACACCAAGGCTGTATATTGTCACTCTGCTTATTTAACTTCTATGCAGAGTACATCATGAGAAATGCTGGGCTGGAAGAAAAATAAGCAGGAATCAAGATTGCTGGGAGAAATATCAATAACCTCAGATATGCAGATGACACCACCCTTATGGCAGAAAGTGAAGAGGAACTAAAAAACCTCTTGATGAAAGTGAAAGAGGAGAGGGAAAAAAGTTGGCTTAAAGTTCAGCATTCAGAAAACAAAGGTCATGGCATCCGGTCCCATCACTTCATGGGAAATAGATGGGGAAACAGTGGAAACAGTGTCAGACTTTCTTTTTTTGGGCTCCAAAATCACTGCAGATGGTGACTGCAGCCATGAAATCAAAAGGCGCTTAATCCTTGGAAGAAAAGTTATGACCAACCTAAACTGCATATTCAAAAGCAGAGACATTACTTTGCTGACTAAGGTCCGTCTAGTCAAGGCTATGGTTTTTCCAGTGGTCACGTATGGATGTGAGAGTTGGACTGTGAAGAAGGCTGAGCGCCAAAGAATTAATGCTTTTGAACTGTGTTGTTGGAGAAGACTCTTGAGAGTCCCTTGGACTGCAGGGAGATCCAACCAGTCCATTCTGAAGGAGTCAGCCCTGGTATTTCTTTGGAAGGAAAGATGCTAAAGCTGAAACTCCAGTACTTTGGCCACCTCATGCGAAGAGTTGACTCATTGGAAAAGACCCTAATGCTGGGAGGGACTGGGGGCAGAAGGAGAAGGGAACGACAGAGGATTAGATGACTAGATGGCATCACGGACTCGATGGACGTGAGTCTGAGTGAACTCCGGGAGTTGGTGATGGACAGGGAGGCCTGGCGTGCTGCGATTCATGGGGTCGCAAAGAGTCGGACACGATTGAGTAACTGAAATGAACTGAACTGAACTGAATTGACACTACTACATGCATCCCTAAATTGCTGGCTACCATGGCAACTGGGGACAAAGCAATTTCTTATAATGGTTGTGCAGCTGAAGTGTTCTTTGCTTTCCTTATTGGAGCATCTGAGTTTTATTTGCTGGCAGCTATGTCCTATGACTGCTATGTGCCATCTGTAAGCACCTGCATTACACAACCATCATGAACAATGAAATCTGCATTAAATTTGTCTTCTGTAGCTGGCTTACCGGATTCTTTGTCATCTTTCCACCACTCTTCTTGGGCCTAAATCTTGACTTCTGTGCTTCCAACACTGTTGACCATTTCTACTGTGACACAACTCCCCTCCTGCAGATCTGCTCAGACACAGAGATCTTTGAGATGATGGGATACATCTCAGCTTTGGTGACACTTGTGGTCACATTGATAATATCATATACCTATATCACAAAAACAATTCTAAAAATCCCTCCCAATAATCAGAGAAAAAAAGCTTTTCAACATGTTCTTCTCACATAGTTGTGAGAACTCTATACTATGGCAGCTGCATCTTCATGTATGCTAAACTGTCAGTCAGACAAAGAGTATCTTTTTCCAAGGGAATTGCAGTGCTCCAATACCTCTGTTGCACCACTTTTGAACCCTTTTATCTACACTTTACAGAACTAACAAGTGAAAAACACCTTTGTGAATATGATATACAGGATTCTTTCTTTCTCAAAGAAGTGAATAGGCTACTGCATTATACATAAAGAAAAGCAATAATAACTCAGTAATAACAGTGTGTTCAATAGTAGCTTCCCTATCCCTGAAGTGAAAGTGAAAGTCCTTCAATCCTGTCTGACTCTGCGACTCCATGGAATTCTCTAGACCAGAATACTGGAGGGAGTAGCCTTTCTTTTCTCCAGGGCATCTTCCCAACCCAAGGATTGAACTCAGGTCTCCTGCATTGCGGGCAGATTCTTTACCAACTGAGCCACAAGGGAAGCCCTCCCTATCCATAGTTACCCTCAATTTTCCCCTTTAATTTCTATCATAGTCACCTTAAATTCTTCCATGCCTCATTAACAAAACTCTTTGTTCTGTGAAGTTAGTTTTATTTATATTCTTCAATAAACTTTCCCCCTCACCTCACTTCCTTTTCCTCTTAATATATAAAACAAATTGCACTAATTTTTTAATCTTTTTTCTTTGATTTTTACAAAATCAAGTCTACAAAATATTGTCTAACTTAATTACATTTACTGTAGCATACAATCCAAAGGTTAATATTCTCTTTGTGATAAGTGACAATATATTTAAAACTAATATTCATTTATATTATTTGTCATACTACGAATTTTGGTGGCACATTCTACTCAAAGTAATTAAAAGAAAGTTTCAGAGATTAATCATCAGTGTTGATGCATATCTTTGAAATGTCTGTCTATTTAAAATATATGAATGTTTTACTAAAGTACTTTCTATAGTAACTCAATATTTAGGATAAAGTACATTTGAAAAATACTATCTAATTAAGCAGAATAAAATATAGGCAGGAAGAAACATGTAATATATAATTGGCTGGACAATTTTACATATTCCTGTACAATTTGTAGAATTTACTGGATCTTAAAATTGTTTGGTTCATAAATATGATTTTAGAAAAAAAATGGTTATTTAAACAAATTATTACTTTTTTCCTGATAATTTAGGTATTTTTCCCCATTATCAGAAAGTGATCCTAAAGCATTATCTAGCTTTCAGAAATCTTGAAAGCACAGAACTTTACTTAGTAGCAGCTAAGTTGTTCTAGCTGCACACGCATATGTTGCTGCTGCTGTTAAATTGATTCAGTCATGTTCAACTCTTTGTGACCCTATGGACTGAAGCCCACCAGGCTTCTCTGTCCGCAGGATTCTCCAGGCAAAAATACTGGAGTGGGTTGCCATGTCCTCCTCCAGGGGATCTTCCTGACCCAGGGATCGAACCTGNCTGTCTCTTATACACATCTAGATGTGTATAAGAGACAGGTCATGTTCAACTCTTTGTGACCCTATGGACTGAAGCCCACCAGGCTTCTCTGTCCGCAGGATTCTCCAGGCAAAAATACTGGAGTGGGTTGCCATGTCCTCCTCCAGGGGATCTTCCTGACCCAGGGATCGAACCTGCATCTCTTTTGTCTCCTGCACTGGCAGGCAGGTTCTTTACCACTAGCACCATATACATATGGCTTCTCTGGTGGTTCAGCTGCAATGCAGGAGACCTGGGATCAATCCCTGGGTCAGGAAGATCCCCTAGAGGAGGGCATGGCAGCCCACTCCAGTATTCTTGCCTGGAGAATCCCCATGGACAGAGAAGCCAGGCAGGCTACAGTCCATAGGGTTGCAAAGAGTCAGACACGGCTGAGAGATGAGGCCCAGCACATACACACACACACACACACACACACACACATACACACACACAAACATATACATGTATATGCATGTGTGCACATGTGCTCAGTCATGTCCGACTCTTTGTGACCCCACAGACTCTATGTAGCCTGCCAGACTCCACTGTTCATGTGATTTTCCATGGAAGAATATTGGAGTGGGTTGCCATTTCCTTCTCCAGGGGATTTTTCTGACCCAGGGATCAAACTCTCATCTCTTGTGTCTCCTGAGTTGGCAGTCAAACTGTTTACTGCTGCAACACCAAAGAAGTCCATATATATATATATATATTCCTGGTGGTTAAGATGGTAAAGAATCTGCCTGCAATGCAGGAGACCCAAATTTGATCCCTGAGTCAGGAAGATTCCATGGAGGAGGGAATGTCTACCCACTCCAGTATTCTTGCCTGGAGAATTCCATAGACAGAAGAGCCTGGCAAGCTACAGTCCATGGGTGGCAAATGTCAGACACCTCTAAGCAACTAACTCTTTCATATCTAGCTAGCTAGCTAGATATATGCTGAGACAATATAATACAAGTAAAGCCTAAGGCTCTCAACTTCTGATCACTTTTAATTTTATTAATGAGCTCCTTCCATCCCTTCTCCTCTAGCAACTTATATCTATGATTCTTTATGTTTAGTTACATTTGCTCACCATTTTAAGGATTTCAAATATAAGTAAAATCATATACATTTTTCTCTGTTTGATTTATTTAACATAGCGTAATACACTCTAGGTTCATACATGTTGTCACAAATGGAAAGGTTTTGTTCTATTATATGACTGAGCAATATTCCATTCCCACCTGGTGCAGTGGTAAAGAACCCACTTGCCAAGGGAGGAGATATGAGAGATGCAGGTTCTATCCCTAGGTCAGCAAGATCCCCTGAAATAGGAAATGGCAACCTACTCCAGTATTCTTGCCTGGAAAATTTCATAGACAGAGGAGTCTGGCAGGCTACAGTCCAGGAGGTTGTAGACTCAGACATGACTGAACAGCTAAGCACAGACAGACAGATAATATTCCAGAATCTGCCTGCAATGCAGAGACTCAGTTTTGATCACTAGGTCAGGAAGATCCCCTGGAGAAGGAGTGGTAACACACTCTAGTATTCTTGCCTGGAGAATTCCATGGACAGGGGAGACTGGTGGGCTACAGTCCATGGGGTCTCAAAGAGTTGGACATGACTGAATGAGAAGGAAATGGCAACCCACTCCAGTACTCTTGCCTGGAGGATCCCAGGGATGGGGGAGCCTGGTGGGCTGCCATCTATGGGGTCACACAGAGTCGAACAGGACTGAAGCGACTTAGCAGCAGCAGCAGAGTGACTAACACATGCTGCTATTTTACAGGCAAAGATTTTAAATATTTGTCAACTGATAAAATATTATTGGTTGCAGGATGCTAAAAATCATCTTTTATTGACTTCTTAATTGAATGTTTCACTTTTGTTGTTATTGTTCAATCTCCAAGTCATATCCAACCAAGTCGTATCTTTGCAACCCCACAGACTGCAGCACGCCAGGATTCCCTGTCCTTCACTGTTTCCTGGAGTTTGCTCAAACTCATGTCCATTGAGTTATCCAATCATCTCATCCTCTGTTGTCCCCTTCTCCTCCTGCCCTCAAAATATCCCAGCATCAGGGTCTTTCCCAATGAACTGGCTCTTCCCATAAGGTGGCCAAAGTATTGGGACTTCAGCTACAGCATCAGTCCTTTCCAATGAATATTCAGGGTTGATTTCCTTTAGGACTGACTGGTTTGATCTCCCTTCTGTCCAAGGAATTCTCAAGAGTCTTCTTTAGCACCATAGTTTGAAAGCATCAATTCTTTGGCACGTCACCTTTTTCCTGGTCTAACTCTCACATTCGTACCTGACTACTGAAAAGACCATAGCCTTGACTATATATGGACCTTTGTTGGCAAAGTGATGTCTTTACTTTTTAATACTCTATCTAGGTTTTTCATAGCTATCCTTCCAAGAAGCAATTGTCTTCTAATTTCATGGCTGCAGTCACCGTCCACAGTGACTTTAGAGCCCAAAAGGAGGAAATCTATCACTTCTTTCACCTTTCCCCCTTCTATTTGCTGTGAAGTGATGGGACTGGATGTCATGATCTTAGTTTTTTTAACACTGAGTTTTAAGCCAGCTTTTTTATTCTCCTCTTTCACTCTCATCAAGAGGCTCTCTAGTTCCTCTCCACTTTCTTCCATTAGAGAGGCATCATCTGCTCATCTGAGGTTGTGGATATTTCTCCCAGTAACCTTGATTCCAGCTTGGAACTCATCCAGCCTGACATTTCTCATGATGTTCTCTCCATATAAGTTAAATAAAGAGGGAACAATATAAAGCCTTGTCATACTCCTTTCTCAATTTTGAACCAGTCAGCTGTTCCATATAAAGTTCTAACTCTTGCTTCTTGACCTGCAATACAGGTTTCTCAGGAGACAAGAAAGATGATCTCTTATTTCTGTATCTTTAAGAGTTTTCCACAGTTTATTATGATTCACGCAGTCAAAGGCTTTAGCACAGTCATTGAAACAGAAGTAAAAGTTTTTACGGAATTCTGTTGCTTTTGCTATGATCCACTGAATGTTGGCAATTTGATCTCTGATTCCTTTCACTTTTCTAAACTGAGCTTGTACATTCAGAAATTCTTGATTCAAGTACCGCTGAAGCTTAGATTGAAGGATTTTTGAGCATAACCTTACTAGCATGGATGTGAGTACATTGTCCAGTAGTTTTAACATTCTTTAGTACTGCCCTTCTTGGGAACTGGGATGAAAATTTACCTTTCCCAGTCCTGTGGCTACTGCTGGGTTTTCTGAATTTGCTTACGTATTGAGTACAGCACTTTATCAGCATCATCTTTCAGGATTTTAAATAGCTCTGCTGGAATTCCAACACCTTCAGTAGCTTTATTAGCAGTAGTACTTCCTAAGGCCCACTTGACTTCGAACTCCAGGATGTCTGGGTTTAGGTGAGAGACCACACCATCGTGGTTGTCTGAGTCATTAAGAGCTTTTTTGTACAGTTCTTCTGGGTATTCTTGCCACCTCTTCTTAATCTCTTCTGCTTTTGTTAGGTCCTTTATTGTGCCTATCTTTGCACAAAATGTTCCCTTGGTATTTCCAATTTTCTTTTTTTTTCCCACTTTATTTTTTAATATAAATTTATTTATTTTAATTGGAGGCTAATTATTTTACAATATTGTATTTTCTTGAAGAGATCTCTAGTCTTTCCCATTCTATTGTTTTCCTCTATTTCTTTTCATTGTTCACTTAAGAAGGCTTATGTCTCCTTGCTATTCTTTGGAACTCTGCATTCAGTTGGGTATATCTTTTCCTCTCTCCTTTGTCTTTTGCTTCTTTTTTTTTTCCCTCAGCTATTTGTAAGGCCTCCTTAGACAACCATTTGCCTTCTTGCATTTCTTTTTCTTTGGGATGGTTTTGATCACCACCTCCTGTACAATGTTATGCACCTCCATCCATTGTTTTTCTGCACTCAATTAGATCTAATCCCTTGAATTGTCACTTCCACTGTATAAGAGTAAGGGACTTGATTTAGGTCATACCTGACTGGTCTAGTGGTTTTCCCCACTTTATTTTAAGCCTGAATTTTGTTACAAGGAGTTGATGATCTGAGCCACAGTCAGCTCCAGGTCTTGTTTTTGCTGTCTGTATAGGGCTTCTCCAGTATTCTGGCCTGGATAATTTCATGGGCTGTATAGTCCAGGGGGTCCTAAAGAGTTGGATATGACTGAACAACTTGCACTTGCATAGAGCTTCTCCATCTTTGACTGAACAGAAATAAAATCAATCTGATTTCATTACTGACTATTTGGTGATGTCCATGTAAAGTCATCTCTTGAATTATTGAAAAAGGGTGTTTTCTATGACCAGTGTATTTTAGTTTACTGATTCCTAAGATGTCAATGTTCATTCTTACCATCTCCTGCTTGACCACATCTAATTTACCTTGATACATGAACCTAACATTACAGGTTCCTTGCAATATTGTTCTTTATAGCATTGGACGTTACTTTCACCACCAGCCACATCCACAACTGAGTGTCATTTCTGCTTTGGCCCAACCACTTCATTCTTTCTGGAGCTACAAGTAATTGCCCTCCATTCTTTCCCAGTAGCATATTGGACACCTTCCAACTAGGGGGCTCATTTTCTGGTGTCACGTATTTTTGCCTTTTCATACCGTTTATGGCATTCGCATCTCAAGGATACCAGAGTAGCTCACCATTCCCTCCTCCAGTGGACCATGTTTTGTCAGAACCCTCCATTATGACCCATCTGTCTTGGGTGGTTCTGCATGGCATGGCTCATATCTTCTTTGAGTTATGCAAGCTCTTTGTCATGACAAGCTGTGATCCATGAAGAAGCAAAAATGATATACTAAACATTAAACCTCTAATAAGTATTCTTATATTTTTCCTGAATTTTATATGCATATAATTTTGAATGTCATTTATATTACTGGTTTTTAGACTAAGAATCTTTGGTTCAGAGAGATTTCAGGTTGATATATTGCTATGCTAATTCATGTTTTGTGCAATATTTGTTAGTTGCCAATTTTCTTCCAGAAAATAACATCCAGGCTGAGTTTCTGAATTGTCTATTTAAATTTTGCATTTATGTCTGTATTTGCATGGTTTAAAAGAAATTACCTCTGTCAATCTAAGTTTAGTTACACATCATTATATATATTTCTGAAAACAAGCAACCACCACAAGGTAAGCAAAAGTACTGAATGACTATGATTAATGTACTGCTGATGATGTTTAAAACAACAAATGAGTCAACTAATGAGTCAATTACCTGTTAATCTAAATAACTAATGAAAAAACAAGCTAACTCACTCGTTAACATCAATCATGTGTTTGGTGTTTAGACCTTTTGATGTAATCATGACAAAGTGTATAAAAACTGACAAATTCTACATTTTCAATCATTTTTCTCCATCAACATTTCCCAAGGCATTCTTTTAGTATCTCTCCTACTGGGTAGATTCATCTTTATTAAATGGATAAACAAGGAATTCAAGAGTACAAAATTGGCACTAAGTAACTATGTACTTTAGTAAAAGTTTATTAATATTTCTCAGACTCAATTTTTTCACCTGTATATTCAAGGGATTATAGTAGAAGTATCTGGAGTTTCTTTAAATTTCAAAATTACTCATGCTATGAATCTGGTCCATGCATTCTGAAAAGTTAACATGGTCAAGAAATGATCAGAAAATGTCAGTTTTTACTTGTGGAGATTTTGCCTAAGGATATCAGATTATCAAGATGTATAGTTTAGTATGCAATTTAGATGGAAAAGGCAATGGCACCCCACCCCAGTACTCTTGCCTGGAAAATCCTATGGATGGAGGAGCCTGGTAGGCTGCAGTCCATGGGGTCGCGAAGAGTCAGACAGGACTGAGAGACTTCACTTTCACTTTTCACTTTCATGCACTGGAGAAGCAAATGGCAACCCACTCCGTGTTCTTGCCTGGAGAATCCCAGGGACAGGGGAGCCTGGTGGGCTGCCATCTATGGGGTCACACAGAGTTGGACTTGACTGAAGCGACTTGGCAGCAGCAGCAGCAGCATGCAATTTAGAAAGAGTATGAATTAAGACTATAAAATCGTTAATATCATAGACAATGTTAACATAGTTTCTATTCTTGTAAATGAGAACCAGAACAATAACTATGCAGGACACTAAATTATATGAAATTTGCTATAAAGACATTTCTAATTAGCTTAAAATTGAAATATCCTTCTACCTCTTTCATGGGTTTATTCAAAGAGTTTGTATACAAATCCTCATTAAGCATTTCCCCATCAGTGCTAAAACAAACATATGCTTATTTTCTCTTCTTCAGAAATGTTTTACCTCAATTCCTGAGTAATGCTTAGGTTCTCATTAAAAAATTATTGTAGAAAGACTAAGTTTAAATCTGAATAATTTGAAAATAACCAACTTTATATCAGTTCACTAATACATTGATTACACTATTGTCAACAAGCTAATATAAATTTCTTTGATGTAAGTATAATTCAGGTACAAGTATAGAGATTGATGAATACACCACTCCAGTGGCAACGGACAAAACAAGAAAAAATTCATTGTAAAAAGCAAACTATTAGAAATCATATTCCCAATTTGATTTTTTGTCAAATCTTCTTCTTTCTTTTGAGTGAAATGCACATGAAGAAAAACTAAAGCAAGCGTTAGAGGACACATGCACATACACATACACACATGTTTTAAGTTTTAAGAACATAAAGAGATGATAAAATATGCTTAATTAAACAAGTAGTTATACTGTTTCAGTATTTGAATAGAAATATTAACAACATATAAAATATTTTTAAATTAAGATAGTATACATCTATGGTCTTCCAAATATTTATTATATAATAATGAAACTCGGATGGTTTTACTTTCTTGAAAAGGTTATTATCTTACTGACCAAATGTCTGAAGGCTATTTTCACTTGCTTGTTCCTTAGTGTATAGATGAAAGGGTTCAAGAGAGGGGCAACTGAGGTATTTAAAACAGACACTCCCTTATTAAAAGTTGTGGCATCCTCCACAGAGGGATTTATATACATGAAGATACAGCTTCCATAAGAAAGTGAGACCACAATCATGTGAGAAGAACACGTAGAAAAAGCTTTTTTTCTTTGTTGAGCAGACGGGATTCTCAGAATTGTCCTGATAATGTATGTATAGGAAAGAATCACCAGCATCAAGGTGAAGATGAGAGTAACGGCAGCAAGGACAAACTCAATCATTTCTATGAAATGTGTGTCTGAACAGGATAAATGCAACAGTACCATATAGTCACAGCAATAATGATTGATGATGTTGGAGGCGCAGAAAGGCAGCTGGAGAGTCATTACATGGAGCACAATGACAACTAAAAAGCCAGAAAACCAGGAACATAGGACAAGCTGAAAGCAGAGTCTTCTGCTCATTATAGTTGTGTAACGTAGCGGTTTGCAAATGGCAACATAGCGATCAAAGGACATGGCAGCTAAAAGGTAAAATTCGGTTGCTCCCAAAAGGATGGCAAAAAAATACTGAGTGAAACAACCAGCAAAGGAGATAGTCTTGTCTCCAGTTCCAATACTGACTAACATTTTGGGAACAGAGACAGAAGTAAAAGATACTTCCAAAACAGAGAAATTCCGGAGGAAGAAATACATAGGAGTCTGAAGGCGATGGTCCAGTAGGGTCAGAATGATGATTGTCAAGTTTCCCATGATACTTAAGACATATGTTAACAGCAGAAAAGGGAAAAGCACAGCTTGAAGCTTGGCATCACTTGTCAGTCCAAGAAGGATGAACTCTATCACTGATGTTTGGTTTCCCATAGTTAACTTCTGACAAATTAAGGAAGAATAAAATAATAATGATAATGGTTGGAATAAAATTTATCAGGTTATATTGAAAAATAAAATCAAACTCAAAACACTTAGAAGTAAAATTTAAAACTCAGAATCTTTCTCTTCCCCTTATTTTTTCAAAGTCAGATCTTTTAATGAAACAATTTACACATTTTCCTATTTTGATTCATAAATAACAAAGGTACTGCTTCTTAGAGACATTTTCAGTTTTTTCTTCTAAAACGAATCAACATTTGTTTTCATCATTTTCCCACTTGTTTGCACTTTCCTTTGTATTCTTTCTATTCTAACTTTCTTCTTTAAACTATTGGATGCTGTCATACATACTTACACAAATATAAAGAAAATTTAGAGAGGAGGTTTTAATTGGGATTTCTTAAATTAGCCTTTTAACTCAGTTTATTAGCCAAAAAATATATATAATCCGAGGTATGAACTCTAGGAATAAAATTGGACTTGCTCACTTTTTTTTTTTTTTGCTGTTTTGCATTTTCTCTTATTTCAGATTTCTTATTGTGAACAATAATTCTGTGCATCTACTGAAGTTCAAAGAATGGATAGATTTTTATTTTAATTCTGAAGGTTTCTTTTTCATTTAGCTATTGTTTCACTACTTATGCTGACATATGTTCATATGATGATATGCAATAAGGCAGTGATAGTAATACATTACTTACTTATAAAGGTAAAAATTCCAGAAATATTTGATACACATAAAAGGCTAACTTTGCTGGGAAGATTTATTGTATGATAGAATTGTGTCTAGAAAATTTGAAGATTCATGTCTCCTGATATTATAACTATAACCAATTTGCACTTTTGTACAGAATTGTCTCTTTTGTTAACTACCTCTATATTAATGTATTAACATGAAGTTATAACATGCTATGCAGTTATACAGTATTGCTCCTAAGTCGTTTCAGTCGTGTCTAACTCTGTGCGAACCCATAGACGGCAGCCTACCAGGCTCTGACGTCCCTGGGATTCTCCAGGCAAGAGTGCTGGAGTGGGCTGCCATTGCCTTCTCCAATGCATGAAAGTGAAAAAAGAAAATGAAGTCACTCAGTCCTGTTATGTTAATAATGAGATAAATGTACCAATATTATAAATTTAAATGTTATCTATGTCAGAATATATTATCTTGACTACTTTGTAATGAGTACAGATAAATGAATGTGACAAATTAAAAATTATGCACAAATAATGATTTTCACAGAAATATTTTATATTCAGAGACATATTAGGACAGTACTTCCACTATCAAAAGCTAGTTAATTAAATTGTAATATTGCCACAACTACCTGAAATAAATCTTGAGATTTGAACAATTAGTCATGATTTTCTCCTTTCTACATAAAAATATCTAGTGTATCATATAATTTGAATATATCAATGTTAATCTACTGGTTTGAGGTCCTAGCTATTAAGTTTCAAAATTCTACTTTAGAAATTCAGTAATCAATAAATTATATTCACTAAGTGAAGTGAAGTGAAGTCACTCAGTCGTGTCCGACTCTTTGCGACCCCATGGACTGTATAATGTTAATCTACTGGTTTGAGGTCCTAGCTATTAAGTTTCAAAATTCTACTTTAGAAATTCAGTAATCAATAAATTATATTCACTAAGTGAAGTGAAGTGAAGTCACTCAGTCGTGTCCGACTCTTTGCGACCCCATGGACTGTAACCTACTAGGCTCTTCTGTCCATGGGATTTTCCAGGCAATAGTCCTGGAGTGGATTGCCATTTCCTTCTCCAGGGGATCTTCCCAACCCAGGGATCGAACCCGGGTCTCCTGCATTGTAGACAGACGCTTTACCATCTGAGCCACCAGGGAAGTCAAGCAACAACAATATTCTGAAATTTTCATTGTTTAGCGTTTTTGACAAAATAAAAACTTTGTAAATAATTCCCATGTAATATAAACACTTTACTGAATGAATAAAAGATTTTAAAAATTACAGCAAAAACACTTTTATATAAGTGATTTCATCTATTAAATAAAAGATGAACAAAATGATAATTTTATATAAGAAGAAAATTTTATAGCAAACATTTTAGCATAATAAAAGATGATAATCCTTTAAGATTAAAATTAGCATTATTCCTAGAAAAAGAATATATATACTCATATATAAAATTACATCTATATATTATCAAATGACAAATATTTCATTCAAACAAGATTTATTTAGCAAAAGATATATTTGTCATTAATAGCTATCCTGCTAAGACACTGATTTTTAAAAAGATAAGGTTTATTTGTAGTTGAAAAGATGTTCATAAACTTTCTCAGACTTTTCTGGATATCATTAGTTTTGAATCCCTTCACAATGAATTATATATAACTCTCATGTTTAGTCTGTCTCTTTCTTCAGTGGACCCTAAGCATTAGAAACCTCTATCCCTTTTTTCTTGATTACATTTAGGAGGAAAGTTAAGAAAACTGAATCCATGAAAAGTAGGAATTGGAATAGTCAAAAAACAGGAAAAAAAGTTATTGATTTTACCACTTCAATTTCTAATTCTGTGAGCACGGCATAACATTTTTTCGGCTTGAAATACCTTTTGCTGTTAAAATATAATGCTTTGAAATTTTTTACCTTTATTTAAGTCAATCAAAATTCTATGAAAAAGAATGTGTGTGCACTTATGTTAACAAATAAACATGAAAGGTATACAAAAAACAAACAATAATGAGACACATCTCTAGTTAAATGCAGCAGTCATCAGCCCTCTCCTACCTCAAACAGAAAAATCAATTCTACCTTCACTCCAAATCAGCTCCTTTTGTGGCTGAAAGAGAATATAAACTTTTAGAACCCACTGGGAAATCTTTCCTGGGCCATGAGAATGTGTCTGCTTCAAAACCCTCAGGAAGAGCCTTATTTTTCTCTAACAAAGGTAGGAAAATTAGAAGGCAGGAGAAGAAAAAGGCGGTCCTATGTAGAGCATATGGGAGAAGGAAATGGCAACCCACTCCAGTATTCTTGCCTGGAGAATCCCATGGACGGAGGAGCTTGGTGNCTCTAACAAAGGTAGGAAAATTAGAAGGCAGGAGAAGAAAAAGGCGGTCCTATGTAGAGCATATGGGAGAAGGAAATGGCAACCCACTCCAGTATTCTTGCCTGGAGAATCCCATGGACGGAGGAGCTTGGTGGGCTGCAGTCCATGGGTCACAAAGAGTTGGACACGACCGAGCGACTTTACTTTCACTTCACTTCACTATGTAGAACATATACCCAAGCTGCAATCCCCTGCCAAATCTTCCCTACAATTTCATTGCTCTTAGAAATTATCTATCACTCTTTTTCATATTCACTTTGCTCTGAGTGCATATATTGCTGTTTCCTGGTCACATAAGAGCATTACCAACTCGATGCTCTTCTTTCTGCATTCTTTCTCCAGCCATCACAAAACTGGAGTTCCCTCTTGTCACTCAGATCTCAGAAGTGGGCATGCCTCACAGAAGCCTCCCTGACCGTACTACACAGGATACTCATTACTCAGTCACGTCTGACACCTTCAGTTCAGTTCAGTTCAGTCGCTCAGTTGTGTCCGACTCTTTGCAACACCATGAATCGCAGCACACCAGGCCTCCCTGTCCTTCACCAACTCCTGGAGATCACTCAAACTCATGTCCATAGAGTCAGTGATGCCATCCAGCCATCTCATCCTTGGTCATCCCCTTCTCCTCCTGCCCCTAATCCCTCCCAGCATCAGGGTCTTTTCCAATGAGTCAACTCTTCACATGATGTGGCCAAAGTATTGGAGTTTCAGCTTTAGCATCAGTCATTCCAATGAACACCCAAGACTGATCTCCTTTAGGATGGACTGGTTGAATTTCCTTGCAGTCCAAGGAACTCTCAAGAGTTGTCTCCAACACCACAGTTCAAAAGCATCAATTCTTCAGCACTCAGCTTTCTTCACAGTCCAACTCTCACATCCATACATGACCACTGGAAAAACCATAGCCTTGACTGGACGGACCTTTGTTGGCAAAGGAATGTCTCTGCTTTTCAATATGCTATCTAGGTTGGTCATAACTTTCCTTCCAAGGAGTAAGCGTCTTTTAATTTCATGGCTGCAATCACCATCTGCAGTTATTTTGGAGCCCAAAAAAACAAAGTCTGACATTGTTTCCACTGTTTCCCCATCTATTTGCCATGAAGTGATGTGACCAGATATCTTAGCTTGCTTGATATTTAATACAGAGTAGATTTTTTTTATTGTTAACATCACTCCTAAATTCTATTATTTTTTATTTGCTTTCATGCTTATTACATATCATCCACACTAAAATGTAAGCTCCATTAAGTGAAGGACTTTTACTAATGCTAGATCATAAGCCACTAGGTGTTATGAAAGTGATCAGTACATATTTAAAATTATATTAATATATGTGAATTGCATCTGTTTATACCTGAATTTATTTAATATCAGTTTTCTCTAGTTTTGAGCTAATATCAGTTTTCTCTAGTTTTGAGCATGTCATATTACTTTAACTTTTCATGAGAGATCAATAGTTTTTAAATTCCTTTTCTCTAAATCAACGCAAAGATACTCCAACATAGAAAAAAACAAGGTTGACAGATTAAAAACAGAAAACTTCGAATAAATATTTGGTTTATATCAAGTATTTTAAATATACTGATCTGGAAAGACCTCTGAAGTATTCATTTAAGAAAATATGTTTCACTCTAACATTTCCTATTTAAGGAATAACAAGAGAAATTTGTCATCTCTGTCTAAAAAATCATTCTGATAAAAATTTCTAATTGAATCATGTGAAAATACATACAAACATTTAAATAAAATATTAATATTTTTATAAGCAAAGTGAATGCAAGAGAAATGAAATGGATTAAACAGTTAAATAAAATGTCACCTTTATGATTATTTTCCTAACTCCATTCAATTTTTTATAAATTGATGAATTATAATTAAAGAATTATATAGATGATTCTTCTAACCTCCAATATACATGTGTATATCTTCAGAATAAATTCAATTTAGTGATGAGAAATATATTCAACTAAGCTAGTAAAGTAATGCTCAAAATTCTCCAAGCCAGGCTT
>SJYX01005091.1:238443-257219 GCA_006410675.1 Oreotragus oreotragus
TTGGATCATTTTCACTATCATTATTTGGAATTCTTTATCAAGTAGATTCCCTATCTCTTCCTCTTTTGTTTGATTTTGTGGGCATTTATCCTGTTCTTTACCTGCCGGGTATTCCTGTCTCTTCTCCTTTTTTACATTGCTGCGTTTGAGGTGGCCATTCTGTATTCTGGCAGTTTGTGGAGTTCCCTTTATTGTGGAGTTTCCTCGCTGTGGGTGGGGTTGTACGGTGGCTTGTCAAGGTTTCTTGGTTAGGGAAGTTTTTGTTCGTGTTCTATTTGGTGGAGCTGGATTTCTTCTCTCTGGAGTGCAATGCTGCTGCTGCTAAGTCACTTCAGTTGTGACCGACTCTGTGCGACCCCATAGACGGGCAGCCCACCAGGCTCCCCCATCCCTGGGATTCTTCAGGAAAGAATACTGGAGTGGGTTGCCATTTCCTTCTCCAATGCGTGCATGCATGCTAAGTCACTTCAGTAGTGTCTGACTCTGTGCGACCCTATGGACAGCAGCCCACCAGGCTCCCCTGTTCCCAGGATTCTCCAGGTAAGAATACAGGAGTGGGTTGCCACTTCCTTGTCCAGTAATGAGTTATGAGATGTCAATGGTTTTGGAGTAACTATAGGAAGCCTGTATATTGGAGCTCAGGGCTGTATTCCTGTGTTGCTGGAGAATTTGCATTGTATGTCTNAGATGTGTATAAGAGACAGGTTCCTTAAGTGTTCTCCCCCATCTAGAACACACAGAAATTCACAGAGTTGTGTAGAGAAGAGAGGAGGCAGGGAGGAGACACAGGCAACCTTGTGCAGAAAAAGGAGAGTCCAAAGGGGGAGAGAGCAGTCAAGCCAGTAATCTCGCTCCCAAGTAAAAATGGGTACTGAAGACTGGGTTCTTAAAGGTACAAAATTGATAACAAATACCGAAAAGCAAAGATTAAAAATCTAGAGTTTGGAATTTCAAAAATGCAATATTACAGAAAAGAAGAAAAAAAAGAAAGAGAAAAAAACTCAAAAATTATAATAAATAAATATATATATGAAGTTTGCTTTTAAAAATAGGGTCTTTTTTTGCAAAGTAATAGTAGGTTATAAAAGTGAAAATTAAAGGAGAAATAGAGGTCTTAAAAATTAAAAAAAAAGAATTAACTTAAAAATAGTAACAATATATCTAGGACTTTTTCTGGTGTGGTTGTGGGTATTCTGGGGTCAGTTCATTTTTGGATAGCTCCTTCGTCTGGCTTATATTTCTCAAGATCTATAGGCCCTTTCCTATGTAGTCGGTACTAATGACAGGGTTTTAATCTATTGCACCTGTCACTTCCAAGCTGGTTCCCTCTATTTTAGCTTCTTCTGTTTGCTGGTCTCTTCAGTGTCTGATTTCTGCCCTGACACAAAGGGGGCGGTAGTGGACACTTTTTTTAGGCTCACTTGTTCAGTCGCACTGTAGGGAGGGAGGGACGCTGCAAACAAATAACACTGGCATGTGCTTGCAGTGCCTCAGCCACACTGGCCCTGCCCCCATTCACGGCACATGTACCCTCCCTGCCCACACTTCTCAGGCTCTAGGCTGCTCCGCCAGAGCATCCGAGGCCAGCCCTGGGCTGCATGCACCTCCCAGGTCTAAGCCACTCAGGTTCAGGCACTCAGGTAGTCCTCAGAGGTGCAGACTCGGTTGGGCCTGTGTTTTGTGCCCTTCCCAGGTCCAAGCAGCTCAGGTGATGAGGTGTTTGGCGAGCATAGTCACTGCAACTTATTGCCTCCCCCATCCCTGCTGCTCAGTTTTCTGGGTATACAACCGGTGCACCTTCTCAGGCGGATGTTGACCATTCAGAACCCCAAGAAGTCTTAGTTAGCAAAGAAGCCTGCTTACGGTTTGGTAGATAATGTCTCTCTGGGGCTACAATTGCCCCCTTCCAGCTCTGACTGCCTGTCACTGGATGGGGATGGTCTACAGCCGGCTAGTTCTGTTCAGTCCTTTGTTCTGTGTGTGGGCCTGGCGGTGTCTTTGGGCTTTTTGCATGGTAGCTTTCCCACAGTCTGGTTTGCTAGCCCAAGTTAGTTTGCTCAGATTGCCCTCGGGGCATTCAGGCCAGATCCTTACTCTAAGCAGTGCAGCCTGCGCCTCCCTGCCCAGCCCCTGCTTGCTAGTGGCAGGTGCAGGCGGCTGCACTACTTCTCCACTGGGGGAGTTACCGCTGGGCTTGTAATCTGTGGGTTTTAATTATTTGTTTATTTTCCCTCTCTGTTATGTTGCCCTCTGTGCTTCCAAGGCTTGCCACAGAGTCGGCAGTGAGAGTGTTTCCTGGTGTTTGGAAACTTCTCTCTTTCTAAGACTCCCTTCCTGGGACGGAGCTCCATCCCTACCTCTTTTGTCTCTTCTTTTTGTCTATTTTTTCCTACCCCTTTTGAAGACTATGGGCTGCTTTTCTTGGTGCCTGATGTCCTCTGCCAGCATACAGAAGTTTTTTTAATGGAATTTACTCCCATTTAAATGTTCTTTTGATGAGTTTGTGGGGGAGAAAGTGGTCTCCCAGTCCTATTCCTCCGGCATCTTAGGACCTCCCCTGGACTCTTTATTTAAATAGAGGTATAATTGATTTGGGACTGATGAGGTGGCTCTAATGGTAAAGAACCTGCCTGCCAATTCAGGAGATATAAAAGACATGGGTTTGATCCCTCAGTTGGGAAGATCCTCTGGAGGAGGGCATGGCAACCCGCTCCAGTGTTCTTGCCTGCAGAATCCAATGAACAAAAGGGCCTGGAGGGCTACAGTACATGCGTTTGCAGAGTTGGACATGACTGAAGCAACTTAACACGTGTATTTTGGTATCCCAGGTGGCTTTCATGGCAAAGAACCCGCCAGCCAATGCAGGAGTTGTAAGAGATGTGGGTTCAATCCCTGGGTCAAGAAGATCCCTTGGAAGAGGACAAGGCAACCGACACCAGTATTCTTGCCTGGAGAAACCCATGGACTAGCTATAGTGGGCTATAGTCCATAGAGTTACAAAGAGTTGGACACGACTGAAACGACTTAGCATGCATGCATAGTTGATTTAGAAAATTGTAATAGTTTCAGTCGTACAACATTGTAATTCAACATTTTTATAGATTATTCATTTAAATGTATTGCATAAGAATAGCTATGTTTCCCTTTGTCATGCAATGTATCATTGCTGCTTACCTATTCTATTCATAGTAGTTTGTATGTCTTAGGCCTATAACCCTATCTTGTACCTCTTCCCTTCCTTTTCTTAATGGGTAGCCACTAGTTTGTTCTCTAGATCTATAAGCCTATTTCTGTTTTGCTAAATACATTCATTTTACTTTTAGATTCCTTAAATAAGAGGTAAAGTAGTGTTTGTCTTTGTCTGACTAATTTCACTAAGTATATTAAGTTCTAGGCCCATCTGCATAGGTGCAAATGGCAGAATTCTATGAATTTCTATAGAAGCTTCTAGACCCATCTTCATTGTTGCAAATGACCATTCTTTTTTTACGGCTGAGTAATATTCTATTGTGTGTGTATATATATATGGAAAAGGTCAGTTTTCATTCCAATCCCAAAGAAAGGCAATGCCAAAGAATGCTAAAACTATCGCACAATTGCACTCATCCCACACGCTAGTAAAGTAATGCTCAAAATTCTCCAAGCCAGGCTCCAGCGATATGTGAACTGTGAAACTCCAGATGTTCAAGCTGATTTTAGAAGTCAGAGGAACCATAGATAAAATTGCCAACATCCACTGGATCATCAAAAAAGCAAGAGAGTTCCAGAAAAACATCTATTTCTGCTTTATTGACTATGCCAAAACCTTTGACTTTGTGGACCATAATAAACTGTGGAAAATTCTTCAAGAGATGGGAATAAAAGACCACCTGACCTGCTTCTTGAGAAACATATATGCAGGTCAGGAAGCAATAGTTAGAACTAGACATGGAACAACAGACTGGTTCCAAATAGAAAAGGAGTACGTCAAGGCTGTATATTGCCACCCTGCTTATTTAACTTATATGCAGAGTACATCATGAAAAATGCTGGGCTGGAAGAAGTACAAGCTGGAATCAAGATTGCTGGGAGAAATATCAATAACTTCAGATATGCAGATGACACCACCCTTATGGCAGAAAGTGAAGAGGAACTAAAAAGCCTCTTGATAAAAGTGAAAGAGGAGAGTGAAAAAGTTGGCTTAAACTTCAACATTCAGAAAACGAAGATCATGGCATCTGGTCCCATCACTTCATGGGAAATAGATGGAGAAACAGTGGAAACAGTGTCAGACTTTATTTTGGGGGGCTCCAAAATTACTGCAGATGGTGACTGCAGCCATGAAATTAAAAGACACTTACTTCTTTGAAGGAAAGTTATGACCAACCTAGATAGCATATTAAAAAGCAGAGACATTACTTTGCCAACAAAGGCCCATCTAGTAAAGGCTATGGTTTTTCCAGTATGGTTTCTCACATTTATGGATGTGAGAGTTGGACTGTGAAGTTGAGTGCTGAAGAATTGATGCTTTTGAACTGTGGTGTTGGAGAAGACTCTTGAGAGTCCATCAGACTGCAAAGCTGTCTCTTATACACATCTAGATGTGTATAAGAGACAGCCCCATATCCTCCCAATGTTATTTTAGCGCTTCTTAGTGCTTTGCCAATGGATTTTGAAATCACAGTGCCCTGGGCTCTGATGTCAGTTCCAGAAAATTTTCTTCTCTACCTCCCTGTAATCTTATCTACATTTTTTATATGGCCTTGGGTTTCAAGCTGGGGTTTGGGTCGAGAGACCATGAGTCTTTTGTGAATCTTCATCCTGATTAATTTCCAAGATTAGACTTCCTGGATATCTAGAGCCAGGTTTCTCATTGTCAATGTCTGCTTTCCAGCTTAAATAAATTTCTGAAAACTCAAGTAAACAGGTTTGTTTAGAGCCCTTCAGTATTGGGTCCAGTAGGTTAACCTGTGTGTCCACTTAACCTTATTAGCACTGTGATAAGACATTTTTCTTGACTCCACTGATACCTGCTTTATTTATTCCATTCCTTAATGACCACTTAAAGGCTTACAAGCCACTGGGACAAGTCCCTAGACTATTGCCTTCATATTCTCCCATTTTCTTGTGGATCACTATAATTTTCTTAGAATATGTAAGACTCAAAAGAGGCAGCTGAGACAACAAATTTGGTACAGAGTTTCTGACTACTGCTTGATTTCTCAGCAATAAGTTTACATAAGGTGCCCATGTGAAAAAAGTTTCCTTGATAATAAAATCTATCATTATCTGAGTAAGGGACTTATTAAATGAACAAACATATCTATCTTAAATCCAAACCACTGTGGCTTGCATATACATCATATCAGCCATTTAATATGGGGAATTCTACAGTACTTGGTATTTAAAAGGGAGATAGGATAATTTCCCTTCTCAATATAAACAAACTTTATGGTGGCTCTTATCAGTCCACCAGACTGTCTCTTTTGTATTAACTTGCTGTGTATTTGCGTGATACATGGCCATCTCTGGTTGTTCAATTGTTATCTGTGAGTTCTGCATCAACCTCAATTGTGCCTGTATCTCATAGCATTAAAAGTCAAGGACACCACTCCTGAGTTACATGTATCCATTTAGTTATTTATTCATTTAAACAAATGTTCTCCAGAAAACTGATGATATTGATTCACAAATGAGATAAGTTCCTCCGTTCATTCTGGTAGTTTCTTAGTTTTGCACCACCCTCCCTGTTACCAGGATTGCCTTCTTGGTGATGAGAGGTCATAGAAGTGGTATCTGGTCTTCTAAAATAACTTCCCTTTAGTTGGCAGCCTTGAGGTTAGTAGCTATGCCTAGGACTGGCCAAAATTCAAGCTTAGTACAGATCCAGATTCTTCTTTAACATTTCCCATTACTTAGTTTTAGCTATTACTGATAAAATCAATCAAGGGATTATATATTTAGCTTCTTTTCTCATTATTTTTCATTTCATTAGCAAATTCTTAGTTTTACATCCTGAGAAAACACTTAAAGATATTCAAGTTGGTTTTAGAAAAGGCAGAGGAACCAGAGATCAAATTGCCAACATCTGCTGGATCATCAAAAGAGCAGCAGAGTTCCAGAAAGCATCTATTTCTGTTTTATTGACTATTCCAATGCTTTGACTGTGTGGATCACAATAAACTGTGGAAAATTCTGAAAGAGATGACAATATCAGATTACCTGACCTGCCTCTTGAGAAATCTGTATGCAGGTCAGGAAGCAACAGTTAGAACTGGGCACGGAACAAGTCATCTATTTCTGTTTTATTGACTATTCCAATGCTTTGACTGTGTGGATCACAATAAACTGTGGAAAATTCTGAAAGAGATGACAATATCAGATTACCTGACCTGCCTCTTGAGAAATCTGTATGCAGGTCAGGAAGCAACAGTTAGAACTGGGCACGGAACAAGAGACTGGTTCTAAATAGGAAAAGGAATACATCAAGGCTGTATATTGTCACCCTGCTTATTTAACTTATATGCAGAATACATCATGAGAAACACTGGGCTGGATGAAGCACAAACTGGAATCAAGATTGGTGGGAGAAATATCAATAACCTCAGATATGCAGATGACACCACCCTTATGGAAGAAAGTGAAGAAGAACTATAAAACCTCTTGATGAAAATGAAAGAGGAGAGTTAAAATGTTGGTTTAAAGCTCAACATTCAGAAAACTAAGATTGTGACATCTGGTCCCATCATTTCATGACAATTAGATGGGGAAGCAGTGGAAACAGTGACAGACTTTACTTTGTTGATGGGGGGGTGGGGAGCTCCAAAAATCACTGCAGATAGTGACTGAACCCATGAAATTAAAAGACGCTTACTCCTTGGAAGAAAAGTTATGACCAAACTAGAGAGCATATTAAGAAGCAAAGACATTACTTTTCCAACAAAGGTCCATCTAATCAAGGCTATGGTTTTTCCAGTAGTCATATATGGATGTAAGAGTTGGATTATAAAGAAAACTGAGCACTGAAGAATTGATGCTTTTGAACTGTGGTGATGGAGAAGACTCTTGAGAGTCCATCAGACTGCAAGGAGATACAACCAGTCCATCCTAAAGGAAATCAGTGCTAAATATTCATTGATGTTGAAGCTGAAACTCCAATACTTCAGCCACATCATGTGAAAAGCTGACTCGTTGGAAAAGACCCTGATACTGGGAAAGATTGAAAGTGGGAGGAGAAGGGAACAACAGAGGATGAGATTGTTGGATGGCATCACCGACTCAATGGACTTGAGTTTAAGTAAACTCCGGGAGTTGGTGATGGACAGGGAGGCCTGGCATGCTGCAGTCCATGGGGTCACAAAGAGTTGGACATGACTGAGTGACTAAACTGAACTGAAACACTTAAAAAAGTTGAATCTACTGTTTCTAAGCCTCAATGGTATATATTGTCTTCAGTCATCACAATGTATTATTGTCATTTACCATATGTGACTTAGTAGCCATTCATGCATGTAAAGTTTGTCATCCTCTGTTCTGTTGTCATTTTTGATTCTTTCAAAATTTTTTTCACAAAGTTTCAGTGAGTCAGAGTCCTTTGTGTGGATGACTAACTAACATCAACTTGAGAAATTGGTTCCCAAGACAACACTCAGACTGTGATTCACTGGAAGGACTCACTAGGCTCAGAAAGCTACCATATCACAGAAATATTAAAGAAATATTAAAATCAGAAAGTAAATGGGGCAAAGTCCAGGAAGAAACCAGGTGCAAGCACTCAGTTGTCTTCTCCAATGAAGTCAGATAGATGTGTGTAATTATCCCAGCTACAATGTATGATAACGTGTGTGGTGTTTTTCACCAGAAATGCTTGTCTGAACCTTGGTGTGCAAGAATATTTTTGAGGGTCATGACAACCACATGACTAATTGTGACTACTCAAATTCCAGTCCCTCAAGGCAAGATAAGGTATTTTCATTGGTATAATTCACACTGTTAGCATAAATCTAATCACATTGATACTATGGGGTCTACAGTCTTCACATAAAAAAGAAAGAAAGAAAAAAAACTATCTGGTAGAATATTCAAAGGCTTAGAAAGATTCTCCTCCAAGATCAGACCAAGGGCCAATCCTGAAGGCAGGTCTTTCTGGGAAATATTCTGGTTTGCAGAATTAGCACTTTCTTGCACACTCTCTAACTTATTTTATAAATCCCTTATCATCTTCATACAAAAAACAGGACTTGCAGAAATATAAAATCAAAGAAAATTAGAGATATTTTCTTAGAGATACAGAGATAAAATCAAAGAAATTTCCCTCATAAAACTGGAAGTAGAGGGGAATGTCATCTGCAAACAGTGAGAGTTTTACTTCTTTTCCAATTTGGATTCCTTTTATTTCTTTTTCTGTTCTGATTGCTGTGGCCAAAACTTCCAAACCTATGTTGAATTGTAGTGATGAAAGTAGGCACCCTTGTCTTGTTCCTGACTTTAGGTGAAATGCTTTCAATTTTTCACCATTGAGGATAATGTTTGCTGTGGGTTTGTCATATATAGCTTTTATTATGTTGAGGTATGTTCCTTCTATTTCTGCTTTCTGGAGAGTTTTTATCATAAATGGATATTGAAGTTTTTCAAAGGCTTTTTCTGCATTTATTGAGATAATCATATGGCTTTTATTTTTCAATTTGTTAATGTGGTGAATTACATTGATTGATTTGCGGATATTGAAGAATCCTTGCATCCCTGGGATAAAGCCCACTTGGTCATGGTGTATGATCTTTTTAATGTGTTGTTGGATTCTGATTGCTAGAATTTTGTTAAGGATTTTTGCATCTATGTTCATCAGTGATATTGGCCTGTAGTTTTCTTTTTTTATGGACCTGAGTTTGAGTGAACTCTTGGTGCTGGTGATGGACAGGGAGGCCTGGTGTGCTGCAATTCATGGGGTCACAAAGAATCAGACACAACTGAGCTACTGAACTGAACTGATACACATATATCCCCAATCTTCTTTACTATTCATCTGTTGTTAGACATTTAGGTTGCTTCCATATCTTGGCTATTATAAATAATGCTGCTATGAATATTGCACTATATGTATTCAGGAGACAGATCAAGAAAACTATTACTACAACTTACATCAAAGTGTTCTGTCTATGTTCTCTTCTAAGAGTTTTATGATTTCAGGACTTAGATTTAGGTCTTTAATCCATCATTTTCAGTTTATTTTTGTGTATGGTGTGAGGAAATGTTCTAATCTCATTCTTTTACATGTAGCTGCCCACTGTATATTCTTGCCTCCTTTATCACAGATAAATTGACCATAAATGTATGGATTTATTTCTGGACTCTGTATTCTGTGCCATTAATCTCTGTGTCCTTTTTTTTTCTTTTGTTCCAGTGCCATACGTTCTCTCTCTCTCTCTCTCTCTCTCTCTCTCTCTCTCTGTTCTTTGCCTGTGCCAAGCAGCTTACAGATCTTAGTTCCCCAACCGGGGACCAAACCCAGGTCCATGCAGTGAAAGTGCTAAGTCCCAACCACTGGACTACCAGGAAATTCCCACCTTACTGCTTTAATTAATGTAGACTAAAGTCTGGGACAGTTATGCTTCCAGTTTTTTTTTTTTTCCCTAAAGATTAATATAGCAATTTGAGATCTTCTGTGGTTCCATATAAATTTTAGGAGTATCAGTTCTAGTTTTGGGGAAAATGTCAGGGGTATTTTGATACAGTTGCATTAAATCTTTAGGCTGTTTAGGTAGTCTAAAAACTATTGTATCTTAAAACTATTCATGTTCCAACCCAAGAACACAAAATATCTTTCCTTCTTTTATCATTTTCAAATACCTTCATCGATTTTTTACAGTTCTCAAAGTAGAGTATAGCAACCACTTCCTTGGTTAAGTTTACTCCTAGGTCTTTTTACTGGAATTTCATTGAGACAAGTTTTGATTGAACTGACATAACAATATTGAGTCTTCCAATTCATTAACAACAGTAATAAATATGAGAATAGAACAAGAAAAAAATCCTGTAGTACAGAGTTTATAATTATGCATTTAAAGAAAAAGTCATGAGTATGTATATATATATATATGAGTATGCATGTGTATATTGGTACTAATAGTAAAGAACACCGCTGTCAATGAAGGAGACATAAGAAATGTGGGTTCAATCCCTGGGTCGGAAGGATCCCCTGGAGGAGGGCATGGCAACCCACCTCAGTATTCTTTCCTTGAGAATCCTATGTACAGAGGATCCTGGCAGACTGCAGTCCATAGGGTCACAAACAGTTGGACACAGCTGAAGTGACTTAGCACAGCACATATATGTATCCAAAGAAGTAGGTTGCTGCTGCTAAGTCACTTCAGTCATGTCTGACTCTGTGCGACCCCAGAGACGGCAGCCCACCAGGCTCCCCTGTCCCTGGGATTCTCCAGGCAAGAACACTAGAGTGGGTTGCCGTTTCCTTCTCCAATGCATGAAAGTGAAAAGTGAAAGTGAAGTCGCTCAGTCGTGTCCGACTCCTAGCAACCCCATGAAATGCAGCCTACCAGGCTCCTCCGTCCATGGGATTTGCCAGGCAAGAGTACAGAAGTGGGGTGCCATTGCCTTCTCCAATAGAAAGNCTTCAGTCGTGTCCGACTCTGTGCGACCCCAGAGACAGCAGCCCACCAGGCTCCCCTGTCCCTGGGATTCTCCAGGCAAGAACACTAGAGTGGGTTGCCGTTTCCTTCTCCAATGCATGAAAGCGAAAAGTGAAAGTGAAGTCGCTCAGTCGTGTCCGACTCCTAGCAACCCCATGAAATGCAGCCTACCAGGCTTCTCTGTCCATGGGATTTGCCAGGCAAGAGTACAGAAGTGGGGTGCCATTGCCTTCTCCAATAGAAAGATATTAATGGATACAAAATTCCATGATTATAAGCCTCATCATATGTGTTGTCCTTCCAACTGTTGCCTGTCTTCTGTTCTCCAAATCCCTGTACAGAAGCCTATAATTTGTTACTAACTCCACTACTTTCCTAGCCTCTAAAATACCCGTGTTATTCTTTTTCTCTTGCCTTGTAAAGTTAAGGAATTATCAAATAACTTCTTTGTGATTTCTTTTTCACTCTGCTTTTTATTTTCAGTCTTCCCCTATTACTATAACCTGGAGTTGACCTCACACACTTGCTGTGCTACGTGTGTGCTAAGTCACTTCAGCCGTGTATGACTTTGCCACCCTATGGACTATAGCACACCAGGCTCCTCTGTCTGTGGGATTCTCCAGGCAAGATTACTGAAGTGGGTTGCCATTTCCTTTTCCAGTGGATCTTCCCAACCTAGGAATCAAACCTGCATCTCCTGTGTCTCCTGCATTGGTGAGCCAGTTCTTTACCACTAGGGCCACCTGCTACAGTAATATCCTAATTGGTCTGTCTGAATCAAGCCTGTGTTTGCACCACATTTCTCCCATTTTAAAGTTCACACTTGTACCATATTTAATGTTCATATATTTGTACCACATGTAATGTTCACATTTGTACCACATTTAATGTTCACATATTTACATCTCTCTCTTTTTAATGTTGTAATTGTCTTTTTTTGAAAACCACCCCATTAACCACACACTATTGCTAATATAATAGCTCGCATCCAATTTTTCTGCACTATGGCATAAACACACATTTCAAATCTTTTTTTTTTATCAGCCCTGGGATTTCTTTGGAAGGTATGATGCTAAAGCTGAAACTCCAGTACTTTGGCCACCTCATGCAAAGAGTTGACTCATTGGAAAAGACTTTGATACTGGGAGGGATTGGGGGCAGGAGGAGAAGGGGACAACAGAGGATGAGATGGCTGGATGGCATCACTGACTCGATGGATGTGAATCTGAGTGAACTCCAGGAGTTGGTGATGGACAGGGAGGCCTGGCATGCTGCAGTTCATGGGGTCGCAAAGAGTCGGACACTACTGAGTGACTGGACTGAATTGAACTGAACTTCAAACATTTTAGCATCTCAAACTAGCAAACCTACAGCCCTCCAATCATGATGTGGACATTCTCAAGTACAAGATATGCCTCAGGACACCTTCCATACCACTTCCCATAACTGTAACAGGATGAGAGGTGAAAACAATTGTTATTTTCACTAGCTAACATTGGACATTACTTTGCCAACAAAGGTCCAGGCAGTATACTGGAGTGGGCTGCCATTTCCTTCTCCAGGGGATCTTCCCAACACAGGGATTAAACCCAGGTCTCCCACATTGCAGGCAAATTCTTTACCAGCTGAGCCACAAGGGAAGCCCAAGAACAGTGGAGTGAGTAGCCTATCCCTTCTCCAACGGATCTTCCCAACCCAGGAATCCAGCCAGGGTCTCTTGTATTGCAGGTGGAGTCTTTATCAACTGAGCTATCAAGGAACTATCAACTCGCAACTGTGCAATTAAGTGTTATTCAGAAGAAAATGATAGAGGACCTATTTTTATCAACTGCCAACTCTAATTTCTCCAATTACATATAATAAGCATAAAGGAAAAACCATAGCCTTGACTAGGCGGACCTTAGTCGGCAAAGTAATGTCTCTGCTTTTCAATATACTATCCAGGTTGGTCATAACTTTTCTTCCAAGGAGTAAGCGTCTTTTAATTTCATGGCTGCAGTCACCATCTGCAGTGATTTCTTCACAGTCCAACTTTCACATCCATACATGACCACAGGAAAAACCATAGCCTTGACTAGGCGGACCTTAGTCGGCAAAGTAATGTCTCTGCTTTTGAATATACTATCCAGGTTGGTCATAACTTTTCTTCCAAGGAGTAAGCGTCTTTTAATTTCATGGCTGCAGTCACCATCTGCAGTGATTTTGGAGCCCCAAAAAATAAAGTCTGACACTGTTTCCACTATTTCCCCATCTATTTCCCATGAAGTGATGGGACTGGATGCCATGATCTTCGTTTTCTGAATGTTGAGCTTTAAGCCAACTTTTTCACTCTCCTCCTTCACTTTCATCAAGAGGCCTGGCGTGCTGCGATTCATGGGTCTCAAAGAGTCGGACACGACTGAGCGACTGAACTGAACTGAAGCATAAAGGAAGATGTTTTGATATTCTGTTTCTTTGCATATTTTCCACGAATACCAATATCAGAGTGAAACCCTTGTTTTCTTGTCTACAGTTTTTAAATATATAGTATATAGTGACTAATACTAATGCTATCTATGGTTAGTTATTATCAATCACTTTTTATTATAAACCTCAGTAAATGAGTATTTTGTCTTCTAAAAAGTAATTTACAATATAGACTATACTAAGAATCATAGGAGAAGGGGACGGCAGAGGATGAGATGGTTGGATGGCATCACTGACTCAATGTATATGGTTTGAGTGGACTCTGGGAGTTGGTGATGGACAGGGAAGCCTGGCTGCATGCGGTTAATGGGGTTAAAAAAGAGTCAGACACGACTGAGCAACTGAACTGAACTGAACTGAACTGAAGAACAGTAGTATTTGTGGGTTAATGAGATTAAATAAAGCTATGGTTCATGCCATGATCAAAGTAAAGTCAGACTCGGATTGTAAAAGAGTCCAGGTAAAAGACAGAAAAAATATTTGAAGCTTGATTATGGAGTTAATATTCAGAGAGACAGACAGATGAAGGCAAGTAGATTTCAATAAATCAGATGGGTAGTATTAAGGTAAGTATAGGAAGCAGGCTCATAGCTACAGTGGCTATGAGGGCTTCCCTGGTGGCTGGCTCAGCAGTAAAGAATCCGCCTGCAATGCAGGAGACCTGGGTTCAATCCCTAGTGGTAGAAGATCCCCTGGAGGAGGGCATGGCAACTCACTTCAGTATGCTTGACTGGAGAATCCCATGGACAGAGGAGACTGTGACTCTATGGCTATAGTCCATAGAGTCACAAAGAGTTGGAAATGATTGAAGCCACTGAGCATGCACACACACACAGTGGCTATAAATGGCTAATATTTATAGCTTCTCTGTACCATGCTGCACAGCACAAACAATTTCAGTGGCAGTTATGGGTGGCTCTGACAGATGTTTTCTTAATTTCATTATCTTAAATTAGTTATGCATCTTTTATCACTTTCTACATAACCAATCATTCCTAAACTTAGTGTCCAAAAACAACAAACTTCTATTATTTCTCATGAGTCTATGGTTCAGCTAGGAGGTTCTGCTGATCTGGTCTGGATTTCCCACATTTGGGGAAATCAACAGGCTATAAGCTTATCTAGAATGCTTCAGTTGGAATGAAGGAGCTCTGCTTAGGTATATCTTTCTTTTTCCAGCAGGTTAGCCTTGTCTTGTTTCTCGTGAGAATCACATGGTCCAAGAGATAGAGGATGTGTGCTTGGTTTCTTGACTCTTACACTTTAGCACATTTCTTTAGTCACATTCCTTTCGCAAGAGCGAGTCATAGGTCTAGATTAGATTCAAAGGATGGAAAAAATAGGCATTTCTCCAATGGAGATGAAGAATCACATTCTAAAGAATATGACCACCTGTCTATTCCTCACCACACAGTTAATGAGGAATTACCTAATTACTTTCAAAACTGTGATGTGTATTAGTACATCCTAGGGCTTTTGCAATCAAATTACCACAAAGGAAGTGGCTTACAACAATTGAAACTTACTCTCTCACAAATCAGGAGACAAGAAGTCTGAAACAAAGCTATGAGCAGGATAGGAACTTGCCAACGATCCTGGTGTTCCTGGCATATAGCTACATCTCTTCAGCTCCTGCCTCCATCTTCACATGGCTGTGTTTCCTACAGGTCTGTATATCTCTGTCTCTAAATCTTTCCTTATGGAATGATACTAGCCATTGGATTTATCACCCACTCTAATCCAATAGAGCTTCCCTTGTGGCTCAGCTGGTAAAGAATCTGCCTGCAAAGCAGGAGACTAGGGTTCAATCACTAGGTTGGGAAGATGCCCTGAAGAAGGGAAAAGCTACCCACTCCAGTATTCTGGCTTGGAGAATTCCATGGACTGTTTAGTCCATGGGGTTGCAAAGAGTCGGACATGACTGAGTGACTTTCACTTTCAATCTATTATAACCTCATCTTCATCTGATTATAAATACTCTATTTCCAAATAAAGTAGGACTTCAGCATATCTTTTGGGGGACACAAGTCAGTCCACAGGAGTGATCATATATATTTTATCAAAAGTTCTTCAGTTCAGTTCAGTTCAGTCGCTCAGTCGTGTTCGACTCTTTGCAACCCCACGAATCACAGCACGCCATGCTTCCCTTTCCATCATCAGCTCCCGGAGTTCACTCAAACTCATGTCCATCGAGTCGGTGATGCCATCCAGCCATCTCATCCACTGTCGTCCTCTTCTCCTCCTGCCCACAATCCTTCCCAGCATCAGGGTCTTTTCCAATGAGTCAACTCTTCGCATGAGGTGGCCAAAGTACTGGAGTTTCAGCTTTAGCATCATTCCTTTCAAAGAACACCCAGGGCTGATCTCCTTCAGAGTGGACTGGTTGGATCTCCTTGCAGTCCAAGGGACTCTCAAGAGTCTTCTCCAACACCACAGTTCAAAAGCATCAATTCTTTGGCGCTCAGCCTTCTTCACAGTCCAACTCTCACATCCATACATGACCACAGGAAAAAACATAGCCTTGACTAGACGGACCTTTGTTGCCAAAGTAATGTCTCTACTTTTCAATATGCTATCTAGGTTGGTCATAACTTTCCTTCCAAGGAGAAAGCGTCTTTTAATTTCATGGCTGCAATAACCATCTGCAGTGATTTTGGAGCCCAAAAAAAGAAAATCTGACACTGTTTCCACTGTTTCTCCATCTATTTCCCATGAAGTGATGGTACCAGATGCCATGATCTTCATTTTCTGAATGTTGAGCTTTACACTAACTTTTTCCCTCTCCTCTTTCACTTTCATCATGAGGCTTTTTAGCTCCTCTTCACTTTCTGCCATAAGGGTGGTTCATCTGCATATCTGAGATTATTGATATTTCTCCCAGCAATCTTGATTCCAGCTTGTGCTTCTTCCAGCCCAGCGTTTCTCATGATGTACTCTGTATAGCAGTTAAATAAGCAGGGTGACAATATACAGCCTGATGTACTCCCTTTCCTATTTGGAACCAGTCTGTTGTTCCATGTCCAGTTCTAACTTTTGCTTCCTGACCTGCATATAGGTTTCTCAAGAGGCAGCAAAAGTGCTTAAGATAAATTCTCTTATATATGATTGTTTCAAATATATGCAAAAAATTTTGCCTCTTATTTCAAAATGTTCATTCCATAGGCTTCTGTGTAAGATATTTTGATGGAACTTATAAATAAATTCAGTCAAATGACATTTGCTTCCTGAATTGTTTGATTTTTCTATTCATTAGAATTTTTCATTTTTAAAAAATAAACTGACTTTTGATGATTTACATAGAAGAAATATTGAAAACATATTTAGAAGCCTGCTACATAGAAGTGGAAAGGAAAATGTAAGAAAAAGTAGGGTTGTTGTGAAAATTTAAATTTATACTCCAGAATCAGTTGTGTAAATACCCTGCTGTGGCACAACTATCATCTGAATGCCATGGCTAAAGCTTGCACCCCGAGTACTCGACACGGGAACCTGCCACAGTCACTGTAGTCTCCTTTGTTCCTGGACACTGGGAGCCACTGGCTTCATGTGAATCCCCACTGTCCTATCTCTTTACATGGTTAAATTGCTATTGAAAATATGATTAATTGAGCTTAAGTTACATATGTTCAAACTAGCCATAAGGGAATCTAGTAGATTATGGTCTATCCAGCCTTCATCCCTTCTCTATGCCCTTAGAATCATAAAATGAGGAGTCTAGAGGCTAAGTGATCCATAGATAACGCCTGCCCCCTCCTTTCTGAATATATTAAATTGTAATAGCACAATAAAAACTCAAATGACTTTGCTAAAAACATGGACAGAAATGAAAATTCATGGAGGATAAATACTTACTTGGTATTGGGTTCTGAATTCAAATTAGTGATTGTCTATCAAGTCTGTAGGTTTTATTTCACAGTGAATCACCATGTCACATACATTTTATTCTCTATACTACCTGAACTTTCACAGAACTCACTATCAGTATTTATAATAAGTTTATAAATGCACATGTATTTGTTATTATAATATTGACTTTGGAGGTTAAGAATTTTGTTTTATGTCATCATTGTATAATTGTATTTTTACTAGCTAATTGTTCATAAGTTATGCTTCTTAACCAAATCTAAAATTCCTTTAGGATAATTTTATTTATTTCACTTTAAAATATAAATATAAACTATGATATACATTGGATTGAATTCACTAATTTCACTAGAGTGCCACTGAAATAAACCACACAAACTTTTTAAGCTATACTGAAATATGAAATATGTTTGATCACTTTTTCTTCTTACCTCAGCTCTCATATATGTAACAGGATTGGATACTATGCAAACTAACCAATCTAGCTAATTCTTTTCTTATGTGTACCAAGTTTGGCTTTGGAGGACACCCTCTAATACTCAAACTTAAGGACATTTAAAGGAAATATTTCCAGAATTGCTTGTAAATAACAATGTGGGAACATATATTTGAGAGCCATCTATGAAACTGAAAACAAAAGAAGGACTCTATGCAAAATGTTTTCTGCAAAAATCTCAATGATATCATCATAGTAACAATGATCAAAATATATGGCCCAAAGTAAACCCTGGGCTTCCCTTGAAGCTCAGTAAGTAAAGAATCCACCTGCAATTCAGGAGATCCGGTTCGATTCCTGGGTTGGGAAGATTCCATTGAAGAAGGAAATGGCAACCCCTTCCTTGCCTGGGAAATCTCATGGACAGAGGAGCCTGGTGAGTTACAATCCAAGGGATTGCAAGAGTCAGACACAACTGAGAGAATAAACCACTACCACAAATCCTGGAATTACTGTTAGTAAAGAAAACGTTAGACAGCACTGGTTTGAGAGGAAAAACTCATCAAATCAATCTTTCCAATTATAACTCTGGATATAATAATGACTTCGTTAATTAGCTTTTGGAACACTAAAGAAACAAAATCAAATGCCCCTGGTGGCACAGTGGATAAGAATTTGCCTGCCAATGCAGGGAACATGCAGTTCCATCCCTGGTCCAGGAAGATTCCATATCCTGTGGAGCAACTGAGCCCATGCTCCATGGCTCCTCTAGAGCCCACAGACGGCAACAAGAGAAACCACCACAACGAGAAGCCCATGCACCACGAGGAAGAAAAATCCCCACTTCATGCAACTAGAGAAAGCCCATGAGTAGCAGCAAAGTCCCAGTGCAGCCAAGATAAATAAATAAAAATTTATAAAAACAGAAAAAAATCAACTTGTAAATTGAGGCTGAAAAGTTTTTTAAAACATCTCCATGAAGATCTTGCAGTTAAGTGACTTTTATCAATTTTAATAAAACTATTTGAAACATAATAATTATAAATTCTCTGTAAAACTTGTAGACTATCAATCACACAGAATATGTAATAGGTATATGATTTATGAACATTTTTGCTTTCATCTTATAGAAGAAATTAATTTGCATTTCAATCAGAAGGGAGTATATACATAACTAAAACATACCCTATAATATGTGGGGTCCACCCCATATTTTCTGTTAGTTGCAAAGAGTCGCTGAGTGACTTCACTTTCACTTTTCACTTTCATGCCCTGGAGAAGGAAATGGCAACCCACTCCAGTGTTCTTGCCTGGAGAATCCCAGGGATGGCAGGGCCTGGTAGGCTGCCGTCTATGGGGTCCCACAGAGTTGGACACAACTGAAG
>SJYX01005091.1:261778-275456 GCA_006410675.1 Oreotragus oreotragus
TGGTCATAACTTTCCTTCCAAGGAGTAAGCGTCTTTTAATTTCATGGCTGCAATCACCATCTGCAGCAGTCTTGCAGCCCAGAAAAATAAAGTCACCCACTGTTTCCACTGTTTCCCCATCTATGTCCCATAAAGTGATGGGACTGGATGCCATGCTCTTAGTTTTCTGAATGTTGAAGACTTCAACATTGAGCTTTAAGCCAACTTTTTCACTCTCCTCTTTCACTTTTATTAAGAGTCTCTTTAGTTATTCCTTACTTTCTGCCATAAGGCTGGTGTCATCTGCATATCTGAGGTTATTGATATTTCTCCTGGCGATCTTGATTCCAGCTTGTGCTTCTTCCAGCCCAGCGTTTCTCATGATGTACTCTGCATAGAAGTTAAATAAGCAGGGTGACAATATACAGCCTTGACAATATACAGCCAGTACTACTTTTCCTTTTTGGAACCAGTCTGTTTTTCCATGTCCAGTTCTAACTGTTGCCTCCTGACCTGCATATATGTTTCTCAAGAAGCAGGTCAGGTAGTCTTTTTTGTGTGAATTTGTGAGTAATCCCCTCATAAAGGAACTCAGTTATCCCAGTCTGAGCTGGGACTCTGACTGTGACACTGAGATCCACCCATCATAGTAGGTGACCCTGACAAAGTAAGAGCAAATCTTCCACTCCTTCAAAGCTTTTGTTCATGGGTTCTGGTGCTCCTACTTTGTCTAGAAAAACTTGACACAATTTAATTCAAAGCACATCTAACTTCTGCAAGACTTTTCGAGTGATCGTCCTCTTGACTGCCCCCTTTACTTCATTGTTCCTTAGGCTGTAGATGATGGGGTTTAACATCGGTGTGATGACAGTGTAGGACAATGACACTAGCTTCTTGCTCTCTGGAGACTGGTTGGATTTGGGCCGTAGGTAGGTCAAGCTGGCTGTTCCATAGAAAAGGGATACCACAATGAGGTGAGATGAACAAGTGGAAAATGCCTTCTGGCGACCGGTAGCAGAAGGCATCATCAGGATGGTTTTAATAATGCGAGTGTAGGAGACCAAAATGAGGGAAAAGGGAAACATAATAAATAGTAGTGTGGAGGCAAGCGCTTGCATTTCATACATGGTTGTATCCTCAGTGACTAGTTTCAACACCGGAGGACCATCACAAAAGAAGTGGTCTATGGTGCTTGGTCCACAGAAAGGATGGGCCATCAACCAAGCTGTCTGTAGCATAGACACGGGAACACCAGACATCCAAGAACCTACAGCCATCCACAAACATAGGGACCTATTCATTATGACTGAATAGCGGAGAGGATTACAGATGGCTACAAAGCGATCATAAGCCATCATAGAGAGGAGGAAACATTCAGAGCTGCCAAAGAAGAAAAAGAAGTACATCTGGGTACCACAGCCTACAAAAGAGATGCTTTTCTTTGGGGATACGAGATCTACCAACATCTTTGGCACCATGACCAAGGTGAAACAGACTTCAAGAAGTGACAAGTTCCTGAGAAAGAAGTACATGGGTGTTTGAAGAGCAGGATCCACAATGGAAACTGTGACAATAAGGAAGTTACCCAACAAAGTGACTGTATAGATGATCAGGAGCAAAACAAAAAGGGAAACTTGCATCTCAGGCTTGTTTGTAAAACCACGAAGAATAAATTCAGTCACTTGGGTATGATTTTCACAGATCATATCTTAGACCAGTTTCTCTCTAATAATCAAGGTATATGTGTCAAAGGATCAAAAAAATATTCTTTAAATGTATATATAATATCAAATATAATAATAACATTCATAAATGTATCTTTGTTCTCAGTTGTCTTACCATTCTATTTCTCTGAAACAGAATATCTACAATAAGATTAAATCAGAGCAAAGAAATAATTTGCATGAATACCACTAATTGCTTGTCACCTAGGTACAGTTTGTCTCTCACCACTGATGACAGTCTGCAGCTGATGTTCTTCATCAGAGGCATGTTATTTTTCAGGATGAAGTAGAAAGAGTTTGGGCAGCTAATAACTAAAATAGAATCACTTAATAATTTTTAAAAATATATCCAAGAGGTATTCAAGAGGCAAAAAGGTAAAAATGGGGCTAGTTTGACTTTTTTAAATCTTAGATTATAAATGATATATTTCTACCAAATGGAGTGCATTTGATACAATACACTACTCCATCCAGTACACATACACATATATACATTTATACATACATACACATATAAATTATATACACATGCAGTTACACATATATGTATATATGAGGGAACCTTAGTAAATAAACATAGATAAACAAATAAACATAACAGGTACTTATGATTTTACTACTTTGTGCAGTCTTCACGGGACTGCTAATTTATGTGATTTTTCCTTTTTTTAAAATATAAATTTATTTATTTTAATTGGAGGTCAATTACTTTACAATATTGTATTGGTTTCTCCATACATCAACATGAATCCACCACAGGTATACACATGTTCCCCATCCTGAACCCCCCTCCCTCCTCCCTCACAATACCATCCTTCTGGGTCCTCTCAGTGCACCAGCCCCAAGCATCCAGTATCATGCATCTAACCTGGATTGGCGATTCATTTCATATATGATATTATATATGTTTCAATGTCATTCTCCCAAATCATCCCACCCTCTCACAGGTATAGTCATATCACTTGAATTGGGCTTTATAAAAATAGCAAACTTCTGAACAAACATAACCTGCAATCCAGAAGTCCTCCTTCCAGTACTCATCTCAATTCCAATCCATCAAAATAGTTCTGCTTCCCACTGTGTTGTGACTTTGTTAAATCAACATGTTAAATGGAGCTCAGGGGCGTAGATGGTGAGCCCTGATTCAACAAAAGATCACAAAGGAAAGTGAAATGAAGTTTATTACTCAGATTCTGGAGGAGGAGCTATAGGAAGAAGTCAAGGCAAGAGTGCAGACATAAAGAAAGGCTGAATGTGGGATATATGCCTTTATTATGGTCCAAAGGTGGAGTATTTTGAAGTTCCTTGGCTGAGGCCAGATTGGTTAATTAAAACCAAAAAATTCAGGATTTTGGTATGCTTCCCTTGAGTCTTTTTTTTTTTTTTTCCTAAGGTGGTACAAGGAAAAGGTCCTCTCTGGGAGACAGGGGCGACTGTTTAGAACAAGGACATTTGGGGTATCATATCAGAAAGTTACATTTACTTATGACTCTTGGGCTGTTATCTAGAGTATGTGTTCAGGGGAAGGGTTAATATCAGTTTAAAGTCCCTGCAAATCAGGGACCAATAATGAGTCAGCAGTATTATGAATTAATTTACCTAAATTCTCAACAGACTGTCAGTTTTCTCCAAAACTGCATGGACAAAGTGGGAGCTAGTCCCTTACTACTGTGTATCCACTAAGAGTCCACTCATGGAATTACTAATTCAATTAGTATTATCTCAAACACAATATTTTCTTTAGAGTAAAACATTTTTTTAATTTTTCCTTTCAGTATATTCTGTTTCCTTTACATTTTTTAATTTTTTAATATGTTTATTTATTTTAATTGGAAGTTAATTACTTTGATTGAAAGTAGAATTATATAAATATTTTCTATACAGATTTTACTCAACAACAGCATATCAAATGTTAGGGATCACAAAAATATATGTTGGAAAACACCTATTTATAAAGATACATTGGAGCTGAGCTGAAAAATATTTCCATTTTTTCAAATATTGGGGCTATTCAAGTATTAAGTATTAGATCAATTATTTTGATCTAATATTGATATTAGGTCAAATTGATAAGCAATTGATCTAAGTATTAGATCAATTATTTTATAAAACATTTTTCAAATTTAATTTAAAAATCTTATTGTATAGTCAAATCATGATTAACACAGATTTCTCTGAAACTAAGGAGTTGAAAATGCACAGACCTTTTGAGGAATTTTGTTTTAATTCTACTCCAGTGATATATGTACTTTGGTAATATCTCACCTATTTTGCTTACCACAAGTTCTCAAACCAATATCCTCTACAACATAAGGAAAGGAACTGGACATCCCAGGCTGCGCATACTGATGGTACTCCAGAATAATAGGTTAAGAGACATGACAGTGACTGTGACCACTGCCTTTCACCACTATTGCAAATTCTACTTCAGTATCATTCACATCAACAGTAGCAATAAAAACATTATTCCTGGGATATTTAGAAAACCTTATAAATAGCTTTGGAGGCTTCCCAAGTGTCTCACTGGTAAAGAATCCACCTGCCAAAGCTGGAGATGTGAGTTCAATCCCTGGGTCAGGAAGATCACCTGCAGAAGGAAATAACAACCTACTCTAGTAATCTTGCCTGGGAAATCCCATGGACAACAGAGCCAGGTGGGCTACAGTCCATGGGGTCGCAAAGAGTCGGACAGGACTGAGAAACTATAAAGCAACACCAGCATAAATAGCTTCAGATGCATTATCATGTTCACCAGCATTTTGTAACAATTCTAAATTCACTGTGACTGTAAATATACTCCATAATTTGTCTGAGGAAAAAAAAATATGAGAATTGAATAAGGTATCAAGATTTTCTAATAGTCCAACAATTTTTATTGTATCTCTAAAATACCTCAACCACTACTGCTTCTCAGATTTCTAATACTGAAGTGGCAGAAAACAATAACAGGTTTTCTGGGTCCTCTCAGTGCACCAGCCCCAAGCATCCAGTATCATGCATCTAACCTGGATTGGCGATTCATTTCATATATGATATTATATATGTTTCAATGTCATTCTCCCAAATCATCCCACCCTCTCACAGGTATAGTCATATCACTTGAATTGGGCTTTATAAAAATAGCAAACTTCTGAACAAACATAACCTGCAATCCAGAAGTCCTCCTTCCAGTACTCATCTCAATTCCAATCCATCAAAATAGTTCTGCTTCCCACTGTGTTGTGACTTTGTTAAATCAACATTTTAAATGGAGCTCAGGGGCGTAGATGGTGAGCCCTGATTCAACAAAAGATCACAAAGGAAAGTGAAATGAAGTTTATTACTCAGATTCTGGAGGAGGAGCTATAGGAAGAAGTCAAGGCAAGAGTGCAGACATAAAGAAAGGCTGAATGTGGGATATATGCCTTTATTATGGTCCAAAGGTGGAGTATTTTGAAGTTCCTTGGCTGAGGCCAGATTGGTTAATTAAAACCAAAAAATTCAGGATTTTGGTATGCTTCCCTTGAGTCTTTTTTTTTTTTTTTCCTAAGGTGGTACAAGGAAAAGGTCCTCTCTGGGAGACAGGGGCGACTGTTTAGAACAAGGACATTTGGGGTATCATATCAGAAAGTTACATTTACTTATGACTCTTGGGCTGTTATCTAGAGTATGTGTTCAGGGGAAGGGTTAATATCAGTTTAAAGTCCCTGCAAATCAGGGACCAATAATGAGTCAGCAGTATTATGAATTAATTTACCTAAATTCTCAACAGACTGTCAGTTTTCTCCAAAACTGCATGGACAAAGTGGGAGCTAGTCCCTTACTACTGTGTATCCACTAAGAGTCCACTCATGGAATTACTAATTCAATTAGTATTATCTCAAACACAATATTTTCTTTAGAGTAAAACATTTTTTTAATTTTTCCTTTCAGTATATTCTGTTTCCTTTACATTTTTTAATTTTTTAATATGTTTATTTATTTTAATTGGAAGTTAATTACTTTGATTGAAAGTAGAATTATATAAATATTTTCTATACAGATTTTACTCAACAACAGCATATCAAATGTTAGGGATCACAAAAATATATGTTGGAAAACACCTATTTATAAAGATACATTGGAGCTGAGCTGAAAAATATTTCCATTTTTTCAAATATTGGGGCTATTCAAGTATTAAGTATTAGATCAATTATTTTGATCTAATATTGATATTAGGTCAAATTGATAAGCAATTGATCTAAGTATTAGATCAATTATTTTATAAAACATTTTTCAAATTTAATTTAAAAATCTTATTGTATAGTCAAATCATGATTAACACAGATTTCTCTGAAACTAAGGAGTTGAAAATGCACAGACCTTTTGAGGAATTTTGTTTTAATTCTACTCCAGTGATATATGTACTTTGGTAATATCTCACCTATTTTGCTTACCACAAGTTCTCAAACCAATATCCTCTACAACATAAGGAAAGGAACTGGACATCCCAGGCTGCGCATACTGATGGTACTCCAGAATAATAGGTTAAGAGACATGACAGTGACTGTGACCACTGCCTTTCACCACTATTGCAAATTCTACTTCAGTATCATTCACATCAACAGTAGCAATAAAAACATTATTCCTGGGATATTTAGAAAACCTTATAAATAGCTTTGGAGGCTTCCCAAGTGTCTCACTGGTAAAGAATCCACCTGCCAAAGCTGGAGATGTGAGTTCAATCCCTGGGTCAGGAAGATCACCTGCAGAAGGAAATAACAACCTACTCTAGTAATCTTGCCTGGGAAATCCCATGGACAACAGAGCCAGGTGGGCTACAGTCCATGGGGTCGCAAAGAGTCGGACAGGACTGAGAAACTATAAAGCAACACCAGCATAAATAGCTTCAGATGCATTATCATGTTCACCAGCATTTTGTAACAATTCTAAATTCACTGTGACTGTAAATATACTCCATAATTTGTCTGAGGAAAAAAAAATATGAGAATTGAATAAGGTATCAAGATTTTCTAATAGTCCAACAATTTTTATTGTATCTCTAAAATACCTCAACCACTACTGCTTCTCAGATTTCTAATACTGAAGTGGCAGAAAACAATAACAGGTTTAATATCTAGTCCTGGAGTGACCAAGGTCTATAATGTAACATCCACGGTCTCCACTGTGAGATAGGAAAAAGGCAAGCCAAGAAGATTATCAGTTTCTTTATTTGATAATCAATGATATACATATTCTACCTTGTGTGCTGCTGCTGCTGCTAAGTCGCTTCAGTCATGTCCAACTCTGTGAGATCCCATAGACAGCAGCCCACGAGGCTCCTCCATCCCTGGGATTCTCCAGGCAAGAACACTGGAGTGGATTGCCATTTCCTTCTCCAGTACATGAAAGTAAAAATGGAAAGAAGTCACTCAGTTGTGTCTGACTCTGTGCAACCCCATGGACTGTAGCCCACCAGGCTCCTCCACCTTGTGCAGGCATATTTAAATTCAATAAAGTTTTGGAGAACTAGAGATTTTTACTGTAACAAAATATACCTCCAAATATCCCTCCCCTCTTACTATATCCTAAAAAATATATACTGTTTACATTGCATATATCTTCTAAAAATCAAAAGATTCATCAGCAGTGATGTTTCAGTAACTACCACAAATTTACAGTGATGCCTTTTTAAAAAACTTGTAAAGTGTGGATGAGTTAGCAGGATTGCTACATAGCTCTAGAGAATGTATTATTTTATTTATTGCATGGAATTCTAAAAATTTAATGACATTTACTTAAGTCCACTAATTTTTGAACTATGTTTTGAGACCAAAGAGTTTTTCACTTGCAATTAAGCAGGCCAGCTTCAAAATTTTCTGGAAAATCTGACAGCTTTCTCATAAATACATGTTTTCTCATAAAAATCATTATAAATCATTCAGCTTCTTTAACTGGAACAGCACTTCTAAGAACCTAAAATATAAATTAGTAAAAGCTGGAGTGCAAATAACCCTCATAACTGAATTGAAAATACATTGCATGGTTATAATACATATCATTTCTTAAATAGACAACCATTGTTTTCTTAATATTTTCTTCCTCAGCATTCTGTAGCTTTCTAGACAGACAAAAACACTCTATTGTTTTTTGTTTTACTTAATAAAGCATCAAGCTATTCCTTTTTTCATGTATAAATAAGCTTATAGGTTTATTTTTCTTAAGATGATTTTGTTGTATATAGATGCACAGATAAAAGTAGTTTTATGAGGGGAATTGAGGAACAAAATAAATCATACAGAAATATCTGGCTATATCTTACCAAATAAAACTCCATATTTCTTAATTAGAAGTATAATAATTTTTTAGATAAGTAATATCTTGTGAGAATTGTAAACTGATCTTGAATCTGTCATATCTCAAATTTTCAGAATTAAGCAAATAACTTTGACAGGTTAACCTACTTTGCATTGGCACTAAATGGTTGATATACTTCTGTAACAATATTTAAGTGTGATTGGCCTTGGAAAAATGAGCCTTGGGATATTAGAAGGGACTGCTGCTAATTAAACAACGTTTTACCTCATAGGGGAGAATATTGAATTTTCAAGAAATTGTTTATATTTTAAGTCATAATGGCTGCCATTCAATATGTATTTCTTAATAATAGCTATGTGTGGTGGGTCTGTAGGGTACACTGGTCAATCCCGTGGGATTACAATTATTAATACAATAAGACTATGTGAGGAACATAGATTTTAGCTTTCCCTGTAGAATTTTTTGTGGGATAGATTTTGGCCACAAAATGATAGAATATATTTGTACCACATCCTTTAAACTTAAATGATTTAAAATTTTATTTTTAATTCATTTTAAAATTACACTGGTCAATCCCGTGGGATTACAATTATTAATACAATAAGACTATGTGAGGAACATAGATTTTAGCTTTCCCTGTAGAATTTTTTGTGGGATAGATTTTGGCCACAAAAATGATAGAATATATTTGTACCACATCCTTTAAACTTAAATGATTTTAAATTTTATTTTTAATTCATTTTTAAAACTTTATTTTTAAATATTTATTTTTACTGATAATCTTTTTAAGCAATTAAACTGTGCAAGTTAAAAGGATTATTGGTATGTGTTTATTTTTTTATTTTTTTTAGTATGTGTTTATTGTTGTTTTATACATCAAATAGTTTGCCTACTGCTTTGTTTAACCATGAGAAAACTGTAAATAGTTCCAAGATTCATATACTGTTTCATGAAAGCAATATCTTATAATAATTAACATAGTTATTGTCATAAAGTGATAAACACTTCTTTCTTTTTTTAATCCTTAGAATGTATTCTCTTTAAAATTTCAAAAGCTATTTCAATTTAGTGGGCAGAGACATAACATTATTATTTGAAGTGTTTTTCAATGAGCTAACAAAGCTGTATTTTATTATATTTGTTGTAGAACCAACTCATACTAAATATAAAGTTAAAATAGTCACAAATTAGCACAGCAAAAATGATTCCCAAAAATTTTAACAAAATGCGCGAGAGTAAAAAAGCCTTGAAAAAGCCCCCAGAGTTTAAATTTTATGCATGAGCGGGAGACATAACAAATAGCTAGACAGGAAAATTTACCACTTCCAATTTGACTTCCTTCTTGAAAAGTAAAAGGAAAGCTTTGTGCATTTGGATTTAATCCTACATAAGGATTAAAATTCTTAATCATTAGTTTCCAAAAAACTAAATAACAATGCTATAACACTTAAAATTCTTTTTCTGAAATCTTCAGTTGGAAACACCTACCTTTAAAATAAGTAAAATAAAGCTATAACAACATCAAAGGAAGAGTTATAAAATATATTTAATCTAATTCATACCTGTACCAAATAACTAACTATAGACCATATGAAAGATACATTTGTAACATTAGGCAAGAAAAATCAAGTAAAAATGGTGCATTACTGACTAATGTTTGTTTTGTAACAGCTTTTGTTTTGTTTTCAAAATTTTTAAACAAAAGTTTTATTAGAAATCAAGAGGGTAAAAAAAAGAAATCAAGAGGATGACTATGAAAACTCCCTCACACAGAGATGATACAAACTTCAATGGGGTTACTTTTTACTTCTCTGTTCCTAATTAATATCACCTCTCCAAGAAACAGAAATTCAAATAAAATAGAGCTCCTTGTGTAGGTGTTCTAGAGTAACTCAGTTCCTTATTAATAATTCATAAAAGCATTATACAACGCATTCACTGGTTACATATCACTGCCATCTTGTGGGTAGTTCATTTTAATTATTTTAGCTGAAAATTCTTCATGCACTTATAATTTGGGATTTGCCTAGAAACAAATCAGTGATTCTTTTCCTATATTTCTTGGTTTGCCTACTAGTGGCAGGCAAAGTAGGTTTGAAAGGTAAAACAAACACAGATTTCCATCTCAGAAAGATTATACTGTTTATAATTTTCATTTGATGAAATTCATGTAACCATGTAATTCATACTGTTCATGGGGTTCTCAACGCAGGAAAGCTAAAGTTGTTTGTCATTCCTTTCTCCAGAATACCTATCCAAAAAATATCTTAATGACCCATATAACTACAATGATGTGATCAATCACCTGGAGCCAGACCTTCAGGAGTGTGAAATCAAGTGGGCCTTAGGAAGTCCCACTGTGAACAAATCTAGTGAAAGTGATGGAATTCCAGCCAAGCTATTTCAAATCCTAAAATATGATGCTGTTAAAGTGCTGCACTCAATATCGGGAAAACTCAGCAGTGGCCACAGGACTGGAAAGGTCAGTTTTCATTCCAAACCCAAAGAAAGGCAATGTCAAAGAATGTTCAACTATCACACGGTTGCACTCATTTGCTAGCAAAGCAATACTCAAAATTCTCCAAGCTAGGCTTCAACAGTATGTGAACCAAGAACTTCCAGATGTTCAAGCTGGATTTGGAAAAGGAAGAGGAACCAGAGATCAAATTGCTGACATCCACTGAATCATAGAAAAAGCAAGAGAATTCCAGAAAAACATCTACTTCTGCTTTGACTATGCTAAAGCCTTTGACTGTGTGGGTCACAACAAACTGTGGAAAATTCTTAAAGAGATGAGAATACCTGACCACCTTACCTGCCTCCTGAGAAATCGGTATGCAGATCAAGAAGCAACAGTTAGAATCAGACATGGAATGGGCTGGTTCCAAATTGAGAAAGGAGTACCTCAAGTCTGTATAGTGTCATGTCACCTTGCTTATTTAACTTATATGCAGAGTACATCATGCCAGACTAGATGAAGCGTAAGCTGAAATCAAGATTGCAGGGAGAAATATCAATAACCTCAAATATACAGATGACACCACCCTTATGGCAGAAAGTGAAAAGGAACTAAAGATTCTCTTAATGAAGTCGAATGAGGAAAGTGGAAAAGAAGGCTTAAAACTCAACATTCAAAAACTTAATATCATGGCATCCAGTCCATGGCAAAGAAATGGGGAAACAGTGGAAACAGTGACAGACTTTATTTTCTTGGGATCCAAAAATCACTGCAGATGGTGACTGCAGACATGAAATTCAGAGGCTTTCTCCTTAGAAGAAAAGCTATGACCAACTAGACAGCATATTAAAAAGTAGAGACATTACTTTGACCAAAAAAGTCTGTATAGTCATAGCTATGGTTTTTCCAGTAGTCAGGTGTGGATGTGAGAGTTGGACCATAAAGAAGGCTGAGCACCAAAGAATTGATTCTTTTGAACTGTGTGTTGGAGAAGACTCTTGAGAGTCCCTTGGACTGCAAAGAGATCAAATTACTCAATCCTAAAGGAAATCAGTCCTGAATATTTATTCGTTGGAAGGACTGATGCTGAAGCTGAAGCTCCAAAACTTTGGCCACCTGATGGAAAGACCAGACTCATTAGAAAAGGCCCTGATGCTGGGAAAGATCGAAGGCAGGAGGAAATGGGGACCACAGAGGATGAGATGGTTAGATGGCATCACCAACTCAATGGACATGAGTTTAAGCAATCTCCAGGAGATGGTGAAGGACAGGGAAGCCTGCCGTGCTGCAGTTCATGGGGTTGCAAAGAGCTGAACATGAGTGAGCAACTGAAAATGACAGTAACATGTAACCGCATACCTCAATACTTAAAACAGTAACAAATATTCATTATCTTACAATTTCTGTGGTTGGTTCTGGAATTCAGGAAGTGTATCTGCAAAGTTTGGCTCAGAGCCTTTAACAAGGTGCAATCAAGAAAAAGCCAAATTTATAGAAACAGAAATAATTTCCAGAGGCAGGATGTGGGTGGGAGGAATGGAGAGATGCTAGTTAATGGATATACACTTTCAGTTAAAAGATGAGTAAATCCTGAGGATCTAGGATACCATATACTAGACCCAGTGGCTATACAAGCACACCTAATTTTACTGTGCTTTGCAGATACTAGATTTTTTTAGAAATTGTATGCCAAAACCAATACAGTGCTGTAAAGTAAAATAAAATAAAAATAAAAATAATTCAAGAAAAAGCCAAATTTATAGAAACAGAAATAATTTCCAGAGGCAGGATGTGGGTGGGAGGAATGGAGAGATGCTAGTTAATGGATATACACTTTCAGTTAAAAGATGAGTAAATCCTGAGGATCTAGGATACCATATACTAGACCCAGTGGCTATACAAGCACACCTAATTTTACTGTGCTTTGCAGATACTGGATTTTTTAGAAATTGTATGCCAAAACCAATACAGTACTGTAAAGTAAAATAAAATAAAAATAAAAAATTTTTTTAAGAAATTTAAAAAAATAAAATAAAGATTTTGGGCAACAAGTCTATCAGCATCATTTTTTCCAACAGCATTTGCTCAAGTTGTGTCTCTGTCATATTTTGGTTATTTTCACAATATCTCAGACTTTTTCATTGTTATTAAGTTTCTTATGGTGACCTGTTTGGTGATCTCTGAAGCTAGTATTGTAATTGTTTGGGGATGACACAACCACAACCATATTAGATGGCAAGCTTAAAAAATGTGCCAGTTACACACATCAACTGTCCCTTCCCTCTACTCCACAGGCCTCCCTGTTCTCTAAGAACAACAATATTGAAACTAGGTAAGTTAATAACCCTAAAATTAAGGTTACATTATTCTATTTTCAGAATGTGTGTACAGGGGACATGGGGAGTTACTTGGTTTAGTATAACTCCTTCACAACAGCCATTAAGCAGACTTCTAATTCTCCATCTTAAAGACATATCAAATAAAAATTATAAATAATCTAGTCTTATCTTTATCACCCTGTCTTTCTCCTCCCTTTCTTGGCCAAATGTTTCCAACAAGTTGTTTCTATTTTTTTTTTTCATGTCTCAACTTCTATCTATCCATACATAACTTGAATCTGGTTTGCGCTCTTATCTCTCTCTCAAAAACTTTTTTCTGAAAAAATGGCCACTGTGTAGCTGAAAATTAATAGATAACTCAAAGCTATTTTTTCTCAACTTCTCATAAATATTTGGCACACTTAGTCACTTCTTCCTTAAATAATCTTTTTTTGCCTTAGGAAATGCTGTTTTCCATGATTTACTCTTTCATCCCAAGTCTTTTGTTTTCAAGATCACTCATAAACTCATTTTCTAAGGGGTTAAAGAAGGATACGAGAAATCATTGTGAGAGCCAAAGTCCATATTTTGTTTGTATTGCTGATAGGGCTCATTCTCATATGGTCACTATATCGCCAAATGTTGCGACCTTTTACCATAATATGCAGATCAAAACCAGATGTAAAGAAGCATTAAGAAAGAATTTTGAATGGACCTAGAGGACTGTAATACTGAGTGAAGTAAGTCAGACCAAGAAGCAGAAACATCATCTGGTCCCATCACTTCATGGGAAATAGATGGGGAAACAGTGGAAACAGTGTCAGACTTTATTTTTTGGGCTTCAAAATTATGGCAGATGGTGACTGCAGCCATGAAATTAAGACATTTACTCCTTGGAAGGGAAGTTATGACCAACCTAGGCC
>SJYX01005091.1:277085-291725 GCA_006410675.1 Oreotragus oreotragus
CCACTTGCTCTTCTCATATCCTTGTTGTTTCTCTCTTTATGGCATTACCTTGTTCACCTACCTCCTACCAAAGACCGCATACACTCCAGAAACAGACAAGGCAACTGCACTCAAGCACACAGCAGTCACACCTGCTCTGAATCCAGTTATCTACACCTGGAGGAAAAGGAAGTGAAGAAGTCTTTCAAAGACTAACAATGAGGAATACTGTTAGACATGTGACATAAAGTACTTGCAGGATCGCAACCAAGAAACACATGGATCTCTTCTATGTTTTTGTATATGTTCAAGCAACAGAAAAGTATGAGGCTTCCCTAGTGACTCTGTGAAGAGTTTGCTTGCCAACAAAGGAGACACTGGTTTGATCCCTGTTTCAGGAAGATCCTACTTTCTGCAGAGCAACTAAGGCTGATACCACAACTATGGTTATAGAGCCACAATTACTGAGCCCACGCACCACAAACTCTGAAGCCCATGTGCCCTGGAGCCCGTGGTGTGCCACAGGAGAGGTCACTGCAATGAGAAACCTGTGCACAACTGGAGCTTAAGGCCCGCTTGCCACAACTACAAAATTGCCCATGCAGCAACAAGGACTCAACACAGCCATAATTAAATAAATAAAAAATTAAAAAGAGAAATGTGCAGTAGGATCATTAAAGTATATATCCTGTGTTCAATCAACAATATTCAATCAACAAAACGACTGAGTAATTTTAGGCACTACTGGATTTTTCCTGTCTACCATGGTAATAGGAGTAAGGTTAGTATGTTTCACATTTTTTGATGAAATAAAATATTTCTCCAGTGGAAAATGCTAAAAAATAAAAATGAAAAAATTAGTATATTTTAGTGCTAAACATAGGATGCTGTCATTCAAGAGCTTAAGTGGAGTACCCTCTCATACTTACTCACCTCTGATACACCCTAATAGTGATGTATTAAATAATCATCCAAGAGATGGTGAGGGACAGGGAAGCATGGCCTGCTCCAGTCCATGGGGTCACAGAGTCAGACAGGACTGAGCAACTGAACACAACAACAATAAATGATGATGAGTGTTGTGCCCTGTAACTCAACTCTAAGTATTTAACTTGTAAGTCCAGTGAAGGATTCTGATTTTTTATCCAAAACTAGCTTGTTTCTATGGTATTATCCACTCATCTTTTGGATTTTCATACAAATGAAGGTTTAGAGAAAAATATATTACATATTACCTAGGGCAATGATGAAAGTATGATTCAGTTCAGTTCAGTTGTTCAGCCATGTCCGACTCTTTGCGACCCCATGAATCTCAGCATGCCAACCCTTCCTGTCCATCACCAACTCCCAGAGTTCACTCAGACTCATGTCCATCGAGTCCGTGATGCCATCCTTATTTAACTTGTAAGTCCAGTGAAGGATTCTGATTTTTTATCCAAAACTAGCTTGTTTCTATGGTATTATCCACTCATCTTTTGGGTTTTCATACAAATGAAGGTTTAGAGAAAAATATATTACATATTACCTAGGGCAATGATGAAAGTATGATTCAGTTCAGTTCAGTTGTTCAGCCATGTCCGACTCTTTGCGACCCCATGAATCTCAGCATGCCAAGCCTTCCTGTCCATCACCAACTCCCAGAGTTCACTCAGACTCATGTCCATCGAGTCCGTGATGCCATCCAGCCATCTCATCCTCTGCCGTCCCCTTCTCCTCCTGCCCCCAACCCCTCCCAGCATCAGGGTCTTTTCCAATGAGTCAACTCTTTGCATGAGGTGGCCAAAGTACTGGAGTTTCAGCTTTAGCATCAGTCCTTCCAATGAACACTCAGGACTGATCTCCTTTAGAATGGACTGGTTGGATCTCCTTGCAGTCCAAGGGACTCTCAAGAGTCTTCTCCAACACCACAGTTCAAAACCATCAATTCTTCAGCGCTCAGCTTTCTTCACAGTCCAACTCTCACATCCATACATAACCACTGGAAAAACCATAGCATTGACTAGACAGACCTTTGTTGGCAAAGTAATGTCTCTGCCTTTTAATAAGCTATCTAGGTTGGTCCTTCCAAGGAGAAAGCGTCCTTTAATTTCATGGCTGCAGTCACCATCTGCAGTGATTTTGGAGCCCCAAAAAATAAAGTCTGACACTGTTTCCCCATCTATTTGCCATGAAGTGATGATACTGTTATTCAAATTTTTTCCTCTCTATCTAGTTTTTAAATTATGGTTTTATTTGTCCCCAGTTTCCCTGCTTTCCTCTATATTGAATGTATAGTATATTGCTTTGATCAAATTCCCATTCTATTCCCATAAATAATCAGGTCCTAATTTCAGGACACTGATGGTCTGAATCTAGAATGTATATCGGTAGTATTACAACTGAAAGGAATATACCTAGACATTTTAAACACAGAGATTAAACATCACTGGCCAAGTAGAAGCTGAGCAAATATATTGGTATTCTGTGCCTGAAAAACATGAATGTATGCTCTCTCCTGGTCAGAAGTGAGAATGATTATACATGGGACACTGTGATAACCAGAGATAAGAGGACAGTCACTACAGCAGACTGACCAAAGGGTCACAGACACGACCTGTTCAATAGCAGAAACTCTCCCTGCCAAAGCTGACCCTTAGTTGTCTCTGCACACATAACAAATGCCACAATGTGTATGGGTACATGTGGATCCACACATGCGCTCACGTACACACACACACACACACAGCCCAATCCAATAGCTGCCGGTCATCACAGAGCATCTGATCTCTTCTATTGTTTTGACTGCATTTTAAAACACTTAGCAAAACCACTTAGAGAATAATTTGCTGTTAGTATTTATGACCTAACTATTCAAAAACCCATGCTTATGCCTGAAGTAGTTTCTGGATATTCTGAATCACAAATTCTGGATTCCAGAAGAAAGCTGAATTCCCAGAAAAGCAGATGAAAGAAATCTCTTTCCCAAATTTGTGTGCCATTTTAATGCTTGAGCTTCAAAGCAGCTCCTCGCATAGTTCACACATTAAAAGACTAATTTCCACACACATCACAAGAGACATATCAGTACTGAAGGTTGATTTGGAAGAATGTTAGAGACTCGAAAACAGCATCTCAAATAATGCTCTATTGTATAATAGAGCAGAAGGGAAAGATGTGTTCATAACTTTAAGTAATAGAATAATAAATTTTAGTTTAATAGTAAACTTTAGTAATAAACTTTAGTTTAAGTAATACCAATGAGATGCTCTCAGTATATGCCTGCTTCTTGGAGACATGCCCAGCACCATTCCCTTGTGTTAAGACTATATGATGTCACTACCAAGGCCCACACTGATTTTAAGTACCAGAAATCACGAATCACTATCTCGACAGACCATCAAAATGATAAAATCTGATATCACATTTATCACTGTATTTTTTAAGGTATAAAGCATTTTTTAAATCATGTGATAAAATTGATACCATATTCATTGCAACTATTTGTTTTAAACATGTGACATGCATGGAGTGGAGCTTGCTTTGCTTGTTTTTCCATTTCAGAATAGACCAAAGCTGAAGGAAGGAGGCTCTTTAAATTCTAAAGAAGACAGCAAATGAGTCAATAATAGTTGGGTTGCTTAAAAGTTAGGAGGACTTGCCTGGTGGCTCAGATCTGCCTGAAGAAATCTGCTTGAAGTGCACGAGACCCAGGTTCAGTCCCTCAGATTGGAGAATTGCTTGGAGAATTCTTGGACAGAGGATAGAGCCTGTCTCTATTCTTTCTTGGATAATTCCATGGACAGAGGAGCCTGGCAAGCTACAGTTCATGGGGTCACAGAGTCAGACACAACTGAGCAACTAGCGTGCGTGCACACATACGCACACACACACATACACATGTGCACGATTTGGAACTTCCCCCAGCCACCTCCATGTACCTACCTGAAAGTATGGCAGAGAGAGGAGGATGCAAGGCCAGTAGAAGCATTGCATTGGCGCCCCTGATAGCTCAGTCGGTAAAGAATCCACCTGCAATGCGGTAGACCCTGGGTCAATTCCTGGGTTAGGAAGATCCCTTGGAGAAGGGAAAGGCTATATACTGTATTCTGGCATGGAGAATTCCATGGACTGTATAGTCCATGGGTTTACAAAGAGTCAGCCACGACTGAGTAACTTTCACGTTCACACTTTTCACTACAAAACCGTGGGCTCCAAAGCAGATATTCCTTCTATATCTCACACAGTATGGGAAAGGAGGGCTATAAGCATATCAAAATATAATGAGAGTGTTGAGGGTACTTCAAATAGAATTACTGCAAAATTGTGAATGTCTGTTAAATACTATCCATTGGTCTANGCCATCCAGCCATCTCATCCTCTGCCGTCCCCTTCTCCTCCTGCCCCCAACCCCTCCCAGCATCAGGGTCTTTTCCAATGAGTCAACTCTTTGCATGAGGTGGCCAAAGTACTGGAGTTTCAGCTTTAGCATCAGTCCTTCCAATGAACACTCAGGACTGATCTCCTTTAGAATGGACTGGTTGGATCTCCTTGCAGTCCAAGGGACTCTCAAGAGTCTTCTCCAACACCACAGTTCAAAACCATCAATTCTTCAGCGCTCAGCTTTCTTCACAGTCCAACTCTCACATCCATACATAACCACTGGAAAAACCATAGCATTGACTAGACAGACCTTTGTTGGCAAAGTAATGTCTCTGCCTTTTAATAAGCTATCTAGGTTGGTCCTTCCAAGGAGAAAGCGTCCTTTAATTTCATGGCTGCAGTCACCATCTGCAGTGATTTTGGAGCCCCAAAAAATAAAGTCTGACACTGTTTCCCCATCTATTTGCCATGAAGTGATGATACTGTTATTCAAATTTTTTCCTCTCTATCTAGTTTTTAAATTATGGTTTTATTTGTCCCCAATTTCCCTGCTTTCCTCTATATTGAATGTATAGTATATTGCTTTGATCAAATTCCCATTCTATTCCCATAAATAATCAGGTCCTAATTTCAGGACACTGATGGTCTGAATCTAGAATGTATATCGGTAGTATTACAACTGAAAGGAATATACCTAGACATTTTAAACACAGAGATTAAACATCACTGGCCAAGTAGAAGCTGAGCAAATATATTGGTATTCTGTGCCTGAAAAACATGAATGTATGCTCTCTCCTGGTCAGAAGTGAGAATGATTATACATGGGACACTGTGATAACCAGAGATAAGAGGACAGTCACTACAGCAGACTGACCAAAGGGTCACAGACACGACCTGTTCAATAGCAGAAACTCTCCCTGCCAAAGCTGACCCTTAGTTGTCTCTGCACACATAACAAATGCCACAATGTGTATGGGTACATGTGGATCCACACATGCGCTCACGTACACACACACACAGCCCAATCCAATAGCTGCCGGTCATCACAGAGCATCTGATCTCTTCTATTGTTTTGACTGCATTTTAAAACACTTAGCAAAACCACTTAGAGAATAATTTGCTGTTAGTATTTATTACCTAACTATTCAAAAACCCATGCTTATGCCTGAAGTAGTTTCTGGATATTCTGAATCACAAATTCTGGATTCCAGAAGAAAGCTGAATTCCCAGAAAAGCAGATGAAAGAAATCTCTTTCCCAAATTTGTGTGCCATTTTAATGCTTGAGCTTCAAAGCAGCTCCTCGCATAGTTCACACATTAAAAGACTAATTTCCACACACATCACAAGAGACATATCAGTACTGAAGGTTGATTTGGAAGAATGTTAGAGACTCGAAAACAGCATCTCAAATAATGCTCTATTGTATAATAGAGCAGAAGGGAAAGATGTGTTCAGAACTTTAAGTAATAGAATAATAAATTTTAGTTTAATAGTAAACTTTAGTTTAGTAATAAACTTTAGTTTAAGTAATACCAATGAGATGCTCTCAGTATATGCCTGCTTCTTGGAGACATGCCCAGCACCATTCCCTTGTGTTAAGACTATATGATGTCACTACCAAGGCCCAAACTGATTTTAAGTACCAGAAATCACGAATCACTATCTCGACAGACCATCAAAATGATAAAATGTGATATCACATTTATCACTGTATTTTTAAGGTATAAAGCATTTTTTTAATCATGTGATAAAACTGATACCATATTCATTGCAACTGTTTGTTTTAAACATGTGACATGCATGGAGTGGAGCTTGCTTTGCTTGTTTTTCCATTTCAGAATAGACCAAAGCTGAAGGAAGGAGGCTCTTTAAATTCTAAAGAAGACAGCAAATGAGTCAATAATAGTTGGGTTGCTTAAAAGTTAGGAGGACTTGCCTGGTGGCTCAGATCTGCCTGAAGAAATCTGCTTGAAGTGCACGAGACCCAGGTTCAGTCCCTCAGATTGGAGAATTGCTTGGAGAATTCTTGGACAGAGGATAGAGCCTGTCTCTATTCTTTCTTGGATAATTCCATGGACAGAGTAGCCTGGCAAGCTACAGTTCATGGGGTCACAGAGTCAGACACAACTGAGCAACTAGCATGTGTGCACACATACGCACACACACACATACACATATGCATGATTTGGAACTTCCCCCAGCCACCTCCATGTACCTACCTGAAAGTATGGCAGAGAGAGGAGGATGCAAGGCCAGTAGAAACATTGCATTGGCGCCCCTGATAGCTCAGTCGGTAAAGAATCCACCTGCAATGTGGTAGACCCTGGGTCAATTCCTGGGTTAGGAAGATCCCTTGGAGAAGGGAAAGGCTATATACTGTATTCTGGCATGGAGAATTCCATGGACTGTATAGTCCATGGGTTTACAAAGAGTCAGCCACGACTGAGTAACTTTCACGTTCACACTTTTCACTACAAAACCGTGGGCTCCAAAGCAGATATTCCTTCTATATCTCACACAGTATGGGAAAGGAGGGCTATAAGCATATCAAAATATAATGAGAGTGTTGAGGGTACTTCAAATAGAATTACTGCAAAATTGTGAATGTCTGTTAAATACTATCCATTGGTCTAAAGAGTTTACTTTGTGCTGGTTCTATTGATATCAAAAAAGACATGAGCAGTCACTGTGCATCTGAGAAACTTAAAGAAAATTAATATGGAAAATAGCCATACAATTCAATAACTGAAGTGCAAGGTGCAAATCCATTAGAAATACTAGGATTTACTCATTGAAATTTAAGTGATGTAACTAACAGCAATAGATCGTCTCTGGGACATGTATTCAAATAATGAAAACCAAATTTACATTGAATGTTTGTCATTGTTTTTTAACAAATTCCTCTTGAGACAAATTAAACTGTTCAGTGGATGCAATCCCCATGGTCTCTAGTCGTGGTAGAAATACTGCCTGTTTTATAACCATGTTATAATTAGGAATTGTCAGAAGTCTAGAAGACTGACAAGGAAAGGGAAGTTTTTCTTGTGGTTCTCGGTATGTTCTCCCATTCAAATTTCTTGTACAATTACATTGAGGATATAGAAAGGACATCCTGGTGGTTTTGATTTCCATGGATTTTAGCTACCAAGTTATGATTTTATCATATTCAAATAAAATGACTAAAATATGTAAGAAAATGAATAGGTAGATGCCTAGAAATATTCACCCTTTCAAACGCTTAAGTGTAAATTTAAGGGAAAATTATAGAATTCAGAGACCAGAACATAGCACCTTTACAATTTACTCTCTACACTTATCTTTTATGTGACTCATTTACACTTAATGGTAAAGATTTTCCCTGCAATGCCCAAGACCTGGATACAATCTTTGGGTGGGGAAGATACCCTAAGAACAGAATGGCAACCCACTCCAGTATTCTTGCCTGGAGATTTCCAGGAACAGAGGAATTTGATAGTCCAAAACAACCGAAATAGCTAACACTTTTATACTTAGGAAGATAAAGCCACTGTTTTCTCTAAACTTCTATGAAATTCCAGAACTCAAAATCAGGAAGAAATACTGGATCAATTATGTTGGGTGCGTGCATGCATGCTAAGTCGCTTCAGTATGCCTGACTCTTTGCAATCATACGGACTGTAGCCCACTAGGGTCCTCTGTCCATGGATTTCTCCAGCTAAAAATACTGGAGTGACTGCCATCTCCTCCTCCAGGGTTTTTTTTCTAATCATTTCAAAACTTTTAGCAAAAGGAATACAAGTGTCTAAGTCTCATATCAGACCACTGGCCCTAGAAAGTTCCACAGAGACCTATGCTAGGTGACTGGATGCCTTTCGGTGTTGCTTCCGCCCCCTCTGCTCTCTCCACAGATGTCTAGCTCTGAGCCTATAAAGAGTGGAAACCAGTCCCTCTGCACCCACTTCACATTTGTAGCGTTTTCCTCTCTAGCAGAGTTACAACCTGTGCTCTTCATTGTGTTCTTAGCCATATACTTGTTTACCACGGGAGGAAACCTTCTCATCACTGGCTTGATCTGGGGCACCCCTTCCTTACACACTCCCATGTATTTCTTCCTGGTTAACCTCTCCTTTCTGGAGATGTGCTATATCACTAGTGTGGTGCCTCAGATGCTGGTGCACTTGCTTGTGGAGAACAAGATCATAAGCGTGGCACGCTGTGCAGCTCAGATGTATGTATTTAGCATCTTGGGACTGACAGAATGCTGCCTGCTAGCAGCCATGGCCTATGACCGCTTTGTAGCTATTTGCCATCCTCTGCATTACTCTCTCCTGATGGGCCCTGGTGTGTGTTTGAAATTGGCTGCAGCATCTTGGACCACTGGGGTTGTGGTGGAATCAGCCCAGACCACATGGATCTTCACTCTGCCCTTCTGTGGAACAGGAAGGATCCAGCACTTTTTCTGTGACATCATGCCTGTAGTGAAACTAGCTTGTGTTGATACTTCCTACAATGAGACTACATTGTTTGCTATATCTGTGCTCTTTATCATGACCCCCTGTCTCCTCATTCTGTGCTCCTATGTGCGCATTCTGGTGACCATCCTGAGAATCCCTTCAGCCACTGGCAGAAGCAAAGCTTTCTCCACTTGCTCATCTCATATCCTCGTTGTTTCTCTCTTCTATGGTACTGCCTTGTTCACTTACCTCCAACCGAAGGCTGCACACACTCCAGAAACAGACAAGGCAACTGCACTCATGTACACAGTGGTCACGCCTGCTCTGAATCCAGTTATCTACACCTTGAGGAACAAGGAAGTGAAGGAAGCCTTTCAAAGACTAACACTATGGAGCACTCACAGACAAATGACCTAAACCTGTTTATTACCAAACTATTTAGAAACCCATGCATCTGCCAGAAGTATTTTCTGGATATTTTCCTCCTCCAGATTTCTGGATTCCAGAATAAGCGTGATATCCTGGAAGAGAGATGAAAAAAATCTCTTTACCAAACTTGTGTGACATTTTATTCCAGAGCTTCACAGCAGCTCCTCCATATGTAAAAGTTTAAAGAGTCTTTTCTTCGTATATCATGAGAGAAATATCAGTACTGACTCTTGGTTTAATACAATGAGGAGAGGCCCCAAAACAGAAACATCAAAAATGCCTTTTGTTTTATGTATGGAAGGAAAAAGGTGTGAATAGATCTTGAGTTTAAGTAATAGAAAGTTGTGGACACCAATGAGATGCTTTCCATTGCGTGACTGCTTCTAGGAGACATGCCTCACACAGCTCTCTCATGTTAAGACTACTTGATGTCTCTTCCAAGGCCCAATCTGTTTCTGGTTAAGTACCAGAAATCTTCAGTAGTTAGTACCTCCAAAATGATAAAATCCTGATATCACATTTATTACTCTATGCTTCTCAGATATTAAAGCATTTTTAAAGCATTAAATTTAATATTTTATTTGCTGCATAATATTTTAAATATGTGACACGAGTGCAGTGGAGCTTTGTTTACTCATTAAGCCATTTCAGAAGTGGCCAAAGCTGAAGTAAAGAGGCACTTCACATTATAAATAAGACAGCAAATGAGTCAAAAATAATTGCATTTATTAAAAACATAGAAAATCACCCCAGACACCATGTATCCACCCTTATGTGTGGCAGACTAAGGAGGGTGAAGCAAGTTGGAAATGTTGCAATTACAAAACTGTGGGTTCTCAAGAAGATTTTCCTTCTATCTCATACAGTAGATAGGAAGGGATTGGAGAAGGAAATGGCAACCCACTCCAGTGTTCTTGCCTGGAGAATCCCAGGGATGGGGGAGCCTGGTGGGCTGCCGTCTATGGGGTCGCACAGAGTCGGACACGACTGAAGTGACTTAGCAGCAGCAGCAGCAGATAAGGAAGGGAGAGCTGCAAGCATATGAAATTATATTCAGGGTGGGAGGGTGTTAAGAGCGCCTCAAAGAGAATTACTGTAGAAACTGGAAGTTCTATTAAAAGGAGAAACTGGATAAAAGTCTCCACTCTGAAGCTTGCTGAGATGAAGCATCTGGGGCAGCTGAACTACTTCCCTCTGAGAGGAGCTTCAGATGACTAAATGTTAAAGACAGACTTTGGTGGTATCCCCTGGAGCTTGGGTAGTGGGGGTGTGGATATAAGAACATAAATGTGAGGGCTGCTTCACATACAATTACTGCTATCCTTTGTATTGAGGTTCACTGTAGGAATCTCTAAAAAAGCAGAGTTAGAAATGAATAAAGAATGCTTGACAAAATAACCAACTTAGGTATAAATTTACAAAATATGCTAATATCTATATAAGGAAAACTACAAAGGTTTGATGGAAGATATCGAAGAACCAGAAAAATGGAAACCTAATAGCTTTGTACGTCAACAATTGAACCACATTGTATATTACATCCTATAACTGCCTGGGCCTCACCCACTAAGGAAAGTTGACCTTTTCCTCTCTCTCATTCCTAACTTACCAATTCACCAGACCACACATGGTCTAGAAGCTGTTATGTATTGGCTGACTTCTGAATTTAAAATATTATAAACTTTTTCAAATTCAAATTCACTATATTTCAATCATTTTAAAAATCCACAAGTTATAGTAACTGACAGAGCTAGTTCAGGGAAACAAAAGGGAGAATCAAAAGAGCAAATTTAAACAGTTATTGGAAAAAGTAAAGCCATTTCATAGTTGTATTCCTAAAGAATTGAGCATTCTGTTACAAATATTTTATTTTTTTACATGAAAGCCAGTGACGCACATAGCATATGTTATATGTTATATGTTATATCCAGGGTATATGTTATACCCTGGCTTATGTAGAAATTTGAATGCAATTATCTATCATCTCATTATTTTCCAAGTATGAAAATTTAGCAAAAATATAGAGCACCTTATTAATGGAAAAATGATAATCTCCTTTATAATTAATATATTGATCTATAAATTTATAAAAATTGTACACAGAACTTATTCACTTTATGTTCAGAGGTCTTCTTTCACTACTACTTTGAAATTTTCCAGTTATATTAATAAAAAAGCTTTTAATGCATATTAGAAATATTAAAGTAAAATTTTACTTCTTAGAAGATGTTTGCATTCTGAAAGCACACATAAGGAAACATCAGCATTGGAAGAAGCTGCCATTTCAAAGCAAAGGAAAAACAGAGGAAGAACAAGTATTAGACATATTTGAAGTGTGTCTTTTTGGTAAAAGTTTATTAGCCAAAAGTCTCCTGACTTTTTTGCTCCTTTAAAAGTAAAAAGCTTTTGAAGACAGTTATTTTTAAGCCTATTTTGTCCTGAAAAAAATCATNAACAAGTATTAGACATATTTGAAGTGTGTCTTTTTGGTAAAAGTTTATTAGCCAAAAGTCTCCTGACTTTTTTGCTCCTTTAAAAGTAAAAAGCTTTTGAAGACAGTTATTTTTAAGCCTATTTTGTCCTGAAAAAAATCATATTTAGCCATCTCCAGTAAATGATCAATAAGAACACAAAGAACAACTTCTGAAGCTGGCTGATAATATGTAGTCTCTAATATTATATATGGTCCAATGGCATTTAAAATATGCCGTTGTCTCATCTTAATTCAATGCATTAACCACTGACACCACACAGAACCAATTTGAAATCAAGTTTCTAGTTGATATCTCGCTCAGAAATTCAAGGTATCTCAACTGGACGTGCCCAAAGCAAACTTATGAGTGAACCTACCCTGAAAAATATGTCAAAATTTTCCATTCTATATCTTAGCACAAACTACTACACCATCCATTCTGTATGGAAGACAGGAGTCTTAGGATTGTCCTTGTAACACAGCTCTCTTTGTCACTATATTCAATCTGTCACAAAATAATGGCAATCACACACAGGAAACATATGAAAATCCTTCATTTCTCCTTATTTTTCCTGGCATAGTACAAACTGTCATCATTTTGACCTTTAATTGACCTTTCTGGTGGCTCAGTGGTAAAGCATCTGCCTGCCAAGATGTGGATTTATTCCCTGGGTCAGGAGGATTCCCTAGAGAAGGGCATGGCAACCCACTCCAGTATTTTTGCCTGGGAAATCTTGGACAGAGAAGCCTGGAAAGCTATAGTCCGTGGGATTGCAAAAGAGTCAGACAGCATCTTAGCGACTGAACAACAACACATCCACTAGGAAGGACTGACCTTATTTCAGCTATATTCAATCTGTCACAAAATAATGGCAATCACACACAGGAAACATGAAAATCCTTCATTTCTCCTTATTTTTCCTGGCATAGTACAAACTGTTATCATTTTGACCTTTAATTGACCTTTCTGGTGGCTCAGTGGTAAAGCATCTGCCCGCCAAGATGTAGATTCATTCCCTGGGTCAGGAGGATTCCCTAGAGAAGGGCATGGCAACCCAGTCCAGTATTTTTGCCCGGGAAATTGTGGACAGAGAAGCCTGGAAGGCTATAGTCCGTGGGACTGCAAAAGAGTCAGACAGCATCTTAGCGACTGAACAACAACACATCCACTAGGAAGGACTGACCTTATTCAGTATGTTCCAAACTACAGTCATGGTGATAGTTGTAAATTAAAAATTTCAGTACACCATAACCAAGTCTGAGTGCATACAGTAGGCTCATAACTTTTAGAATAGAGACTAACATGAAGAACATAGCAAAAAAGATCCAGCCCCCTTTTGCTCTCACAGACCTCATCTAGCTCCGTGCTCTCTCTGTTCTAATTTCAATGACTCTCTTTCAGTTTCTTGAATATCATCTCACCATGCAGACAATGAACATGTTGCTTTGTCTCCCTAGAATCTCTCTCTCCAATAACTGTGTTGTTGTTATAACTATTCTCTTCATCTAAGTAATCCAAGTTCTTCAAGTCTCAAATCAATAACCACTTATTTATTAAATCTTCATCTCCATAACTACATACTTTCTTCCTATTACATATTTTATGACTGTTTAACTTTCCTTGAGTCTCAAGTTTTCTTTCCATATTTATGGTGCTTCAGTTATTTTTATTTCTGTAATTATTAACTCATTTGAGATATTCAAATTTATATTCCTTCTCCAAACTGCTTGATATTACCCCTACAGACCTTGTTCTTTTCAGATATTTTTATATAGTTAGACAACTAACCATTCTGAAAATGTACTATAGATTTTCACCCTGAGATACCTCTCCTTAAAAGAGAGTAAATAATAATAATTAGATCAAATATACATTTGGCACCTAATCTATGCCAGGCATTATCCTGAGTGTTTTACAAAGTATACCTCCCTTATACCTCACAACACTACAATTGAGGTATTATTTATATTATAAAAATGAAAAAACTGAGTCATAGAGAATTTAAGAAACTTGCCAATGGTAACTAACAGCATTTGTAAATGATAAATTTATTATCTTAAATATTATACTACTATATATTTTAAGTATCTATTTTTAATTGAAGGATAATTGCTTTACAGAATTTTGTTGTTTTCTGTCAAACCTCAACATGAATCAGCTATAGGTATACATATGTCCCCTCTCTCTTGATATATTTTTTCTTCAAATTACACACTTCTATTCAGTATAACACTTAAACTTAGAGGTGCTTGAATGATGCAGCATTCACTTCCTGCGTGTTGCAGATATGAAGAAAAATTATTCATAGAACATGCTCAAATATTTTAGTCAATTGTTCATAGGACATTCCCCACATTATCTTAAGCCAGAGGTAGCAATGGGACCTGCAAGTATTACTGGCAGAGTGCATAACTTGTTCTCAGAAAAATCTAAATACTTAAGACCTGGTCCCAAATATGAGCTTTTTGTTGATAAGGAAACATAGGATTTGGGAGGTTTAAACTTGAAGAATGAACTGGATAGGGTGAAAATTTTTCTTTAGCATAAAAGGGAGTAAATGAAGAGGCTGAAGAGAAAATCTAGATATGGATTGTTAATTCAGTCATATGCTATCCCCAAATCAACTGAGTTAATTTATATTTACAATTTCAAAAATTTGATAGGAAATTAAACATGTATAAAATAGTCTGTGTATTTTCGTGACAGTCCACCGACCATGGGCTCAGTTCAGTTCAGTCGCTCAGTCGTGTCCTACTCTATGCTACCCCTTGGACTGCTGCAAGCCAGGCTTCCATGTCCATCACCAACAACCGAAGCTTGCTCAAACTCATAACTATTGAGTCAGTGATGCCACTCATCCTCTGTTGTCCCCTTCTCCTCCCACCTTCAATCTTTCCCAGCATGAGGGTCTTTTCAAAAGAGTCAGTTCTTCACATCAGGTGGCCAAAGTATTGGAGTTTCAGCT
>SJYX01005092.1:4274-18411 GCA_006410675.1 Oreotragus oreotragus
AATATCACTGATGAACATAGATGCAAAAATCCTCAACAAAATTCTAGCAATCAGAATCCAACAACACATTAAAAAAATCATACACCATGACCAAGTGGGCTTTATCCCAGGGATGCAAGGATTCTTCAATATCCGCAAATTAATCAATGTAATTCACCACATTGACAAATTGAAAAATAAATGCCATAAGATTATCTCAATAGATGCAGAGAAGGCCTTTGATAAAATTCAACATCCATTTATGATAAAAACTCTCCAGAAAGCAAGAATAGAAGGAACATACCTCAACATAATAAAAGCTATATATGACAAACCCACAGCAAACATTATCCTCAGTGGTGAAAAATTAAAAGCAATTCCCCTAAAGTCAGGAACAAGACAAGGGTGCCCACTTTCACCGCTAGTATTCAACATAGTTCTGGAAGTTTTGGCCACAGCAATCTAGGTTCCTTTTAAAATGACTGAAAAGAGACAACCCTAAGATCTTCCAGCAGAGGACTCCCTGAAACCATTCCACCCAAAAGAGCATTTTTGATTTGGAGTCTTTTGGTTCTTTCTCCTGTTATTCAAAACTTACCAGCCTAAAATATCTGAGCTTAAGAAAACATATATAAAGAAGTATTTTCCAAGCTGTGCCTTAAGGAACCCTTGGGCTTCCTAGGTGGCGCTCGTGATAAAGAACCCACCTGCCAGTGTAGGATATGCAGGTTCCATCCTTGGATCGGGAAGATCCCCTGAAGGAGGGCATGGCAACTCACTCCAGTACTCTTGCCTGGAGAATCCCATGGACAAAGGAGCTTGGTGGAGTACAGTCCATTGGGTTGCAAAAAATCGGACATGACTACAGCTACTTAGCATGCAATATTTCTCAAGGTATTCATAGGCTTTCTTTAAAAAATAACAGATATTGGTTCGAGATGGAGGAGTAGAAGCGCTCATTTCCTCCTGTGAGGGCACTGAAATCACAACAACCTGTCGAACCTCCATCTACAGGAGGATGCCGGAACCCACTAGAAAACAAGAGCAATTATTCTATACGAAAAAAGTTCGGTAACGGCATTCTACAGTCCCCTGGAGACTCACAATGCACATTAGTTTATTAAGGTTCTGAGACATCCTGAAATTTAAAAAAACCTAATTTGTAGAGTTTAAAGAAATGATCCCAAACAAATCTGGCCATGACCCTTGTTTCCTGTAACTTATTTAACTGTATTAGGGCCGAGGATGTCTTGCAATCTATAGTATGGTTCCAAGCCTGGTATGGAGTTCTGTCCTAGGCAGCTACCAAGGCCTTGGCTATAGGCTGCTCAGCTTCTTTCTGGCCAGGCATTCTGAAAGTTATATTCCTGATCTAGACTTGCATTCCAGTAAACTGGTCTTCACCAGGGGAACAAGACATGACTGTATATTTTGAATAGAGCAAATCACAACTGATAATTTTGCTGATAAAACATGTTTTCTTGATGACAGAAATAATGAACATTTGGGCTTTCCAGTGGTCCAGTGGTTAAGAATCTGCCTGCCAATGCAGAGGACATGGGTTAGATCCCTGGTTCAGGAAGATCTCACATGCCAAGGGGCCATTAAACCTGTGCACCACAACTACTGCTGAGCCCACGAGCCTCAATTACTGAAGCCTGCGCCACAGAGCCTGTGCTCTACAAAAGAAGCCTCTGCACGGAGAAGCCTGCACACTGCAACTAGAGAATAGCCCCAGCTCTCTGCAAAAATAGAGAAAGCCTGCATGCAGCAGTGAAGACCCAGTGTGGCCAAAAATAAATATTTTTTTAAAATAATGAACATTTATTCAGCACTTGTAGCATATAGAAATGCCATCCTCATTACTTTGGCTATAAATTCTTTAAATCCACATTAACATACCTAACTTTTTTCTTTTCCGACAAGGAAACTGAGACACAGCAAGATTGAGAGCTGGGATTACCAACTAGTAAGTAGGATTCTAAGCCATCTGGTTCCAGAATTCCTGGTCATCACACATGTGTACACACACACACACACATACACATCAGTTCAGTTCAGTTCATTTCAGTTGCTCAGTCGTGTCCGACTCTTTGCGACCCCATGAATCGCAGAACGCCAGGCCTCCCTGTTCATCACCAACTCCCGGAGTTCACTCAAACTCACGTCCATCGAGTCAGTGATGCCATCCAGCCATCTCATCCTCTGTTGTCCCCTTCTCGTCCTGCCCCCAATCCCTCCCAGCATCAGTTTTGCAAATGAATAGGAGGACTTTTCCATATACATTATTTCTCATGATATGTAAGTATGACCAATATTTCCTTATGTCCCCTCAGGCTGGGAATAAAAACAAATTGCAAAATAAATAGCACAATGATATCTCAGTTTTAAGACAATTGCTATCTTTGAAAATAATGTATCATCACCCTGCCTCCACACAAGGCTACATCTAAGCTATCTGAGAAGAAGTAATAACTGCAATTCTCTTAATTGATTGGTTTTCAGCTATTAATAATGGTAGCTCACATCTGTTATCCCATTTGATGCTCACGACAATTCTGTGAGGAAGCAGAACAATTATGATCATGGTCTCTGTTTTATAGATCAAGATACTGAAGGTTCTGATTTGTTCAAATGTCCAAGCGATAAAAGTTGGTTCTAGACACAAAAGTCACCACTTTTGCTTAGCTTTTTCTAAACTGAGAAGCCTTAAAGTCTATAGATTCTCTGTCCAATTAAAAATTTTTTTCTTAACTTCACACTCTTTTAAAGAAAGGCCAGAAATCAGTGTAGACACAGCCAAAGACCATCATAGTGTCTCTTGAGAAATTGACGTAAGAAACTAGCATTTAATTATGAATAGGAATTATGTTAATTACCCATCCTGCAAAGTTATGTTTATTTAATTTTGCAAAATCTAACATACCTATTATGATTTTTCCATTAATTATTTTTCTTAAATTTCATTATGAATACAAACCATGGTGTGGCCCACTCCTGTTATTCCAAATACATGTTATACTTTTTCTAAATTGTATCTCCCTTTTGTACTTAATCATCATTCACAATGATGGATGACCACAAGGAGCCATGTCTTACAATTGTTCAGCTGTTTCAATAAATCACAAACAGTCGACATTTCCCTTTGGTGTACATATCCAGCTAAAAGTGAATTTAAATGGCAGCTATGTGAGTAAAGTCATGGGAAATTCTGCCCACAAACTATAGCCCTAAGTACTCTCTTCCAGGAGCTTCTTCTCAATTTAATATCTGCAATCGGTCATATGTTATCCCTTTTATGTTAAATGAGATGAATTATAATGTTTAGAAGCAGTTACACAAAGATCTATTTACAATACAACCCACTGAAAAGCTTGCCATGACTTCTGTTTTCACACAAATTCATATTTCAGCTCCTTTCTAAGCAATCTATTCCAAGTCAAGAGCCCAACAAGCAAATACATTTTAAAGACATTCAGCCCTGAATTATATACCTACTTTTTATGGGTAACTTAAACACAAAATTCATCACCATTTTTGAATCATAGACAATTCCACTGTTAACCCACACTACACTTCACTTAGAAGCTTATGCTTCCCTCTGTCTTATGAAGAAGACGTACAGCTCAAGCCAAGGATTAAACATAAGCAAATTCTGAGGCTTGACATGTTTGGAAGTGTGTCTTCAGACAACAAGAATTTCTGCTTTGAGGATGTAAAAAGCTTTGTGTTATGGCCGTTTGGGGCCAGTATTAACATCATACTAGCACCCCCTCCTTCTCTTTCTTCAACCAAGCTCTTGTGTTGCCAAATAGCCAAGGTTTCCAGCAAAAGGAGCCCAATGCCCTTGTCTTTCCTCTTTGCAAATAACAGAAGGGTAAGGAGCACTAAAGGTCAGTGCTTGGCCTCCTGATGATATTCAACATGGATCAATGTCATAGTGACAGTTCCCAAATCTTGTTACTGTAACACCTTAATGAAGGGACCAACAGATGAGATTGATGGTACCAGATTAAAATCTTGATGTAAAGTCTGCTTCTGTGCATGCCTGCTAAACTGCTTCAGTTGTGTCTGACTCTTTGCAACCCTGTGGACTGTAGCCCACCAGGCTCTTCTGTCCATGAGATTCTCTAGGCAAGACTACTGGACTGGGTTGCCATGCTCTCCTCCAGGCGATCTTTCCCACCCAGGCATAGAACCCACATGTCTTATGTCTCCTTCATTGTCAGGTGGGTTCTTTACCACTAGTACCACCAGGGAAGCCTGTCTGCTTCTGTGGTTAGTACCAAACAAACAAACAAACAAAAATTAGTCACTCAGTAATGTCTGACTCTTTGCAACCCTGTGAACCAGGCTCCTCTGTNTCTTATGTCTCCTTCATTGTCAGGTGGGTTCTTTACCACTAGTACCACCAGGGAAGCCTGTCTGCTTCTGTGGTTAGTACCAAAAAAACAAACAAACAAAAATTAGTCACTCAGTAATGTCTGACTCTTTGCAACCCTGTGAACCAGGCTCCTCTGTCTGTGGGATTCTCTAGGCAAGAATATTGGAGTGGGTGACCATTGCCGTCTCCAGGGGATCCTCCCAACCCAGGGATCAAACTATGGTCTCTTGCATTACACATGGATTCTTTACCATCTGAGCCACCAGGGAAGTCCAGTTAGTACCAATTTTAGGGCAATTTTCTATAATTTCATTGCTTTATTAATTTCAAGATAATACTGTGTGCCAGGCATGATGTAAAACATTTTTTCATGGATTGTTCATTGTAATACCCAAAATAACTCAATACTCTAGATTTCTATTTTAAAACTGAGGTCTAGAGAAGTTAAGAAATTTGTCCCAAGTGACACAGTTAATTCAGTTCAGTTCAGTTCAGTCGCTCAGTTGTGTCCGACTCTTTGCGACCCTATGAATCGCAGCACTCCAGGCTTCCCTGTCCATCACCAACTCCCGGAGTTCACTCAGACTCACGTCCATTGAGTCAGTGATGCCATCCAGTCATCTCATCCTCTGTCGTCCCCTTTATGATAGTGCTAAAATTCAAACTGACGTCCATTTAGTTTCTGTTCATTTGTGATGCATTTTGTAGATTTTAAGTCAGTATTTCTTCCCTCTTCAGATTCCTGCATGCATTTCTACCAAAGACTTGTTTTCACATAAATTCATAATCTCTTTCCTTGCAAGGCAAAAATTTAATGCTATTTAATCTTCAAAGGATATGTTGAATGCTGACAAGCCACCCAGACATTTGGGGAGATGGGATAATACAGAAGAAGGTCCGGAAGTCAATTCCTGGAGTTCAACTTTAGCTTGGTTTTGATGTTAGTAAATTCTTGAAAAATTATTTTAATAATTACCGTCATCCTACTACAACCATTTACGAAGCTTTCATAAGACACTCACTGCATGTAGATACATGGTTTTTACCCAGTGGATTTGCTTTCTGAGGTGAAACCCTCCTCCTCACTCCCACTTCCAGGGGGTGGGAAAAAAAGGTGGAGGAAAAAGTGGAGAGAGAGAGAGAAGAAAGGCTTTTGTTTCCTTGTTGCATAAGGTCTAGTTTTCCCCAATTGAAATCAGGTGTTCTTGTTTTTCTCTGTTCTGTCTAAAAAATAATTTTTCCATCACTTAACATTGTGTGGTCTCTGGAACCAAGACTCTTTGCTCTTAACAAAAATGCAGCAATGGCCAAATTTCCACAGCCAGGAGGAAAGGAAAGGTTGAGAGAGTTTTCTCAATAATTGCTTCAATCCTCCCCCTTGTGCTGGCTGTATAGACACTTGGCCAGTGACTATTATAGAGATGCTGATTGATTTTCCCTCCCTCTTGTTACTGTTTCCTCTGCCTAAAATGCTGCTCTCCTTCTAAGTTATCATACTCCCTCTTGTTCTGCAGGTCAGATGTCATCTCTCCCGGGAAACCTCTACTGACATTCCTCTCTCCCCACTTCCCTGATTCCTGTTCGTTCCTTCCATCTTCAGCAAAATGCACCACCTCTTCCTCTTTGTTCCTATAACACTTTGTTATGCCATTCTCACACTTTGCTATGCTTCCCTAAAAGCTGTGCATTTTCTGAAGACAGGGAATTAAAAAAAAAAAATTCACCAATAAGTCCGCATAATATTTGATATGTAAAAGGTGTGCAGTCCCTCTTTATTTAACCAGATTTGTACCAGAAATAGCCTCCCCAGTCAAATTCCAAGGGAAGAGAAACTTCCCATTGTCAGTGCTTCCTCTCATTTCTTGCAAGAAACACCAGCTTACTCCACGGCCTGGTCCCTTGTTCACATTTGGAAGCCTGGGTACATGTGCACAAGTTTTGAGCAACACATTTTTGGTCAGGGTGGGTCCAGGAGGAGGTAGAATAGAAACAAACCTTCCTTTCTTCATTTACCTCCCAGTGACAGACCTCCATATTGGAATTATTTCAATTGGCTTTATAGATCTCAACTGGATCAGAAAACTAAGATCAGGGAAAATCACACAAAACAGCAAATCCTGATCATTCACAGGGGTTTCAGTGGTTTCTTATTTATGCTTGGTAGAACACTTACTTCTAAGGACTCCTTCCCTTACCCCAGTTGCACATATATTTGGTGGGGCTGTCCATTAAGATATGGTTCAATTTCCCATGGAGATGGGATACCTTAGGCCCACCAGAATACTCCATCCCACTGGGTACAGTGATTGGTCAGGTTTAGGGGAGTTGGTTATCTTAGCAGGACCAATTAGTGTCCTGTTTCAAAATTTGATATGGATTGGGAGGGATGTAGAGAGGAGGAAGAGAAATGAGAAACAAATACAGAGCAAGACAGATAGATAGAGACTCTTACTTTGTGAAATCACAGAAGCCCTCGAGTGGACGCATTAGAGAGGAAAGAGTTGGGAGTATGTGTGTTGGGTGGGGAAAAGAGTACGCATTACAGAGTAAGAGATCCAGAAGAGTGCTCTGGGCCTCAAGTGCTGATCAATACAAAACAAATGTGAGNTGAAATCACAGAAGCCCTCGAGTGGACGCATTAGAGAGGAAAGAGTTGGGAGTATGTGTGTTGGGTGGGGAAAAGAGTACGCATTACAGAGTAAGAGATCCAGAAGAGTGCTCTGGGCCTCAAGTGCTGATCAATACAAAACAAATGTGAGGACTTTAAAACAATTTACCCCTTGGTGGAGAATAGAAAAAAAAAATGTCCTCCTGGCCACGGCAGCTTTCTGCAGGGGCCTTTCACAAGACTGCAGCCAGTCTCGGGATGAGGCCATTACAGAGGAAGCACAGTTGAGAGATGGAGGGGAAAAAAAAACATACTTTTGATGACATCATATGAACCCCTGAATCCAGCCTTACTTCCACTTTCCAATAACATGTGGCAATAAATTATCTTTTGGCTGAAGCTAGCAGGAGTTTGATTTCTGTCACTTGCAACTGAAAGTGATCTGACCAATATATTTTTCTAATACATAAATCTACTTCCCTTTTCCAGGTTATGGGAAGGGTATTCCAAGTGCAATGATGCAGGGTCATTGACTTAACTTTGATGCTATGCTGTTCAGTCGCTCAGTCATGTCCAGCTCTTCGTGACCCCATGGACTGCAGCACAGCAGGCTTCCTTGTCCTTCACTATCTCCCCCAGAGTTTGCTCAAACTCATGACCATTGAGTTGATGATGCCATCCAACCATCTCATCCTCTGTTGCTCCCTGCTCCTCCTGCCTTCAATCTTTCCCAGCATCAGGGTCTTTTCCAATACATCAGCTCTTCACATCAGGTAGCCAAAGTTCTGGAGCTTTGGTGTTGGTCCTTTGAATGACCATTCAGGGTTGATTTCCTTTAGGATTGACTGGTTTGATCTTGCTGCCCAAAGGATGCTATACTTGGAGCTATACTTGGCTGTTACTTTTGGGAAGATGTTACCTAAGAGTGAACTTAAAGGAGTGAGCAGGTTGAGAGAGTTCAGATTCAGACTTTATTAGAACACTTGTCTTACTGATCCATCGGAATTTACCTCCTGATAAAATTTCTTGCCTATATAAATACATTCTGGCTCTTCAAGAGTGATTGCTTTGGCCTGCTGGGGCCTCCATTAAAGATGTCAGTGTCTTTGAATTCTGCAATTGTGCATTTATTCAAACACAAAGTGGGTTTATAGTCTAACTGAATATCTTGGAAATTTTCAAACTATCATAAATGTGCTTGGTAAGAAAAGTTTAAGGTTAATGAGATTCCTCTTAATTTGCATTGTTTTTTCTATAACCTAGAAATAAAATAAAACTCCAAATCTTAATAATTTAAAATGACCATACCAGTCAAATAGTCCTCACATTTTCAATTTTCCTGTAATGTATCATGTTTCCATTGAAGTAGACGATTGTAGCTGCCTGAAAAAGTATTGTTTGATGTCTGTAAGCACAGTCAGCAATCAATAATTTGAAATTTGTACCATTTGTACCTTTAAGTTCTGGCACATCATTTTTTTATTTCATTCAATCTGCTTACTGTTGAAGAAAAAGGATTTTGAACCATTGCCACAGAGCACATTTATGTGTGAAACAAGGTTCATTTATACAGTGGAAAGTATATCATTTTGACATTTATTTGCAATATTAATTGTGTATATTGATTCCATTTTTTCAGAAATTGTAAATTTATTATAAATACTACTGCTGATGACCTTATTTTGGTGAGAATGTTCTTCTGGAGAACTTGAAAACATTTTGGAGTCAAGTCACGGATTTTTAAATTCAGAAAGACAACATATGTTGTAATATTAAATTAAAATTCCATGATCGGTTGTTACTCCAAGGACACACTTGAACAGGAAATGCATTTTTAAAAAATCTTGTCTTTTAACTGTTACGTTAAGAACAAACAATCGTTTGCAATCATTAGCTCTTATTTACATATTTCTTGTGTTTGTTCTTAAGCCCAAATATAAATGTAGTGTGGAAATGTTATCTTTAGCCATTTCAAAGTGTCCCCAGGGTTTTCAGTTAATCATAAGAGCAGGCTATCTCAAAATCTTTCTTTGCCTTCTCTGAATATACCAGCGCCCACACAAACACACAGGGGTAGGTAGGTTAGGATTTGGAAGTTGCTGAGTCATCACCCAAGGACCGTTTGAGTTCAGCACACCTGAGAAGAAAAATCAGAGAGCTACTGCTCAAGAATCCTGGGAGTATCTTCACAAAGAAGAAAATTTCAGACTCCTCACTAGGTATGAGATGCTCTTGAGCTGTTAAAAAGATTATGAGTTGTAGGCTGCTGGGCAGGCACTGAAGGAATGTTGCCAGCAAGACAGGAACACTCTTGAGACAGGATAACTTCCCTCTGGGAAAGAGTGATAATCTGGATTCTGTCCTTTCACTCGCTCAGAAGAATAGGTCAGTTACTTTATTTTACAGACTCGTAATTTAATAAATTACATCAAGCGATTTAGTGCTTGCATATTTATCAAGCACCTCCTATGCGATGATGTGATAGGCACCACGGAGGGGATGTGGTGGGGGAGATGAAAGCCTTGACCTTGCAGCTGAGAGGCCTCTAATGTGGTGGGATAAAAAGCAAATGTATAGGACTCTAAGACAATGCAGAAGGAGATAAGTGCTTTCAGAGATGTATAGATAAAATGCCATAAATATTTACAAGGGGAAAAGACTGTTTCTGCCCTGAGGAAATTGAGAAGACTTCATAAAGGATGGGGCATCTGAGTTGAATCTTGAAGGGTGGGTAAGAAGAGACAGAGAGAAGAATATGAAACAAAGGAAATCCATGACAAAGGGCGATATATGTGTGTCTATCAATATATAATATATTGATATACTATATATGTATTTTTGTTGTTGTTGTTTAGTTGCTAAATTGTGTCTGATTGTTTGTGACCCCGTACCCTGCAGCACCTCAGGCTCCCTGTCCTTCACTATCTCCTGGAGTTTGCTCAAATTCATGTCCATTGAGTCCGTGATGGCATCCAACCATCTCATTCTCTGTCGCCCCCTTCTTCTTCTGCCCTCAATCTTCTCAGCATCAGAGTCTTTTCCAGTAAGTTGGCTCTTCTCATCAGGTGGCCAAATTATCGGAGCTTCAGCTTTAGCATCAGTCCTTCCAATGAATATCCAGGGTTGATTTCCTTTAGGATTGATCTCCATAGTATACATATTATATAGTATATTCAGGAAACATTATCCAATATACATGGCATATAAAATATAGAAAGTAGAGAAGGGAAAGATAAGACTAGAAAAGCAGACTGGAGCCAAAATGAGGCAAGGCAGGTCTTAAATAACAAAAGCAGTGTTTGGACTTTGCTCTGCAGACACTGGGAGGCCACTAAATGTTCTTGGGTAGGAGAGCCAGGATCCTATCCGAATCTAGGAAAACTCCTCCTAGTACTGTTCTTCTTTTTCGTGAAAATTGGGGCATCTGGAGGGAGACAACCAGGAGGAAGGCAGTGAGAGGCTGATGGGGGTGACAGCAGCTGGAATGAAAAGAAAGGGGAGCAATCAGGAGATTTGGCAGAAGTCAAACAGTCGGGTTCCAGCAGCTGCCTGAGTGGTGGGGTGCAAGAAACGAGTGGATGGCTGAGTCTGGGTAAGGAGAGGATGGTGGGAGGTGATGAATTTGATCCTGGACGTGTTGACTTAAAGTTTCCGATGGGAGACTTAGAAGAGTCCAGCCGACAGCTGGAAATGTGGTTGGGAGAGAGGATGCAGCTAAGATAAGGATTTGGGAGTCAGCCACAGAGAGGTGAGAGTGGACACCGTGAGAACGCATTAGATCACCAAGAGGAAACCATATGGAGGGAGGATGGGGATGAGCAGAGAGGAAACTGAAAATGGATGGGGGGAAAAGTACTTTGGAAGACCGGAGAGTGCCAGAGAAATGCTCTATAATAATGAGAATTCATAGAATAAAAGGCTATCATTTGGAGATGAAAGAGACCTTAGAGCTCACTTGGTCCAATCTTTTCATTTGACAGGAAGCAGANTTTGTTCTTAAGCCCAAATATAAATGTAGTGTGGAAATGTTATCTTTAGCCATTTCAAAGTGTCCCCAGGGTTTTCAGTTAATCATAAGAGCAGGCTATCTCAAAATCTTTCTTTGCCTTCTCTGAATATACCAGCGCCCACACAAACACACAGGGGTAGGTAGGTTAGGATTTGGAAGTTGCTGAGTCATCACCCAAGGACCGTTTGAGTTCAGCACACCTGAGAAGAAAAATCAGAGAGCTACTGCTCAAGAATCCTGGGAGTATCTTCACAAAGAAGAAAATTTCAGACTCCTCACTAGGTATGAGATGCTCTCGAGCTGTTAAAAAGATTATGAGTTGTAGGCTGCTGGGCAGGCACTGAAGGAATGTTGCCAGCAAGACAGGAACACTCTTGAGACAGGATAACTTCCCTCTGGGAAAGAGTGATAATCTGGATTCTGTCCTTTCACTCGCTCAGAAGAATAGGTCAGTTACTTTATTTTACAGACTCGTAATTTAATAAATTACATCAAGCGATTTAGTGCTTGCATATTTATCAAGCACCTCCTATGCGATGATGTGATAGGCACCACGGAGGGGATGTGGTGGGGGAGATGAAAGCCTTGACCTTGCAGCTGAGAGGCCTCTAATGTGGTGGGATAAAAAGCAAATGTATAGGACTCTAAGACAATGCAGAAGGAGATAAGTGCTTTCAGAGATGTATAGATAAAATGCCATAAATATTTACAAGGGGAAAAGACTGTTTCTGCCCTGAGGAAATTGAGAAGACTTCATAAAGGATGGGGCATCTGAGTTGAATCTTGAAGGGTGGGTAAGAAGAGACAGAGAGAAGAATATGAAACAAAGGAAATCCATGACAAAGGGCGATATATGTGTGTCTATCAATATATAATATATTGATATACTATATATGTATTTTTGTTGTTGTTGTTTAGTTGCTAAATTGTGTCTGATTGTTTGTGACCCCGTACCCTGCAGCACCTCAGGCTCCCTGTCCTTCACTATCTCCTGGAGTTTGCTCAAATTCATGTCCATTGAGTCCGTGATGCCATCCAACCATCTCATTCTCTGTCGCCCCCTTCTTCTTCTGCCCTCAATCTTCTCAGCATCAGAGTCTTTTCCAGTAAGTTGGCTCTTCTCATCAGGTGGCCAAATTATCGGAGCTTCAGCTTTAGCATCAGTCCTTCCAATGAATATCCAGGGTTGATTTCCTTTAGGATTGATCTCCATAGTATACATATTATATAGTATATTCAGGAAACATTATCCAATATACATGGCATATAAAATATAGAAAGTAGAGAAGGGAAAGATAAGACTAGAAAAGCAGACTGGAGCCAAAATGAGGCAAGGCAGGTCTTAAATAACAAAAGCAGTGTTTGGACTTTGCTCTGCAGACACTGGGAGGCCACTAAATGTTCTTGGGTAGGAGAGCCAGGATCCTATCCGAATCTAGGAAAACTCCTCCTAGTACTGCTGTTCTTTTTCGTGAAAATTGGGGCATCTGGAGGGAGACAACCAGGAGGAAGGCAGTGAGAGGCTGATGGGGGTGACAGCAGCTGGAATGAAAAGAAAGGGGAGCAATCAGGAGATTTGGCAGAAGTCAAACAGTCGGGTTCCAGCAGCTGCCTGAGTGGTGGGGTGCAAGAAACGAGTGGATGGCTGAGTCTGGGTAAGGAGAGGATGGTGGGAGGTGATGAATTTGATCCTGGACGTGTTGACTTAAAGTTTCCGATGGGAGACTTAGAAGAGTCCAGCCGACAGCTGGAAATGTGGTTGGGAGAGAGGGTGCAGCTAAGATGAGGATTTGGGAGTCAGCCACAGAGAGGTGAGAGTGGACACCGTGAGAACGCATTAGATCACCAAGAGGAAACCATATGGAGGGAGGATGGGGATGAGCAGAGAGGAAACTGAAAATGGATGGGGGGAAAAGTACTTTGGAAGACCGGAGAGTGCCAGAGAAATGCTCTATAATAATGAGAATTCATAGAATAAAAGGCTATCATTTGGAGATGAAAGAGACCTTAGAGCTCACTTGGTCCAATCTTTTCATTTGACAGGAAGCAGAGGCTCAGAAAGGTTAAGTTACAGCCGGCAAACAGCTGTATTCTGAGCTGTACTGAATCCAGATTGAGAAGTAGGTAAAACTTGTTTCCTTTTTCTTCCTACCTCCCTTTCCCCAGCGATTCTCTCCTCTATCACTTACAATAATATTCAGACTTGCGACATTCACTAAGTTCTTTCTCGGAACCATGTAAAGGGTCATGGCTATGGACTTTGGAGATAAGATTGCCTGGATTTTAAAGTTGACCTCTCTCTTTCCTGGTTGTATGACTTTACACAGACTACTTAATCTTTCCAAGCCTCAGTGTCCTCAGCTGTAAATGGGGTAATAACAGTATTTGCCTCGTACTTAATATATGTAGAACACTTAGAATAGTACTTGGCATTGTGGAATTGCTGTGTAAGCATTAGCTGTTATTTTATGAAGTATTTTAAATTAGGAAAGCGTATAATTTATTGTTCAAACTGGTAGGCTTTTGAGCAGTGCCAGGCGGAGCCATATGGGAGCCTGAGGCAAAAGGAAAAATCAGCAATACTGATCTTTCTTTTATTTAAATTTTTGGTATTTTGTTAGTCATGGATTTTTTTTGCATTTTTAAGTTTTTTTTTAATTGCTGTAAAGTATGATATATCTAGGCATCCCAGGTGGCGCTAGGGGTAAAGAATCTGTCTGCCAATGTATGAGATGCTAGAGATGTGGGTTTGATCCTATCCCTAGGTTGGAAAGATCCTTCAGAGTAGGGCATGGCAACCCACTCCGTAGTCTTGCCTGGAGAATCCCATGGACAGAGGAGCCTGGAGGAATACAGTCCATGGGGCCACAAAGAGCTGGATGTGACTGAGTGACTGAGCATACACATGATGTATCTTGATTGCTGAGGTTTTGGCATCACTTAAATTTTGCACCCTAGCAAATAACTTACCTCATTCCCCTACTCCTAAGTCTGCTGTTATGGATGGTTTATGGGACTTTTAATAATTATGCAGGAACAGCAGGCATATATCAGTACATTCCCTGGGCCCAGTGAGATATACAGCTCCCCCTAGCAGCTTTCACTGCATGATCTGTAGAGCTCCTCTGTGTGTGTGTGTGTGTGTGTGTGTGTGTGT
>SJYX01005093.1:0-14642 GCA_006410675.1 Oreotragus oreotragus
TTTTTTTTTTTTCCCTACCTACTGGGTTAGGACGTGATTATCATCTCTTTCTTTCTCTCATTCCTTTCAGGTTAACCCACAAGCTGTTTACTTCCTTTGTTCTTACAGGCTACTCCCAAAGATTGAACCTGTGTGGTATTTGACTTAAGATCGCCTTCTCAAATAAGTATCGTTAAATGGTCATGTACCATCATAATTGATAAGAAGTGGAGGATGAGTTCTGAAATCAGTTCAGAGCACATTTACAGAAGTTCTTCTTTGAATAGTTTAAGCACCCCATCTCCTAAAGCTGTCCCTTCTACCAAAGCAATCCTTTATGACTTAATGCTGGTGACATCTACTAGTTGTCAGGCTTTTAGTGATAAGATGTTTAATTTCCCATCTGGAAAGGTTCCTAGATTGAAAGTTTGGGTGAAAGGTGAGGTGCATGTACACCAAGACTTATGGTTGTGTCCGTGAGATATCGGGACACAGGAAGGGGGAAGACCCTTTCTTTTTCTATCCCCCAGGACCTGTTCCAGTCTGCTGCTGATGCCGCTAACAAGAGTTTTGGAGGTTGTCACAAAGATGCTTTGCCTTTATTATTGCACCTAATGGCTTATAATTTTGAGTACACATTGCACACCCTCTCCAACCTATGGAAAATCACAAGGTCAATGACGTTTAAGTGACTCTTTAACTCATGAGGAGTAGAAATAAGAATTCATACAATTGTTATTTTGCTATTCTGACATAAGTTTTTTTCTTCCCTCTGGAATGAATAATTTTATGTACTATATTTTATCCTATTAAGATCAAGCGAGAGAAGTTTCATTTGGTGAAACCAATGTCTGAAGCAAAAACAAGAAAGATATCTTTCATCAGCAGCGCCTTCCAGCAGATAAACCAAGATCGTCTGGGTTCACCTTTGTGATCTTGAAAGGAAAAGAAGGCTTTACACAAAGAGGGAGTGTTAGCCAAAAGAAAACCTGGAATTAACCCAGTGCATGTGGAGTTCTGTACTGTGTTCCTTTTGGAACACAAAGGCCAGCCACAAACAGTCATAATCTCAGAGTTCCCATCTATAAGGCAGACAGGGTAACACCTGCCACAAGTCTTTACTGAGCAATAAAGCATGCCATGGCATGCCGCCATCCTTAGCAAACAGGAAGGACCACGTCAGAGTTTCATTATCACAGATTAATGAAATCTCCACCTTTGCATTGTCCTTGTATTAAAAATAAATCACTGTTATTATATCAGCAACTTCTTGAAGAATTTAAGTTTTTGGATTTTCTCAGCACCTAGTTTATATATATATAAATATATATGTATATGAAAGTGAAAGTTGCTCAGTCATGTCTGACTCTTTGTGACCCCATGTACTATACAGTCCATGGAATTCTCCAGGCCAGAATACTGGAGTGGGTAACCATTCCCTTTCCAGGGGATCTTCCCAACCCAGCGATCAAATCCAGGTATCCCACATTGCAAGCGGGTTCTTTACCAGCTCAGCTACCAGAGAAGCCTATATATACATGCTGCTGCTGCTGCTAAGTCGCTTCAGTCGTGTCCGACCCTGTGCGACCCCACAGACGGCAGCCCACCAGGCTCCCCCGTCCCTGGGATTCTCCAGGTAGGAACACTGGAGTGGGCTGCCACTTCCTTCTCCAGTGCATGAAAGTGAAAAGTGAAAGGAAAGTCGCTCAGTTGTGTCTGACACTCAGTGACCCCATGGACTGCAGCCCACCAGGCTCCTCCATCCATGGGATTTTCCAGGCAAAAGTACTGGAGTAGGGTGCCATTGCCTTCTCCATACATATATTAAAAATCTTTATTAGTATTCATTACATTAGCTTTAAAGTATGAATTTCTCCACATATTACTAGTTTACTTTGTACAATAATTTGTATAGAACATACTGATTGGATAGTTAAAGGCCGGAATGATGATTAGTCCTTGATTTGGAGGCCACATTTCAAAAAAATACTCACATATAAATAAAATGCTGTTAAAGATGGAATTTAAAAAAGCATATTTAAAGTATAAGAATGCATATGGTAATATCTCTATTATTTTGACTAACAATAGAAGTTTATGTAGTTCCTTGTAACTTGTAAATCATGTCAATATGATTTATCTCAGTTTTCACAAAAATCCTACGCTGTATGTAAATCTTTATTTCATTTGACATATAAAGAAACTGGGGCTCAGAGAGGTTACATATTTATCCCCAAATAATATAGGGCTTCCCATGTGGTTCAGTGGCAAATAATTCATCTGTGAATCCAAGAGATGCAGGAGACCCAGGTTCTATCCCTGGGTTGGGTAGATCCCCTGGAGTAGGGAATGACAACTCACTCCAGTATTCCAGCCTAGAGAACCCTGTGGACAGAGGAGCCTGGGGGCTACAGTCCATAGGCTTGCAAAGGGTGGGACATGACCGAAGTAACTTAGCACTCAACCTAGTAAATTAGAAGAGAAATAGATTTTAGTATTCCTAATTTATATTTGAGAAAAGCAAGATTTAGAGATATTGAGTCATCTAACGTTATGTATTCAACACTGTAATGTAAGGACATGAAAGGGCTTCCCTGGTGGCTCAGCTGGTAAAGAATCCACCTGCAATGCGGGAGACCTGGGTTTGATCCCTGGTGTTGGGAAGATCCCCTGGAGAAGGTCAAGGCTACCCACTCCAGTATTCTGACCTGAAGAATTCCATGGACTATATAGTCCTTGGGGTCACAAAGAGTCAGACACGACTGAGCAACTTTCATTACATTACATTAAGAACATGAAGAAGGTTATTGTTTGAAGTTCCATACCCTTTCTTCCATTGAAACAGTCTCTGAAAGTCTGATGATTTTGCTACCAAACATTTAATTTTTATTCTCTGACTTTGTTTTTTGCCCTTTCGTTTATCTTTGTGTATAACTGGTGATGTATGTATATGTGTGTGTGTGTGTGACTTGTGCATACATGTACATCTATGTATGCATATACATGTGTATGCACACATACTAATGTCCTAGAACCAAATCTGAAGCATCTATTGCTCAAACAAGGTCCTCCACATGATTTGGCTGAAAAGTATTAGCTTTTATATAAATGCTCATAATTTCAATATATTTAGAAATTTCATGTGTTGATTATTTTAATGAAGTCAGATAATCTGTGGAGTACATTCGTTTTGGAAGATTTTAACAAGAATTGAAAAGAGTAGAGTCTGGACTAACCATTATTTCACCAGAAATTACAGATAGGCAGAGAAGAAATTGCCATTAATTAGGAAATAAACCGCTATGCTTGTCCATACAAAAATAATATAAATTAGGGGCAGATAGTATCCATCTTTTGCTGTGCTCCAACCTCACAGCAAGGACAAGCACCATGGTCCCTGATATCATTTAATTCTCACAAGTGTTCCAAGGGTATGACATGAAATAAGATTTCATGATTATGACATGAAATAAGGGTTTGTGGCTTAAGGCGGTTCGGTTTCTTGACTGAGTTGTATGAAGTTATCCAACTGTGAGTACAGAGACACAGATTAAAATTAGTCCTAACTGACTAAAAAGTCCATTAACTGTGCCTTGTCGCCTTCTTATGGCCTTTCAGCCGTTTATTGTGTGAGTAAAACACACGTACAAGATGTTCTCATACATGCTTATGAGCACAAGTATGCCTAACTACTGTGTTTATAACTATATTTAGATATTACAATGAATATACATATGTGTTATACATGTACTCATTGCATTTTTTTGTGTAAATGTATCTATGTGCAATTGTGTTTGTATACACACACATATTATTACATGACTACTACCAGGTACTTATGCCCGTACATTCCAAAGACACATTTATAATGCAAAGTAGAGAAAAAANCGACTGTTAGCGACCCCATGGACTGCAGCCCACCAGGCTACTCCGTCCATTGGATTTTCCAGGCAAGAGTACTGGGGTGGGGTGCCATTGCCTCCCCCGAGGGGTTCACCTGGGAATAGAATAATGGGTAAGGGATGTCACAGGGATTAAAATCTGTCTTTGTTTAACTTCTCATATGAACAAAATGAAGCATCAAATCACAGCTATTGGCAAAGTGATTATTAATTATTCTCCTGACAAAGTAATGAAACAGTTACCTAGGATCTGTAGTAGTTAAGGCTAATCTTGTTAGCATCCATGACTAGCAATACTACATCTTTACAGATTCCATCCAAAGCCCTGATCAGAAGCCAGGTTGTAGTCACATCCCCCTAGCTCCACCCCACCCCTCCAGGTCTTCACAGAACACCAGGCTGGGCTCCCTGGGTTATATAGCAACTTCCCACTAGCTATCTATTTTACACATGAGAGTGTATACATGTCAATGCTACTTTCTCCACTCATTCCACTCTCCTTCCCCCACCGTGTCCACAAGTCAGTTCTTTACAAATGCGTCTCCATTCCTTCCCTGCAAACAGGTTCATCAGTACCACTTTTCTAAATTTCCTATACATGCATCAGTATACGAAGAACCTAGAGCTTGTTAATACAGAGTGAAGTAAGCACCTAGTTTTGTTAGTGACCAGAAGAACCATCACATTCTTACTATTTCACAGGCTTCGTACTTAAATCTTATGCCAGAAGTCACAGTTTTCATCCTGGAACACTTAAGTGGGTTGAATTTTAAAAAGTCTGCATGCTTGTCCTTTTCCCCCAAGACATTTTATTAATTCTCACCTTGAAGGTTGGTTACATCATTTCCCCTATTATTTCTTTGATAAAGGTTCCCTTTCCAGACTCTCAAAAGTGTTTTGGTCTTTCAGGATTAAAACGTAGACATCTGTCTCCTTTCATTGCAATCAATAATCAGTGTGCTCTTCCATTTTTCCTGCTATATCTCTTACAACCGGTTCTTGAACCACCTCCTTTAAGACATATGTGCTGGCTCCAGGTCAACACCCTTCTGTCTGTATGTGGGTGTAGCTCAGGGCTAGATGTTTGCTAGTCAGTGCTGTGGATTTTATATAATAACCCTGCAGCCCATAGACATTTGTAGGTCAGGTCAGTTGTCCTTATACAGCCATCTGGAGGGGAATCATTTCAGGACTCCCTCGGATACCAAAAGCCACAGATGCTCAAGTCCCTATATGAAATGGCATAGTTTTTGTTTATAACCTACATACACTCTCTTGTGTGCTTTAAATCATCTTTAGAGTACCTATATATCTAAAATAATGTAAATGTTATGTAAATAGTTGCCAAGAAGTGGCAAACTCAAGTTTTGCTTTTAGGAAATTTTGGAGTTTTTTCTTTGAGTATTTTTGCTCTGAGTTGGATTGAATCCTCAGATGTGAAACCCTTGAATCAACTGTAATCATTTTGAAAGATCTGGAAGAGAAATGACATTCATGGAGAAAGCAAAGAGGAACAACAATGTTACGTAAGATTCCAGTTTGTGCAAAGTAGAAGGGAACAAGGCTTCCCTGGGGGCGCGGTGGTAAAGAATCTGCTTGCCAAGGCAGGAGATACAGGAGACGCAGTTTCGATCCCTGGGTCAGGAAGATCCCCTGGAGAAGGAAATGGCAACTTGCTCCAGTATTCTTGCCTGAAAAAAATCCCATGGACAGAGAAGCCTGGTGGGCTACAGTCCGTGAGGTTGCAAGGAGTAGGACGTGACTGAGAGACAGAGCACAGAAGGGAACAGAACAAGGGGTGTATAGCCTCATGGATACACTAAGAATTTGTTTTGGGCGATTTTCGCCTTCCCTTGCCCTTCAAGATTCATCCCTTGTCTTTTCTAGATCATCCTGGGAGATAAACCCAAACACAGTACGTTACCTCAAAGCCTGCCTCCTGCCTTCCCTCCCAGCTCTTTAGGTCATCACACTAAATGCTCGGCTGGGCTCCCTGTGTTATTTAGCAACTTGCCACCATCTCTTTCACATATGACAGTGTATATGGGTCCGTGCTGCTTTCTCAATACCTTCCCCACTGTGCCCACAGGTCTGTTCTCTACTAAGTTCATCAGTACCATTTCTCTAGATTCCGCATATATGCATTAAGATGCATAAATTAATACACATTTTTCTAGATTCCACATATATGCATTAAGATACTTGTTTTTCTCTTTCTGACTTGTTCAGTCGCTGAGTCATGTCCAACTCTCTGCGACCCCATGGACTGCAGCATGCCAGGCCTCCCTGTCCTTCAAGTAGGTGATGCCATCCAACCAGTCTTTCTGACGAACTTCACTCTGTATAAGAGGCTCTAAGTTCATCCACCTCACTATAACTGGCTCAAATTTGTTCCTGTTTTGGCTAAGTAATATTTCATTGTATAAATGTACTGCAACTTCTTTATCCATTCATCTGTCGATGGACATCTAGGTTGCTTCCATGTCCTGGCTATTGTAAATACTGCTGCAACGAACATTGCATAACCTACTATTTTTCTTTACTTGTCTCCCAAAATAAACTCTGACTATTAAGTTATAGATCAGGGGTTGAGGGTAGGGTCTACCAATATTGGATACCTGGAAATAGAAATTTAAAGATTTAGTTGAATTTCAAATGCAGTCAAATAAAATAAATTTCTTAAATTTACTCTTGGTGTTAAAGCAGGGAAAACTCCTCATCCATTTAGATAAAACTATCATATGATGTTCTAATCTGGGCCAAGATCTAATCTGGTCCAGATGGAGCAGAAGCACATGCTAAGGGAAGAAAAAAGACTGTTTAATTTCTATTTCTCTGCTGAAAATGGAGGTTATTTTTTTTAAGCCTTCTAATTAATGCAGGACTAGAACAATGCCTGGTTCTTATCAAGCACTCCATTAATTGTTGCTGTTTATTTGCTCAGTCATGTCTAACTCTTTATGACCCCCATAGACTGAAGCCTGCCAGGCTCCTCTGTCCATGGGATTTTCCAGGTGAGAATACTGGAGTGGGTTGCTATTTTCTTCTCCAGGGGATCTTCCCAACCCAGGGATCAAATCCTCGTTTCCTGCATTGGGAGGCACATTCTTTACCACTGAGCCACCAGGGAAGCCCACTCCATTAATTAATAGTACATAAAAGATTTTACTTCTTAAGGGACCTCCTCCAGGACAACTTAATATTTTCAACCTCATACAGACTGTCTCTTTTTGAAAAGGTTTTTTGAAAAGGTCTTGAGACCTTTATTTTTCCTACCGTTCAGTAACCGTAGTTTCCAAAACCCAAGCTACTGCTCTGCTAGGTAATTACTCAGTATCCTCAGATACTTGAAATTTCTACTTAGAAAAATGCTAACGATGTGATCTCTGAATCAAAACTTGGGCAACTCAAGGAAACATATATACCTGAACATCTCATGTTTAGCAAAATAATTATTAACAGTAATACTAGCCAAGACTTACCCTTCTCTGTGTCCTGAGGCCTCTGGGTAAGTGACATGTATGTCTTAACCCATTTAATCCTCACAACACTCTTACAACCTAACACCATTCTTGTTCCCATTTTGTAGGTGAGAAAACTGAGGTGCAGACAAGTTTCCCCAAGTCATGCAGTAGATGGAGATGTGAAGCTGGGCAGTTTGACTGCACAAATACAAACCTCCCTGAAACTGCATCAGAATACCATGTTAAATCACCTGATTGCCCTCTCTGTTGCTGAGGAAAACGGGAGGTTGGAGCAGTTTCCCTTTCTCATTTCTGTCTGTTTTGATTACTTTCTGGATGAGTTCTGATTTCTACCAGGTTCTGAGACAGCCCCAGAGTTACCACCTTGCACTGCTAAAATGTCAGAGTCTGGACACTGAAGCATACACCCTGCTGAAGCCAGCTCTTTTGTAAAGTCACACAAAACTCCATTCTTGGATCTAGTTCTTCCTGGAAATAAGGAAAAAAAAAATCATAAACCATGTTTTCTCCTAGACTGATGTGATCAAAGAAACCAAATTCAGATTTTTTTTTAGAATGTTGTGCTCAGTGATCTGAAGTCCTAGGAGCATAGATTTAGAAAAGACTCCCAGGATAGCCTCCAGCCCAAAGTCACTGCTGGCAGAACACTCCCCTCCCCACTAGCCCGTCCCATGCCAGGTGATGTTTTTCCAGCCTCTGCAGTAATAAGGCAATGGCACCCCACCCCAGTACTCTTGCCTGGAAAATCCAATGGACGGAGGAGCCTGGTGGGCTGCAGTCCATGGGGTCGCTAACAGTCGGACAGACTGAGCGACTTCACTTTCACTTTTCTCTTTCATGCATTGGAGAAGGAAATGGCAACCCACTCCAGTATTCTTGCCTGGAGAATCCCAGGGACGGGGGAGCCTGGTGGGCTGCCGTCTATGGGGTCGCACAGAGTCGGACACGACTGAAGCGACTTAGCAGCAGCAGCAGCAGTGGTAAAGCAACATGGAATGGTGGGCTTAGAATATTGTTGTTTTTATCTTGCTGTTTTACTTTTCTGTTGAGTATGAGGTATGTTGATACATAGGGAAGACGTTGTGCATCAGAGGAGGACTAGACATTACCTAGATTCTAGAGACGTTATCTGGATTCCAGTGACCTGATTCTAGCCTTTTACGGCCAGGTGGGCTATTTCACAGAGCTGTACATTGTAGATAACTGAAAGAGACAGAAAATAATTCTTATCTGTAAACTTGCAAATGAATGCTGTCCAGTACAGGGGCCTTCTTTCTTCCCTGTGATAAAAAAATGTGAAAGGAAGTTTCTTTGGGGTACAGTTCTCGGTTGAAAGTTATCTTCCACTGTCTTCTGACTTTCATTGTGTTGAGACAATGAGTTAATAATTGTTTGATTTAGTAATTATTTCTGCCTTTGATTTAGTCATTGTCGAAGGATATGAATTTTCAGTTGTGTGTCTAGAGGCCGTCATGATTTGCTCTGAGCACTACACATTTCCTCACCTAAGTCAAACTGCCAAACCTTGGTGAACACTTACAAGACAATAGGGAGGTTTAGATACAGTCTGTGGTTGTAATAATGGAATAAAGCTAAATGACACATACAGGAGTCAAAGCTGTTCCCTGGCCCCAGTCAGGACCCGGTGGTCCTCCCTTGATAACACAGCCCCAGCCTGACTCTCTCTGGCAGCGGTGAATGTGCAGGGCCTCTGGGGCCCAGGCCTCCCAGCTACCTGCCTCCTTCCTTTAGATATTTTCACTTCTGCTACCTGTGTGCCTCTTCCTCACAGGCCCTGTGACCCTGCTTATCTGCCAAACGTGCCTCTTCTGTGACAAGTTTCTCAACTAGAGCAACATATTTCACCTCCGTCAAGGCCTAAATACAGGCAGAGAGCAAACCAAACAAGCTAGAACCATAACCTTTTTTTTTTCCTTCTCAGAAAAGGCTATTCTTTTGCTATTTCTTCCTCCTTATTTCTGTTATTTGTCTATGAGTTCTGCTTCTGTTGTTTGAGTCATTCCATGTACAAAGCAAAACATTTAAAAAATTTCTCCATAAGGTATACTTACCAGTCACAAAATCCTACATCTTACCAAGCAAACCCATGTTTCAATTCAAAAAAGAAATAACCTTTCTCTTTATTGAGATACCAAATAAAATTTTCTCTTGAAAAAATACTCAATTTTTTCTTGTGTGTTTGCTCCTTTGATTAATAAATATACATTTTGTTAACCTTGCATATTGCCCCAAATGTAAAAACACTGGAATGGTTATATAGAAATAATTGAAAAATTCTAGCTCCTTATTCATCCATGCTAATTTATTTCCCAAGAAATTAAATGCTTTTTGGAAAATTAATATTTCAATTTCAGGTTGCAAACATTAAAAACCATGACGAGATGACAACTCCTTCAGGTTCCCACTACCCCACAGCAGGGAAAGATTATTATCAGCTTTTTTTCATCTTTTCAGAAAAGTTGTATGTGTATATAAGCCAATGTAGTTATTTTTCTCCTTACTTTTACATGAATGATGAGCTATTGCATTCATTACTATTTTGTCATTTGACTTTTCTTCACTTAACAATAATTTATCATTATTTACTGAATGGTAATAATATATTTAGAGCTCTTTATCACAATGAAAAGATATTCTTCCTTTTTTAATCTAGTTAATATTATTACAAGTGAATATACTGGTGTCCCATAATACACTTTCCTTCTCCCCTTTTAATGAAGGTTAAATAGCTTCCAATCCTTTGTGTCTAGAAATTTTGCTGTAATGAAATACATTTACACAAGTCAGTTCCCAGGCATGCAAATATAAGAGTAATATATATTTCTATCAGACAAATCTATAGGTGGAAAGATATACACATTTGTAATTTTGAAAATCCTCAATTTTCCTTCCTAGCCATGAAGACAAGGTACACTCTCACCAAGAATCTTCAAGACTGCCATTGACCCATTTCCAAAGAACAAATTCTATTATCACACATTTAGATTACTTTCTACTCTGAGAGGTGAAAAATGGAGCTTCATGTACTTTTAATATGCATTTCTCTTATGAGTTAAGCATTTTTTCATATACCTGAGTCATTTATATTTTTCTTTCTCTGAATTTCCTGTTCACATTCTTTGCCCATTTTTTCCTCAGGTTTTTGACTTCTTATCAATTCATATTGGTTCTATATAAATTAGGAAAAGTAGCTTTGATGAGTTGGAATATTTCTTCTAGATTATCAGCTGTCTTTTGGCTTTGCTTATATTGCTTTACTTTCCATGCCTAAGGTTAGTTTTATGCTGTCAATTCACTTTTTTATGACTTCCAGATTTTCTGTTACTTTAGAAATGTTTAAAGTTATAAAGTAAGTTTTACATGTTTTCTTCTGGTAGTTTTGCAGTTTCATTTTTCATATTTGCCTATTGATACATATACATTACATATTGATAGTTATTCCAGTCCAAGTTAGTTTAACCTTTGAAAAGAATAATTTCAATATTATGAAATATTCACATTATTTCTTGTATGAAATGCTATTTTTATAATAAATTCTCATGTGAATTAGGCACTAATTCAACTGTCTCTTCATGCTGATTGTTACTGTAATTAAGATTTTAGAGCTAGATTTTATTCTCTGCAAATAATTTAATCTTGTTTTCCACTTAAAAAACCATTCTATTGGTTCTTCTTTGTTAATTTCCAAATAAATTTAGAATCACCTATATTAGTTAAAAAGTATTTTTTTTCCTCTGGGATAGGATTTACCATAAAATTATTTAGGAAGCCTAATGCCTTTATACGTATTTTCTTACTAGTCAAGAACATGGTAGGTGACTCCATATGTTTAGGTGTTGTTAAGTAATTTTCAAAAGTGTTTTCAGGCATATTCTATATGTCTTACACACTTATTGAATTGTTAGATTAACATAATCTAATTTTTATTCTACTATAAATGTGGCCTTTTACTCACATGTATCTTCTAAATGGTTGTTGTATCACAAAAACTCTTGATTTCTATACACTTACTTTCTCTACTACTATTCGTTTTTATTTGAGTCTCTTGGATGCATATCTATAGCCTCTGGAATTGTGACAGTCTCTCCTCCTTCTTTTCAATTTTTTTTGTTTTACGGCATGCTGCACAGCTTGTGGGATCTTAGTTCCCAGATCAGGGGTCAAACCTGGGTCCTCGGCAGTGAAAGTGCAGAGACCTAACCACCAGACCCCCGGGGAATTCCCCTTCTTTCCAATTTTTGACTTTTCATTCTTTATCTCACTGTTTTGACTAATATCTTCACTACAATAATCAAGAAGGACAACAGTGGTCATTATTTCTTTGTCTTTGATATAATTATGTATTAGCTTTCTCTACTAAGTAAGTATGTTGATTTTTGGACTGAATTTTAATTTTTCATCCAGTGACTGAATTTTGAGATTTGGAGAAAAGTCTATTGGAAAGACAAGTATTGAATCAGCATTCTTTATTCCCAGTGGCAGATTGTTCAATGGGACTGTTGTTGAAGTTTCAAAGGGCATGCAAGCTCAGACATTTTTCAGCACATTTCATCAAAAAATTAGAAAGGCTCTTTTTTTGCACACATCTATTTTATTTAGCACAATTTTTCTCCCATTTAAAAATTAGATTTTCTTATTTACAAATACTTCTAGAAATCCCTAAAATGTCTACTTAGGTTTTTCTGTTTTAGGCAGACATCACACTGACATGATATTAAAACACCTCTCTGGAGTCAAGATAGTGAGTGATAAGTGATAGTTGCACAGTTGTATCTGAATCTTTGTGACCTCATGGACTGTAGCCTGCAAGGCTTCTCTGTCCATGGGATTCTCCAGGCAAGAATACTGGAGTGGGTTGCCATTTCTGTCTTCAGGAGTCATGATAGGAAAAAGTTTATTGCCTCTCCTGGGACCACTGGAAATCGGCATGAATGTCATTCTGTGGCCACACAGGAGTGTCTGAAGCTATTTCTGAGGTAGAGTTTCAACAACAAAGCTCAGCAGAGCACAAAGTGAGAAGTCATCTGAAAAAAATTAAGTGGTGATATTAACAAATAATAGCTTGAGAATAATATTGTGTTCTCAGGAGAGAAAAGGAGTCCTTACAAATGGGACCAAGTCTTACAATTTTCTCAGGGAACTATATATTTTAAAGAAATATATTTAAGGGAAGAAGGACAATGGTTCATGTGACAAAAAATGTCCATTGTGTTGCCTAATTTGGTAAAATAAAACAAATATCTACGAAAGGAACAAGGTCACTTCAGTTAGTAATTTTGTTCACAGCTGGGGAACATCAACTTAANTTTGATATAATTATGTATTAGCTTTCTCTACTAAGTAAGTATGTTGATTTTTGGACTGAATTTTAATTTTTCATCCAGTGACTGAATTTTGAGATTTGGAGAAAAGTCTATTGGAAAGACAAGTATTGAATCAGCATTCTTTATTCCCAGTGGCAGATTGTTCAATGGGACTGTTGTTGAAGTTTCAAAGGGCATGCAAGCTCAGACATTTTTCAGCACATTTCATCAAAAAATTAGAAAGGCTCTTTTTTTGCACACATCTATTTTATTTAGCACAATTTTTCTCCCATTTAAAAATTAGATTTTCTTATTTACAAATACTTCTAGAAATCCCTAAAATGTCTACTTAGGTTTTTCTGTTTTAGGCAGACATCACACTGACATGATATTAAAACACCTCTCTGGAGTCAAGATAGTGAGTGATAAGTGATAGTTGCACAGTTGTATCTGAATCTTTGTGACCTCATGGACTGTAGCCTGCAAGGCTTCTCTGTCCATGGGATTCTCCAGGCAAGAATACTGGAGTGGGTTGCCATTTCTGTCTTCAGGAGTCATGATAGGAAAAAGTTTATTGCCTCTCCTGGGACCACTGGAAATCGGCATGAATGTCATTCTGTGGCCACACAGGAGTGTCTGAAGCTATTTCTGAGGTAGAGTTTCAACAACAAAGCTCAGCAGAGCACAAAGTGAGAAGTCATCTGAAAAAAATTAAGTGGTGATATTAACAAATAATAGCTTGAGAATAATATTGTGTTCTCAGGAGAGAAAAGGAGTCCTTACAAATGGGACCAAGTCTTACAATTTTCTCAGGGAACTATATATTTTAAAGAAATATATTTAAGGGAAGAAGGACAATGGTTCATGTGACAAAAAATGTCCATTGTGTTGCCTAATTTGGTAAAATAAAACAAATATCTACGAAAGGAACAAGGTCACTTCAGTTAGTAATTTTGTTCACAGCTGGGGAACATCAACTTAAGGATGACTGGGGTTTTTTCATGGTTTGTTTCCATACCATGTGCGTATCCTTATAAGCGAGCAAAACCAGAATTTTCCAGTCATGGCTATTCATTGGAGTTTCCGACATGGGTTGTTGAATTGAGATGATAGCCCTGGTCAGCTGCATCCAGGTCAGTTGGGCACACAGATACCTAGTCCAAAGCTGAACTTTCCTGGTTTTGAAAATGTTCGTTGGAATCTAGACCTGTGAAGGGTGTTAATATATGACACTCAGTATATATGTGAGTGTGACCAGCAGAGTCCTTGCTCAGAGGCTGCAGTGGTTGACAGAGGTTAGAGCTTTGCTCATTAGACGTTCGTTGGTTCCTCTGGGTGTGGCCTATATTGATTCTGACTTGTAGTAGCAGAGTTCTGTACTCTCTTTCAGCATGTGGCTGAGTAGATAATGTATATGCTTCTCATTAGGAAAATGCCAGCAATGGCTGCAAAGTAACTTCCATAAACTAAAAACTAGAGAAAAACAAATAGAGTGAATTAGACACACATGAAATATGATTGTCCTTCATAATACACAGCAATGCTATTGATTTGCTTGGATTATAGGGTTACTGAGACCTAAGATCTTAATACAGATCTTTTAGATTTGCATAAAACTTCCTTCTCCCCTTTTAGAGGAACCAGGTGTGAAAGGATAAGGAATGCAGTAATTAAGAGTGTGGGCTCTAGAGTCAAGGTTGCTTGGGTTAAATTCTTGCAGATACCACTAATGGTAAAAAACAAAAACACTAAATCCCACTGATGTACGTGTCCATTTTTGGAGAATAGTGCATATGTAGCGTCTCCAGGAATGGATTATAAACACAGGTTATTTTTCACCTGCCTTATCCCCTTTATTTTGGAACCATAAGTAAAACGTGATGCTGGTCTAATTTTAAGTCTCTCAGTGCCAAGGGAAAAGGGAAGTAGACTCGGTAAGCATGTACTCCTCC
>SJYX01005094.1:0-10531 GCA_006410675.1 Oreotragus oreotragus
AGAGGACAGGAGTAGAGGGGGAGTCAAGAATGAGTGGAGAGAGGAGATAGCCACAGTGAGAGGACCCTGATGGAGAGACCACAGAGGGAGGCTGTGCTGTTCTCTCTGGCTGTCCAGGGCTGCTGGCTGTGCCTGGCCTCTGTAGACTGCCCGGGAGCTTGGTTTGCTAGACTCCATTTTTGCATGGGCTAGGATGGATGCAGTGACCACTGAGAGTTTGCCCACCAAGCAGAGTCTATCCTGACAGCCTCAAAATGACCAGGAGGAAACTGATTTTGAAGAATACACAATCCCAGGACTGAATGGCTCATGGCTAGCCAGGGTGTCATGCAGGCTTATCAGCTCCTAATCATCAAGCTGCCCTGTGACATTGTCTGTGAATGACTTACACGTGTGTGTATGTGTGTGTGCTCAGTCGTGTCCAGCTCTTTACAGCTCCATGGACTGTAGCCAACCAAGCTCCTCTGGCCGTGGCATTTTCCAGGCAAGAATACTGGAGTGGATTGCCATTTCCTTCTCCAGGGGATCTTTCCAACCCAGGGATTGAACCCATGTCTCCTGCATTGACAGGCGGATTCTTTACCACTAAAGTCACCTTGGCAACCAATTAGAAGATGAATTTGGACCAGCTACAAACCACCTCCTCCCAAAGGAGAAAAGAAACGAGCTGGTCTCAGCCTGCACCTCTGTCATCTCCTTGCAGGCATGTGTGAGCATCCACGTTCGCTCAGCTTGTGTTAATCCAGGTCCTCTGAGAGCTGGCCTGATGCTTGTTTGCCGTGTGGATCTAGGTCTCTAGGTCTCTTCCTGCCCCCTGCCTGAGGGATTCTGCCCAGACTCTTTCTTCTCCTGCAGGAGGGTCTTGCTGAACCTCAGCCGTGTTTGCACCATCATCAAGGGCAAATTCTGGCACTGCTCAGGTGAGGGGCTCGGAATTCACATCCTTACCACCTCCCTCCTCACATCTCTTCCACTTTCTCAGGAGGTGTGTTCAGTTGCTTCAGTTCTGCCCGACTTGTGACCTCATGGGCTGTAGCCTGCCGAGCTCTTCTGTCCATGGGATTTTCCAGGCAAGAATACTGGAGTGGGTTGCCAGGCCCCCCACCAGGGGATCTTCCCAACACAGGGATCAAGCCTGGGTCTCCTGCATTGCAGGCGGAGTCTTTACCCCTGAGCCACCTGGGAAGCCCTCATCAGGAGGAAGAACTATTTTCAGGTCACAGAGAAGAGGGTGGGGGATTTAGACCCTCCTCTTTTCTATTCAGAGGGCCTCAAAAAGGAACAGCTTCCTTCACTGGCCTCTGGGGACGTGGCTCTTTGTCCCTGATAAACAGGAGAAGCAAATAGGGACGTGAGTTCCCAAGCACAGGCTTGCGAAGGGCTGGCCTCTCTCTCCTGCCCATCTGGGCCTTGCCAGGATGCACAGACGAGGCAGCCAGGGAAAGAGGAAGTCTGAAATTCGCAGAGTAGCTTGCTGCAGAAGAGTGTGGGGACGCCCTGTCACCCTCTCTCCACCATAGCTGATCCCTCCCTGTTGCCATCTGTCCCCCCTCAACTCCGTCTGCTGGCTGAGATTGCAGTTTCCAGCAAGGACTGAGGTCATCTGGTGGTCAGAAGAGCCTCCATCACTGTGTTACTCGGACAGGAAGCAGTCGTGCCATTGGGAGCCCACCCTGAAACATCCTCTGGACCCTCAGCTGGAGGGGTTGGGGAGAGCTTCTTCACCAGAGGAAAGGCCACCGCAGCGGGAGGGGAGAGGAGGTGAAAGGTTTCTGGGACGAGCCACTCCGACGAGCTTTGGCAGTTTTGAAGGTCACTTTTTACCCCCTTCCACCAAAGAATTTAATTAGGCTTCTATAAAGCAGTTAGATTTAGGAGCGGAACATTTTTAGCTCCCCTGCTAGGAGTGCTCATGAATATTAAAGACCGAGGAAAGAGGCAGGAGCTGGGCCGGCTCGTACCCTTCCCGGAATCCCTGGGGACTGTGGAGCGTGGGCACAGGAGAAAGGGCAGTTGGGTTCCTTTGGTGATGGTGGGGGTGGTGGCATTTCCTGCACAGCCCCCAGCAGCCCTGTATCATTAAGAGTTGAAGTCATCACTTCTTCCACTCGGCCAGGACCCAGGCTGGAGTGTCCTGGAGCTCAGTGCTGGCCTGATGACACAGATGACAGCAGAGGGGGGCAGGCTTTGGAAAGGGCACTGAGGACCCACTCACCAGGCCACCCTCTAGGGCGCTTACTGCCCCTGAGAGGAGGGCCAGTTCCCTGGGGCCAGCTTCAAGGCTTTCCTACAGCAAAGGTCAGCCACCTCCCCATCCGGAGCTTGACTGGGTCATGTCAGAGAGCGGGGGCTGATCAAGTTGCTGTGTGCTCAGCCTGCATGGGGCATGAGACAGACCTGCATCTGGCCTGCAGAGGTTTCCAGTGGAGCCAGGAGACCAGACAGGCTCCCCAGAGCTGTCTAAGAGAGCGAGTGGACGAGTCCAGCTGTGCTCAGTGAGAGCATTCTTAGTTCCGTGGACTATGGGTGGGTGGGGGGTGGCACCAGNGGGGCATGAGACAGACCTGCATCTGGCCTGCAGAGGTTTCCAGTGGAGCCAGGAGACCAGACAGGCTCCCCAGAGCTGTCTAAGAGAGCGAGTGGACGAGTCCAGCTGTGCTCAGTGAGAGCATTCTTAGTTCCGTGGACTATGGGTGGGTGGGGGGTGGCACCAGGCACCACCCAGCCAGCTCTCCCATTACTGTGAGGAGCCCCCTCCAGCTCCTCTGTGGACGTCAGCCAGACCCCACCTTCTGACATGTTCCCACAGTGTGCCAAGCTCTCCAGACAGGTTCAGTCCCATCGTCACCCAGGAGCCCCACTCACAGGGTCCCTGAGGAAGAGGCGGGGGTGGGGGTGGGGCTCCTGTCTCCTTCCATTTTACAGATGGGGAAACTGAGGTCTTGAGGATGTCAGCCCTGACATAATCCCCGAAGGAGCCAGGGTAGATGCTCAGGCCCAGTATCAGCAGGTGGGGCTACAGGAAAGGAAGAAGGCAGCCTGTTTCTGGGCTCAGGTTGGAGCTGTTCTCCTGACAGCTGCCTGCCCATCCTGGCCTTAGTCATCTGCCCACAAAACCCCTCCACACAGCAAGGCAGCGGCTGACGGCTGGAGCGCTGGGCCAGGAGCCCAGAGAGCTGTAAAGAGGGCGATGGGTCTGTTCGGGGCTGTTTGGGATTTCAGATCTTTGAAGGCCCAGCCGGGAAATAATCTGTCCTTCTGTTGAGGCCTGGATTTGACCCACAGAGCTGCTGAGCTGGCCAGGGCCTCACAGTCTCCCAGCCGCTGTAACCTGGAGTGGCAATGAGGCCTGGAGTTATCCAATGAGGCCTGTGGGTTTTGTTTGTTTGTCTTGTTTTTAAGAAATAGAGGCCTCACCAAGGTCTTGAGATGTCTCATTTGTGAATGCCAGACCTACTCTCTGACAGTCTTAGTTTCATCACTGACTTGTGTTGTGACCTTGGGCAGGATTCCTTACCTCCATGGGCAAGTTTTCTCTTGAGAACAGGATGTTGACAAGAGCCCCAGGGATGCCTGCAAAGTCTGTTTCTTGATGTCTCAGTGAGGCCCTTTTCCCAGGGGGCAGCTCTGGCCATCTGGGTTCAGGCGCCCAGGGATCTGTATTTAGGGTCCAGTCTCTGCCCTCGGAGTGTTCCGTGACCCTGGGTTGTCTTTCAGGGTTTCTTCCTGCCCCATGTCTGGTGGGGGGATGGGCAGGAGCTGTATCTGAGGCTGTAGACCTCCCTCCGGGCAATGAGGGGTGATGCCAGCAGCTCAGGTTTGCAGAGAGATAGCAGACCTGCAGAGTAGACGGCTCCCTTTGCCCACCTGAGAAGCTCTCTGCCCCTCCCCGTCTGGCTCCTTCCACCCTCTGCCCGCTCTTACTCCCTGGCCATCCATCCATCTTGGCTATCGGAGAGCCCAGGGCACACACTCCCTGTCTTGTCAGCTTGAAATTAAAGACTTGCTCCACGGAGCCGGGTCCTCTCCAGAGACACCACACTTTGATTATTCCCTCAGAAGGAGTGGTTGATTCGGTTTCTGCTGTGACGTTCCAGGGTGGGATGGGGATGGGTGTGGGTGGAGGGAGGAGGAGAGGGCTGGAGAAGATTTCATCTCTCTGGAGCAGAGAACCTTGCAGAGCGGAGGGACCGAAAGGGCCACGTCCCCCTAGCCGACTGACCTCGGTCGCAGTGGCCGCGTGCTGGCTCAGGGGGATGTTGCTGCAGTGTGTGTTATGAGGCTGATCAGGATGGACCGGCTAGAGGATGGAAGACAGCAGAGGAGGCTCGGCACTCCAGGTTTGCTGAGCAGCCAACCTCCCTTCTTTGCTCTGATCATTCCCATGTCAGATGTTTCTTTACAGAGGAAATCCAGCTCTTCCAGGAGCCACCTCCTCTTCTCCCCAGAGGGAGAGACTGGCTTTGACGCATGATGTGAGGAAGTGTGGCCAGAGGGGGTGCTCTTTGGGTGCCCATCTGGGCTTCTGTGTCTGTGCAAGGAACCCAAGTGCTGACTGAGCTCTCTCGGCACCTTAAAATTTATGACACTGGTCTGAGCCCCCGTCACACATCCGATGGAAGCCCCGTGCTCTATCCCAAGACTTATAAGAGTTTCCAGAGGGAGGACTCTCATGAGCACCTTGGTTTTGAGCTCATGCTTCTTCTGAATTCACTCATTTATGGATGGCCTCCTGATCCACACAAGCCATCCCAGTTTGGCAGTTTCAATTTAGACGTGGGATTCAATTCCCTCCTTTGAATTCTACCCCTAAACCACTCACACCAGGCATTCACAGCTGTGTCAGACTTGACTGAGTTGTGGGGAGACAGAAAAAAATGTTTGGGGGAGGGAGTCGTTACCTGTTGAAAGATGGAGAAAATCGGTGCATCTAGAAGCATGAGAGATCAACCAGTTGGGATAAAATTGATATAAATGACTTTTTAAACTGCACTTATTTAAAGTGTTCAATTTGATAAGTTTTGAAACATCACCTCGGTGAAGATACTGAACAAGCTCACCCCCTCCCCCAAAGTCTCCTCCTCCCCCTGCCATCTTGGCCAACCACTGATCTGCTTCCTTTCGCTACGGATTGGTTTGCATTTCCTAGAGTTTTTTTGTAAATGGAATCATGAGGTATGAACTCTTTAAGACTGAGAGGGTTTTATATCTCAGAAGTGAAAACAGCTTTGTACTGAATATGAGACACACTTATTCTTTAAAAGTGCACTGCCCACCCCACCAAGGTGCTGCACAGTGCCCACACCACTGGGCTATTCCACTTCCCGCTGCCCCTGAATTTCATCTCACTTTTAATGCAGAGCCGTTCAGCTACCTTTTTGTTTCCTTGACTTCTGCTAATCCATATCCTTAGAGACTTATCAAGGTAATTTCCTGAACAAAAGAGAGTTCCCTCCCTAAGATCAATCCCAGTGTCAGCTGTTAGGATAAATTTTTCTATCCTCTTATGCCTTATGTATGAGTGTGTGTGTGTGTATGTAAGTGTGTGTGTGTCGGGGGGGATGTGGGTGTGAGTATGTGTGTGTGCATGTGCACGTACATTGGGAAGTAGAAGCATGAGGAAAGCAAAGGGGACTATTTAAAAAAAATGTTTACTGATGCCAGATCTCCCTGGTGGTCCAGTGGTTAATAATCTGCCTGCCAATGCAGGGGACACAAGTTTGACCCCTGGCCCGGCAAGATTCCACATGCTTCCAGGCAGCTGAGCCCACGTGCCCTACAGCCCTTGTTCTGCAACAAGAGAGGCCACCACAGTGAGAAGCCCGTGCACCAGAAACAGAGAGCAAACCCCGCTGACCGCAACCAGAGAAAGCCCGAGCAGTGATGAAGACCCAGCACACCCAGAAGGAAAGAAAGGGCAGTACCGGCATTCGGAAGCAAACAGTTCATTAAAAAACACTGGTTGATGCCTACCTGTACCAGACACTAGGCCAAGTCCTTTCACACATTACTTCACTTAGTCCTCCTAGCAAATATGTGACATAGGGATAAGAATGCACTTTAACAGGTGCAAAAGTGAGACTTTTAAAGGCTAAATACATTGTCTACATGCATGCATGCTCAGTTGCTCAGTCTTGTCTGACTCTTTGCAACCCCACGGACTGTAGCCCGCCAGGCTCCTCTGATCATGAAATTTTCCAGGCAAGACAAAGACAAACGTGAAACTAAGGCCTAGATGTCCTGACTCCAGGCTTGGTGCTCATTCCTCTGCACTGGGAATGATGAGGAGGTTAAGCCTGTGTTTCACAAGTTGGTTGGAAGTACTGCTTGGAGGTCTGTGTGGAAAAAGACAGAGAAGCTGAGTCCCAATTCAGTGGAAGGCTGGCGCCATTGAATAGTGATGTCTGTCACGGGTGTGGGTGTGGAGGTGATGTTGATATATCATCTGTGCTTTATATGTCACTTCTTCGGTCCTTCCTGTAATGCAAAACTGAGTTATTACTCTTCATGAGCAAGAGATCCAATGCCTTGCTCTCTGAAGGAGCACCCACAGGTTGCCCCCAGCTGACTGACCCCATCTGATGACCCCGCTCCAGCAGGATTTTGTGCCTGACCTTGGTCCTCACGTTCTGAGTTGCTGTCTAGGGGCTGCAGTTGTCAGAGTTCTCCCCACGTCCTCTCTCCAGCCCTTTCTCTAGGAACAGGGCCATCTTATTTCTCTCTCCAGCCTCACCACCCCATGCTAGGCAGCCAGGGCTCAGAGTCATGGCGACAGAGCAGCACTCTCAGACCCCAAGGGGAGTGCCCTACTTACCCCTCTCTCTCTGACACCCTGGGCTTCCCTGGTGGCTCAGAGGTTAAAGCGTCTGCAATGTGGGAGACCTGGGTTCGATCCCTGGGTCAGGAAGATTCCCTGGAGAAGGAAATGGCAACCCACTCCAGTATTCTTGCCTGGAGAATCCCACGGACGGCAGAGCTTGGTGGGCTACAGTCCATGGGGTCGCAGAGAGTCGGACACGACTGAGTGACTTCACCTTCACTTTCTTTCTCTGACATCACTTCTGATTTCCTCTCTCAGTCCCATGGCCATCCCTGGCCCAGCCATCAGTGCCTCTCATCCGCATCACTACAGAAGCCACTTCCTGTCTGCCTCCCGCCAGCCCACTCTCCTCAAGGCAGCATGAAGCCTATTCTAAAACATCCTTGGGGTCATGGCACTCCCCGCCTCTCAACCTCCTGGTGTCTTCCATCCGACTAGCTTTCAACTCCTCATTGTGGGGGCCTCTGACCTGATCTCTCTACTCCAGCCATGCTGCCCTTCTCCACGGATGCCAACGCTCCAAACTCAAGTTTGCCTCAGGCCTTTGCACCTGCTTAAATGCTATCTTCCCGACCATCCTATCTAAAATCAATGCTCCCTCCCTCCCCTTACTGTCACTTGCCCTCATTTCCTTCAGAGCACTTATCACGAGATAACGATACAGCAGACCAGCAACTCACAAAAGCTCTGCTTTTCTTTGTCTACCTTCCAGTCTAGAATAATGTCAGGCACTTAGAGAATACCAAATAGCTGTGGAAGAAATACACTCAAAGCACTTTTGCAAGCATGCATTTTATTACAAACTTCCTCAAATTGTTTATGAAAGAGGAGAGGAATAGTCATAATTCATGGAAAAGCCATGAGTATCTAGGTGACCTTGGGCAGACCATTTAACCAGTTTGAGCTCCAGTCTCCTTGTCTGCAATATAGGGTGTGGATTGTCCTGCTTACCCAGAGAGCTGAACAGGTTCCTGACAGGGCACAGGAAGCACCCTTCTTTGGACTGGACCACCACTAGGCTTCTCAGAAATTTTCCTGGGACTGAAGAGTGGTCAACACTGCACTTGCTGCTAAGTGCTATAGCTTTGACCTCTGAGCCACCTGCCTTTTCCTGACCCAGACCAGAGCCAGAGGCTGGCAGGGCCTCTCCCCAGCCACCACCACCCGCCTATCTTCCCTTCTCCCTCCCTCTCTCCTTCTGTCCCCCCTCTTTCTGTCCATTTCCCAGATCCAGCTGTGAGCTCCTTCTTACCCACTTTCTGGGAGCCTCAGAGCTGGCAAGTCAAAGGCGCTGTGCTGGCCCTTGGAGCACAGCTGGAGGATGAGCAGGAGGTGGGTTAGGGGAAGGGATACCTCCTCCCAGGGCCTGAGGAATGGCTCCGGGTTCTGCCACCCCCCAGAGCAGCTTGTTGGAAGCACATTCTTCTCCCAGGTCACCTCTCGGATCTCTCCAATGATCCACACTCCCGTCACACCCATCACCTTTTACATAAGGGACAGGCTCCTGGGGGGTGATGCAGACAGCGCTGCCTCAGGTAGGAGGGAGGCCAAAGGGGTGGGAATGATTCTCCCCTGGGGGATGTTGTGCTTAGGCTTGTGCTTACGTTTAGTTGCTTAGTCATGTCCGACTCTTTGTGACCCTGTGGACCGTAGCTTACCAGGCTCCTCTGTCCATGGGATTCTCCAGGCAAGAGTACTGGAATGCTTTGCCATTTCATCCTCCAGGGGATCTTCCCCACCCGGAGATAGAACCCGAGTCTCCTGTGTCTCCATTGCAGGTGGATTCTTTACCCACTGAACTGTTAGGGATGCTGATGGTTCCTTTTTCCTTGGCACCACCTTTGAGCATTGGCCCTTGGGCCTGGGAGCGGCCCCCAGAATGCTGTCTGGGGAGGCAGTCTGGCTCAGGTAGCCTCCCTCATCTCACTCCTGCTGGTGGAATCCTCGAGAAATGCTCCTTGGTTTGCCTGCCTGGGAAGAGGCTGATGCAGCCTGAGCCTAAGGACACGGTTCCACTGGTGACAGGGTGACCTCAGGAAGGTCACTACCCTCCTTGGGTCTCAGTTCTGTCTGCTGCTAAATGAGGGATTGGAACTAGAGGCCTTGGGATGCTGTTTGCTTTAGGAGACTAAAACTTCATCCAGAGCTAAGGTGCTATTGATTGTTCTGGTCTGACTCAGGTGAACTGCTTTCTGTGCCAAATTCCCAGCTTCCCAGACCCCCTGGGTGCAGGCAGGGCCCCCATCAGCTCGTCGTCACGATCACCTCACTATCACCGCAGCTCTCCTTTGTCACAAAATCGCTCTTTGCTGTTTCCATGCCTTGGTTCCCTCCTCTGTGCAGTAGAAAACACTTGCTTTCCAGAGGATGAAATAGAGATATACTTACATAAAGGTGGAAGTGACAAAGCCAGGATTTTGCCCTACTCAACCCACGATGTTGAACTACACACTCATCCTCTCCAGCCTCCTGCCATGGGGCAGAACTTTGCATAAATGACCCACAGTGGTGGCAGGAGATGAAGGCCCTTCCCTAGACACCTTGGAAAACAGGGCGAGCAGGTCCCATTGCCTCTCCTAGGACAGCTGGCGAGGATCTGCATGTTTGCAGAGACACCGGAGCTGTGATGGAAAATGTTATCCTAGACGGAACTTCTGCCAGCCATGGCATGTTTCTTGAGATGGGCAAAGGGCTGGCGAGGTAAGCGTGATCCAGAGACAGCCCGCAGGGACAGGCCTGAGTGAAGATCGACAACACGTTGCTGGTGAGCAGGGAAAGCAGAGAAGCCGGGATGGGTAAATAAGGAGACAGATGTTGAGTGTGGAGCCAGGGGACCCAGCATGGGAGGACCTGGGGCAAGGAAGCCTTTCTGTGTCCACGGTGATGCTTGATAGACCCGGACAGGTAGGAAAGGGCAGTGGGACAAGCCTTTCACTGCTTTTGCTCTGTTTTGAGATGAAAAGAGATGGAGGCTCTGAGGCTGGTTGCAACCTTGTTTTTTTCCAGCTCCTTGTTCTGAGAAGCCTGGGGACCGGAAACAGCCTTGTGCCCCCTTGCTGGCTAAGGTAGAATTCCTAGAGGAATCCAGCTCCCCCTCACATGACAGACACACACTTCAGTTCATACAAACAGGGGAACAAAGAAGGAAATAAACCAACCAGGAGGTTATACACCAGTCCGATGGTTTCCTTCTAAGGCAGCCTTGCAAATAAGAATGTAATGTACCAGCCTAAAACAAGCCTTCTTCATCTGCCCAGAGCAGGAGAGGGAGTTAAGGCAGTGGCGTGGGCCTTGTTGGCCCCACAGAGTCTAAGGAAACCTAGAGCACCTGGGGATGGGGTTGCTGAGAGCCAGCCTCTTTTGCACATTAGAGTCTGACGTCATGCTGGGGGATACAGTGCCCCCAAGACCTTCCCTAGGGCTCCAGCTAGAAAGAGCAGAGATGAGGGAGAGGCACACGTCCTCTTTCAGATGGTTCCAGAGAACTAGTGAGCTCGGTGCCACTCAGGGTTCTGCCAGCCCCTCCAGGGACAGCAGCTAGGTGTCTGCAGGGGTGGGAACGCACGTGCCCTCAGTTGTAGGTGTTGGGAAGACACATCCATCTGATGGCATGGCCTGTTCATTTGTATCCATTTGGTCTTCTCCTGAGATGCTGGGATTCGTCTTCATTAGGGAAGGAAGGAGACATCTTCTGATGAGATCTGAGGGGTG
>SJYX01005095.1:0-12482 GCA_006410675.1 Oreotragus oreotragus
TCTTCTCGAAGCTTGGGGATATTGTCCACCATCACCTTGCAGAATCGATAGTGGCTTACTTGAGGAAGACAGGTATGCTCTAGATGTTCCAGAGTTTTCAGTGCAGGATAATGCCTTTTAGTTTTCATCTGGTCCCGCAGTTTACTATACATCTCCAGAACTGGAAGACACAGCATTAATTTATCAACAGTGGCAGAAATATTTCTCTGCTGTAGCCGACACTGCTTCAGCTCTTCCATTGCTATCACCAGTGCCTTTCCCTCATGTTGCAGTTTTCTATTAGTATCCGTCACTTGATTTTTGAGTTTCTGTGCTTCTCCTCTCACTTTCAGCAGTTCTGTTATAGAGTCCACAAAGCCCTGATAATGAAAGTTGCACATTTTCTCAATTTCTCGGTCATGATTGCGGATGCGAGTTTCAAGCTTCTCCATGAATCGTCCATGTTCCTCACCATCATAGACAGACCTGAGCGTGGGCCCGATGCAGGCCGTGTCGGCGCTCTCGATCTCTCGAAGAATCCGTTCGTGCTCCGCCGCTGTCTCCAGGCTCTCCGCCTCCGCCATCTTAACCCGCTCCATAGACTCGGGGAGCCCCGCAGCGCGTCCCCTCCCTCAGCTCCGCTCACCTTTCGCTCTCAGTCTCTCTCTCTCACTCCAGGCTCCCGGGGATCCTAAGCCTCCGGCCACCCGCAGGACGACCCCTCCCTCAGACTGGACACGCCCCCGAGCATCCGACACTTTGCTTTAGAATATATTTTTTTACAATAGGCTTTTCATCCTAAAATTACTGTACTTAGTAAAGCTGATATTAAGATTAATTTGCATTCCTTAAGCAAACATTAACAGTTAGTGGCAGAAGTAGAGAAATCAGAGTGGATTAAAAGTGTGTCATATAAATAAAACATGAATCAAGGGAACTTCCATGCTGGTCCAGGGGCTAAGACTCCTTACTCCCAATACAGAGGGCCCTGGTTCAATCCCTGGTCAGGGAAAAAGATCCCACAAGCTGTAACTAAAAGATCTCATGTGCTGCAACTAAGATCCAGCACCATCAGATATAAGAAAACACATGAATCAACTTGAGATTGCAGCTGTATGGGTAAACAAAGGATGCTGCAGCCATCAAGCCAGTACATTTCAGCCACTGGACAGGGAGACCTGAAGGAACTCAGGATGGAGACAACCAACCAGCCCACTGTGAAGCCAACATAGTAGTCAGCCTCTGCAGCCACCGTGATGGTGCTTCTGAGGAAACCCATGAAGCTAGCCCCAGACAGCTGAAGTGCGTATCAAGGAATGACGGCAGTGAGCCCAGACTCCCACATCTTCCTATACACAGTAAACCAAGGGCTTCCCTGACCTGCAATCCAGGAGATCCAGGTTTGATGCCTGGGTTGGGAAGATTCCCCTGGAGAAAGGAATGTAACCCACTCCAATATTCTTACCTTGAGAATTCCATGGACAGAGGAGCCTGGCAGGCTACAATCTATAGGGTCAACATATTGGTTCAAAATTGGGAAAGGAGTACGTTAAGGCTGTGTATAGTCATCCCACTTATTTAATTTATATGCAGAGTACATCATGTGAAATGCTGGGCTGTATGACTCACAGGCTGGAATCAAGATTCCTGGGATCATATCAACACCTCAGATATGCAGATGATGCCACTCTAATGGCAGAAAGCAAAGAGAAACTAAAGAGCCTCTTGATGAAAGTGCAAGAGGAGAGTGAAAAACCTGGCTTAAAACTCAACATTGAAAAAACAAAGATCATGGCATCCAGTCCTATCACTTCATGCCAAATAGATGGGGAAAAGTGTAAACAGTGACAGACTTTATTTTCTTGGACTCCAAAATCACTATGGATGTTAACTGCAGCTACAAAATTAAAAGACACTTGCTCCCTAGAAGAAAAGCTATGACAAGCCTAGACAGCACATTGAAAAGTAGAGACATCACTTTGCCAACAAAGGTGTGTACAGTCAAAGCTATGGTTTTTGCAGTAGTCATGTATGGATCTAAGAGTTGGACCCTAAAGAAGGCTGAGTGTTGAAGAACTGATGCTTTGAAATCGAGTGATGGAGAAAACTCTTGATAGTCCCTTGGACTGCAAGGAGATTAAACCAGTTAATCCTAAAGGAAATCAACCCTGAATACTATTGGAAGGACTGATGATGAAGGTGAAGCTCCAATACTTTGGCGACTTGATGTGAAGAGCTGAGTCACGAAAGAAGATCCCGAGGGCAAGAGGAGAAGGGGGCGACAGAGGATGAGATGGTTGGATGGCATCACCAACTCAATGGACATGAGTTTGAGTAAACTCCAGGAGACACTGAAGAACAAGGAAGACTGGTGTGCTGCAATTCATGGGGTGGCAAAGAGTTAGACATGACTTAAGAGACTGAACATCAATACACAGAAAAGTACTAAATTCCTTAATGTGAGATAGCTGTTTTCTTTTATTAACACTAATCTTTTGATGATTATGACCAGGTCTTTGTTGAAAAAACTCCTATGAATCCAGGCTCATTCTCCCCTCTTTGAAGCAGTCTCTCAGGGTTATTTGAGATCATGTCTCCCAAGCTTGAAGTCCTAAGAAAGTCTGTCAAATAACGTAACTCTCAACTTTTAGGTTGGGCTTTTTTTTTTTTTTTTCAGTTGACAAACTTGTACACAGCACTAGTTGAAGAACTGAGGTAGGGTAGTCTGACATCTCTTATTTGTCAGTACAGCACTGAACTCTTTCTTATTATTTCTGCCTGGCATAGAGTAAGCCCTCACCAAATATTAGCTATTATCTTCCTAGCTATGTGAGCCCCAAACACTTCTTCATGGCACAGCATCCTTCACCTAACCCTCTCTCGTATTCCCTTTCCTGTCTTGAACCCACACTTGTACTTATTTTTCCAAGGTTTCATAACTAATCTAATAGATCCTCTGGTAAAAATGCAGTGAATGTTGCCAAAAAAACAAGCAGCTGCTCAATGAATTTCCTGGGCAACAATTACCCTTCAACTCCCTGTCAGGATTTACTGAGCTTCAATCTTCTTCAGGATCACTCCAGGCCTCCACTAAATGTCTGTCAAACTGTCAGCCACTTAAGCTTTCATTGAAAGCTTTCAGTTAACCCTCTGACTTTCACCCTGCATTCCCCTACCTTACAAAGACAGTAGAAAAACTGACAATGGGAAGGAAAGAGACCATATAATTGAGAATTACTGAGGGGTCAAAAATGGAAAGGCTTTCTGAAATTGAATCAGCTTCTCAAAGACATTTCAATGAAAAATGTAATAGGATGAAAAAAACAAAAGACATATTCTAAAGGACAATTATAACAATGACTATGAAGGAAAGAAGAGAGTCACTCTGTGCTCCATACTGGTCTCTGAAGAAGTCCAGCTAGTTATCCAACGATGAAAGAGAACTGCAAGTCAGATGTTCCTTTTTCCTCTTTAAAATCAAGCCAAAACAAAATTAATTCAGCAGGTCTTTGTTATCTATTGCCTAGATATAGGTAAAAAAATAAAAGGCTGTCTCCAGATTATTATCTAAAATTCACTCTTCCATTATTGGGGACAATTATTTTTATCCTATTCCCACTTTAGTTACTGCTATAAGTTATTTAATGTAGAATACAAAAATTTAATTACAGTCGAATAGTTAATTGAGGTTTAACTGGTTTAACTGGTATGTCACCTCACCACATGCCTAAAGACTCCAAGAGGACACAAGATGTGCAGGGTATGAGGGATGATGCTTTAGCGTCTCATCCTTGGTTATTACAGAGCAGTTCCCTTCCAAACAAATCTGTTTACAATTTAAAAGGCTTTCAATTAATTTTTTCAACTAAATCAAGACTCACTGAACATAATTAGAGAAGGGATGGGCTGAATCTAAAGGAAAAACATGAGATGACCTTATAATTCTTAACGTTGCTGTCCAAGTTTCCTCCTAAATATCCACAAAGTTCAGCTTTTAAAATTATATAACAAGTTTTAAGAGTTCAGCACAGATAGATTTCCCAGTGAAAGAAAAGAAAAAGTATTAGCTTTGGATGAAAAACATTTCTGGGAAGTCTGGGGCTGTATGACAGGCATGTGAAGGAGATCTCTGAATACCTGGTTGTTAATATTAACATCCACGTTGGGGTGAGGAGCTGGCACAGGACTGTTTTCCATTTCAAGGTGTTTGAGCTTCTCTGAGGCATCTATGAATGCTGGAGGGGGAAAAAAAAAGGAAAATAGCCACTTAGTCTGCCATGCTGTTACAGCTTGTAAGACTCAGGCTTTCTTTACTGCCTCCCCTCAATACCAGTTACCATCAATAAAAGGTAATAATCCAGATCACCTTGGACTAGACATTCCTTCTATAACCAGGAAACTCACCATTGATTTGAGTACGAGTTAACCTAAACAGGAACATTTCCTGTATCTGCTCTGCTCCTACAATGCCACTCGATGTAGACTCTCCATGGCACAAGGGGTTAAGAAAGCTCACCAGCTAAGAGATTCAAAGAAAAGGCACAGAGCACCTGTGACACCACCCTTCCTTCCTAAGCACAACCCAAGCTCCTCCTGCAAACCTTAGCACCTGGCCGTTTCTTCTCCTTGTTTCCTGACTGTATGGGGCCTAAACCTAAACTGATGAAGAATTTATTAACTCACTGACTCAACCTATCACATACTGGTGACATCAGTCAGGTGTGATGCAGGACAAGCATCTTATCTTCACTACCTGCAACCAGGCTGTACAATACAAGTAAAATCCTCCAACCACTGAAAAGATGATACATTAAATACAATGAATTCTATTTCAACTAACAACTGTTAGTTGTTCTTATTGTACAGGAATCAATTTGGTAGGAATTTGAGTTTATACATTGTCCACATAACTGAAAAAGCTACTGAATGCTTAATAATTTCTAAGCAATCAAGGAGAAGAAAGGAGGGAAACCATGAAGTCACTTCCTCTCAGTCAGAGAGATCTTCTAAAGTGTTCATCAATTAACTCTGTAAATCTGTCCCCTGGCTACACATTAGAATCAGATTGGGAACTTTTAAGATATACTGATTCCCAGAGCTGACCCTATCAGATTTCTGAAGGTAGTTTTATGGCACTAGTAGTTTTTATTATTTTTTAAATTAATTTATTTTAATTGAAGGCTAATTATTTATAATACTGTAGCGTTTTTTGCCATACATTGACATGAATCAGCCATGGATGTACATGTGTCCCCCACCCTGAATCCCCCCATCCACTTCCCTCCCCATCCCATCCCTCAGGGTTGTCCCAGTGCACCAGCTTTGAGTGGCAATTGTAGTTTATTTAAAACCCTCTAGATGATTTTAATGTACAATCAAAACTGAGAATCACTAATTCAACATTAATCTCAATAGCTTCCATATTCATTTTCTTACTTAATTGCCACCACTTGTTTTTCTTATGATTTGACACTAAATTTTAACATGATGATGCTGGGACCACAACATTTTAGCTTATGCTGTTCAATTAACACTGCTGGCTTGTGCTGGTGAAGAGAACTCACTAAAATAAAGCTTATTCTGTTATTTCTGTTTGGCTGAGAAATATACTGAGACTGTAGGATAAATGCTTTTCTTTTTTAAGTTACTATTTATTAACTATTTACCTAAGTCAATCAGGGTTTTGACATCATCACCGAAAGAAAATGTAGAATAAACTGGACACCAAGATTCGTATCTTGGTATAAGACCTTAATTCTTAATATCAAAATGCTCTACCTTCAGCATCCTTAGTTTGTTCTACCAAATTCCTCAAAATCAATATAATCTCCTAGAAAGTGTGTACTAAATAAACGTTGTTTGTTCATACAACACTCCTGCAGTGCTGAAAGAATTTTAAACACTTTTCAAATCCAGACAACTGTTGCTGTTGTTCAGTTGCTTACTCATGTCCAACTCTTCGTGATCCCATGGACTGCAGCACACCAGGCTTCCCTGTCCTTCACCATTTTCCGGAGCTTGCTCAAACTCATGTTCATTGACTCAGTGTTGCCATCGAGCCATCTCATCCTCTATTGTCCCCTCCTCTTCCTGCCTTCAATCTTTCCCAGCATCAGAGTCTTTTCTAAGGAGTTCACTCTTTGTATCAGATGGCCAAAGTGTTGGAGCTTCAACTTCAGCATCAGTCCTTCCAATGAATGAATAGTCAGGATTGATTTCCTTTAGGATTGACTGATTTGATCTACCTGCAGTCCTAGGGACTCTCAAGAGTCTTCTCTAACACCACAGCTCAAAAGCATCAATTTTCTGGTGTTCAGTCTTCTTTACAGTCCAACTCTCGCATCTATACATGACTACTGGAAAATTCATAGCTTTGACTAGACAGACCTTTGTCGGCAAAGTAATATCTCAGTTTTTAAATATGCTATCTCAGTTTGTCACAGCTTTTCTTCCAAATTAATTAAATTAAAATTTTAATTTAAGCATCTTTTAATACATACAATGGACAGACATAAAATGAAAATAGAATCAATGTTGTCATTCTATAAAAGAGACTTTTTACTTTAATCCTGAAAATACTTCACATTAAGCTAGTCTTGCTTCTGGCTGAATCTAAACACTGATGGCCTCTATCTGTTACATATCACATCTTTCTAGTGACAAAGAGTAACTATTTCTAACAAGAGACAGAGTCCAGAGCAAGGCTGTGAAAACTGGAAAATAACCAAAAACAATTGCTGCAAAAAAAGTACATGAGAAATACTGGCATTCCTTGGAGATACTGTGGGTTCAGCTCTGGATCCCCACAGTGAATGTGAATTGCCTGGTTTCCTGGTGCATGTAAGTTATGTTTGTACTATATTGTAGCTGTCTCTTATACACATCTAGATGTGTATAAGAGACAGGAGTATAGTTTCCTGAACTGGGTAGAGGAGAAGTATTTAAAGCTCTGAATTTCAATTTGAATGCACAATGGGTGAGGAAACACACTGAGTTCCTACTGTGTATTATCACTGTACTAGTATTATAGTTAAGATGGAACTTCAAGATATAATCATTGATCAAGCTTGAGAATGAATTTAAAATGAAAGGTGGAGAGTAACATGGTTTCATATGTAACTAACTGCAAACTTGTTACTCTCTAATAGCTCTATAGGAATTTGGAGGGGAGAAAATTCAGTGAGTGTTCATTAATTCTGATGGGAAGAAGATTGAAGGTAAAGTAGAGATCTCAACTTTGCTGCTTATTAAAATCACATGGGGACTCTTGTCCCAGGATCAGTTGAACCAGAATCTCAGGGGTGGGACATTCATAGTTTTTTGTTTTGGGGCCGCACTGTGCACCTTGTGGGATCTTAGTTCCTTGACCAGGGATTGAACCTGTGCCCCTGTCCTGAACACTGGACTGCCAGAGAATTCCCCTACTCCTAGTTTTTAAAATCCTCCCCAAGGTGATTGTAATGTGCAGGAGGTGTTGAGAACCACAGGCTTTAAGGATGGGTATGATTTGGATAGTCAGGAAAGTATTTGGGGGCAGCAGAGTTATAGCAGGGTCAGGACAGTTGGGCATACCCTGTAAAACTATTGAAAGTTGTATATTCTGTTTCGGTAATAGGGAGAAATAAGATTAAGGAGGCAGAACGAAAGTATGAAAATGTCAGTCAGTCATGTCTGACTCTTTTCAGGCCCTTGGACTGTAGCCTGCCAGGCACTTCTGTCTGTGGAATTCTCTAGGCAAGAATACTGGAGTGGGTTGCCATTTACTCCTCTAGGGGATCTTCTCAACCCAGGGATTGAACCTGGGTCTCCCGCATTGCAGGCAAATTCCTTAACCACCTCAGCCACCAGGGAAGCCCTTAAGGAGGCAGAAGGGTCATATTTTAAGCAATACTTCTCAAAGTGTAATCCCTCAACCAACAGCCTCAGAATCACCTGGAAATTCATTATGAAGCAAATTCTGAGGCTTCTGCTTGATACTTGCTGAATTGGAAACTTCAGGAGTAGATTCCAACAATATGTTTTTTTTTTTTTCAACGATATGTTTTTAACAAGCAATCCATATGATTCCAGTGTACTCTAGAGTTTGAGAACAGCAGTTAACAGAGGCTGATGAAAGGCAGAAAATATTAGATTTGATGTCATAGTAACTAGTGACCCATTGAAGGTTTTTTCAGCTGGGGAGTAACAGGATGTATTTATAATATATGCAAGGTAAATCTGATTATGATGTGCCTATCCTTTGGACTACTAAAAAAGGAATGAAGAAAGCCAGTTGAGGCGGTAAAGACATAATCCAGTGGATATAATCTAGCAGTGACAGCCTGTCCTAGGAAAGTCTCAGTGAAAACACAGAACAGTAATAATAGTGATGGCAGTTTAGTGTTTATTATATGATAGGAGTTTGCTAAATGCTTTGGACACATTCTCACAGCGAGCCTCTGAGGTGTGACTGTTATTCCCATTATACAGATCAGAAAGTGAGGCAAAAAAAAGGAAGGTTACCACCAGCTTTCACACTGTTGGTAAGTGAGACACAGGATGTCAAGCTCAAGTACTTGTGCCTCTTGAAGAAAAAACTTATGGTACCTGGAGACTTAACTGGAGTTGAGGAGATAAACAAGACTCAGGAAAGTTTCAGTCCTTGGTGACAGCAAGGGGAAGTGACTGTCAGTAGGGACATAGTCCTTATAGTGAGTACTGGCCAGGTCATTCAGCCCATTTGAAACTATACTGTAAAAATGATCATGAGAAATAATGGAAATTTTTGTATTGTGCTTTTTAAGTATAAAGTCCAGAGTAACTTGGGATAGCTGAGTTTCTGAGTTTTGTTTTGTCTTTTTGCTCATGGTGAGTAAGTTTAAAACCTCATTGAGCTTTCAAAAGATATCTTTTAAATTTTAGTGTAGATAAATCTTTGAGTAAATTATGCCTGAGAAGCTTTCTGTAATACCACTCTTGTCTTTCTAGAGAAATATTGTGATTTAGGGAAAGGGTTAGGAGCATCTTCAGATAGTTTAAGAAATATTTGTGTTATTTTGATTTAGTTGGGAAGCAGTAAGTATTGATAGTAAAATAACTTGACATGTTTGGGTACTTGTTAGTAAAATAACTTGACATGTTTGGGTACTTGTTTTCATAAAAGGTTATCACTTCTGTTCTAACACCTTATTCATTGAGATAAAATTGACATAGTATCAAATCAGCCATTTTAAAGGGCACAATTTGGTGGCATTTGCTACATTCACAGTGTTGTGCAACCATAACCTTTATATAGTTACAAAACATTTTCATCATTCCAAAAGGAAAATTCCCCAACCTGTTAAAGCAGTTACTCCTTGTTCCTCTCTCCCTCCAGCCGCTGGCAAACACTCATCGGCCTCCTACCGCCATGGTTTACCTAGTTTGGGTATTTCATATAAATGGGATCATACAGTACGTTACCTTTTGTATCTGCTTCTTTCACTTAGCATAACTTTTTCTAGATCCATCTATGTTGTAACCTGTATCAGCACTTCATTTCTTTGTATGACTGAATGATATTCCATTATATGAATATACCACATGTGTTTGTTTATCCATTCATCTCTTGATAGGCGTTTTGGTTGTTTTTACCTTTTGGTTATTGTGAATAGCTCCTGTGAATGCTGACATAAAAGTTTTTGTTTAAATATCTGTTATCTGTTCTTTGGGATAGGTTCCTAGGAATGGAATTACTGGGTCATATGGTAATCTTGGAAGATCCCCTGGTGGAGGGCACAGCAACCCACTCCAATGTTCTTGCCTGGAGAAGTCCATGGACAGAGGAGCCTGGTGGGCTACAGTCCCTGGGGCAGTGAAGAGCTGGACGTGACTGAAGCGACGTAGCACACAGACACACATGATAACCCTACTTTTTATTTTTTGAGGAACCACCACCTGTTTTGCAGTGACTGCTCCATTTTACATTCTCATGGACAATGTCCAGGGTTCTGATTTCTCTATATCCTCACTGAAGTTTATTTTATTTATTTATACTTCGTCATGCAACTTGCAGGATCTTAGTTCCCTGCCTAGGGATTGAACCTGGAGCCATGGTGGTGAAAGGGTTGAGTCTTAACCACTGGACTGCCAGGGAAGTCCCTGTTTACTTTTTAATTGTAGCCATCCTAGTGGGTACAGGTATCTCACTGTGATTTTGATTTGCATTTCCCTCATGGCTAGTGATGTTGAGTGTATTTTTTAGTGCCCATTAGCCAGTTGTGTATCTTTTCTGGTCTGTGTAAGTCCTTTGCCAATTCTTTTTTTTGGTAGTTTACACTTTACTTGTTTGTTGTTGTTCAGCTGCTCAGTCATGTTCAGCTCTTTGTGATCCTGTGGTCTGCAGCACGCCAGGTCTCCCTATCCTTCACTACTTTCTGGAGTTTGCTCAAATTCATGTCCATTGAGTCGGTGACGCCATCTAACCATCTTGGCCTCTGTCATCCCCTTCTCCTTCTGCCTTGAATCTTTTCTAGCACGATGGTCTTTTCCATAGAGTCAGTTCTTCGCATCAGGTGGCCAGGATTCATCAGTCCTTCTGGTGAATAATCAGAATTGATTTCCTTTAGGATTGACTGGATTGATCTCCTTGCAGTCCAAGAGACTCTCAAGAGTCTTCTTCAGCATCACAGTCTGAAGGCATAATTCTTTGGCGCTCAGCCTTCTTTATGGTCCATCTCTCACATCCGTACATAACTACTGGAAAAACCATAGCTTTGACTAGATGGACCTTTGTTGGCAAAGTAATGTCTGTGCTTTTCAATATACTGTCTAGGTTTGTCATAGCTTTTCTTCCAAGGAGCAAGTGTCTTTTAATTTCATGGTTGCGGTTACCATCTGCAGTGATTTTGGAGCCCAAGAAAATAAAAGTCTCTCACTGTTCGACTTTTTCCTCCATCTGTTTGCCATGAAGTGATGGGACTATATGCCATGATCTCAGTTTTTTCAATGTTGAGTTTTAAGCCAACTTTTTCACTCTCTTCTTTCACCTTCATCAAGAGGCTCTTTAGTTCTTCTTCGCTTTTTACCATAAGGGTGGTATCATGTACATATCTGAGGTTACTGATATTTCTCCCCTCAATCTTGATTCCAGCTTGAGGTTCATCCAGGCTGGAATTTTGCATGATGTGCTCTATATATAAGTTAAGTAAGCAGGGTGACAATATACAGCCTTGACATAACTCCTTTCCCGATTTTGAACCAGTCTATTGTTCCATGTTCAATTGTAACTGTTACTTCTTGACTTGTATACAGGTTTCTCATGAGGCAGATAAGGTGGTCTGGTATTCCCATCTCTTTAAGAATTTTCCAGTTTGTTGTGATCCACACAGTCAAACGCTTTAGCATAGTCAATGAAGCAGAAGTATATGTTTGTCTGGAATTTTCTTGCATTTTCTGTGATCCAGCAGATGTTGGCAATTTGATCTCTGGTTCCTCTGCCTTTTCTAAATCCAGCTTGTAAATCTGAAAGTTCTTCACGTACTGTTACTGTTCACTTGTTTATATAATTGGTCATAGTTCACATTTTAAGTAATTATTAATCAAATAGCACTCTTTTCCTCAATCTGTCATATTTCCTAAGTGACTACTGGTCACATTCACATAATGGTTCCTTCTCTGCCTTTCCTTGCTTTAAAGAAATATTGTGGTAAAATATATATTAATAAATTTCTATACAAGAATTCTTATTTCTTTGCATGCCACATAATCTTTTGTACATTTTGAATATTATGTATTGACTTTAGATATCAGATTCCTCCCCTCCTCAGGATTTTTTCTTGCTTCTTATTGTGGATTATTGTTAATTTCATTGTTGTTTGTTTAGTGTCTTTTCTAAACTATTTTTGTTATGTATATATTCTTTGTCATGTGTAGTTATTGAAGTCTGTGTTCCATTAACCTTGCAGTCAACTAGTATTTTGACCCAGTTCCCTTGAATACCTGGAGACCATAAAAGTATAAAAGAAAAAGAAAAAAATACTGTCCTACTTTTAGTTGGATGGTTCTGTGTTTGGGTACTCTAGTGCTTAGCTGGGCTATTTACAACCCTGCCTTAGCCTTTATTTCCTGTTTGGATGGAGCCTAAGGGTCAGCTAGAGGTGAAAGTCCAGGGTCTTTTTAGACCTTTTCTGTGTTTGCATTCAGCCTTGGAAATATGTGTGGACTTCTAGATCCCTTGTAAGAGTTTACAAAGCCCGTTTCTCCCTACATATCTCCTTTCTCAAGCTCTCACTTGCCAGGCTTTTAGCTCTCTGTGTTACCCTGCCTATTTTCCCCTCCCCTAGGCTGCCTGCCCTGGGAGTGCTCCAAGTCAGGCAGAACAAAAGCATCTTCTTGTGCCAGTTTTTGAGGAAGTTGCCAGTCGGGTCATAGCGTTCACGCACAGTTCTTTGAAAGTAAGGCTCTTGCCCCTTTGGCACTGTTAGCCTTCAGCAGGTGTGCAGCTGCCATCCTTACTGCCTTTGTTGCTCGGGGGAGTGGGGAAT
>SJYX01005097.1:0-47378 GCA_006410675.1 Oreotragus oreotragus
ACTTATTGCAGGGAAGGAATGGAAATGATGATGGAGAGGACAGACTTGTGGACACAGCAGGGGAAGGAGACAGTGGTACCAATGGAGAAAGTAGCATCACCATGTACACACTACATTGAGTCAGGTGTACACTGACTCACTTGACACTGAATGCTGTACACTGAGTCAGCTCAGTGCGCTGTGACGACATAGAGGGGTAGGGTGAGGAGGTGGGAGGTTCATGAGGGAGGGATATAATATATATAACATATAAATAAAAATACATATAATAATAAAATCAATAAAGACAAATAGATAAATATATAGTTATAATTATGGCTGATTCACATTGTGGTACAGAAATCAACACAACATTGTAAAGCAGTTTTCCTCCAATTAAAAAATAAATAAAAAAAAGAATTTTTGGTTGCAGATGATGAGAAACAACTTAACTTATGAAAAAATGATGATTTATTGGAAGAATATTGGGAAGCCCTGAATTCCACTCGAAAAAGGAAAGGCTTCTCCAAAATGTGAAGAGGGGTCAGTTCTCAAAGTAGGACATATTTACAGTGGTGATAACTTGCCCAATGTCACATTTAGAAATGTAGTTGACACCCAACTCTTCTTTTTATTTAAATTTTTTTAGAACTCCAAACTCACATTTATCTGTTTTCAAAGTGGAAAGTTTTGTACCTTCCTTTCTCATTTTAGGAGAACTCAAAATGTTGAAATCTTCCCTGGTGGCACAGACGGTAAAGCATCTGCCCATAATGCGGGAGACCTGGGTTCAATCCCTGGGTTGGGAAGATCTCCTGGAGAAGGAAATGGCAACCCACTNGTTTTGTACCTTCCTTTCTCATTTTAGGAGAACTCAAAATGTTGAAATCTTCCCTGGTGGCACAGACGGTAAAGCATCTGCCCATAATGCGGGAGACCTGGGTTCAATCCCTGGGTTGGGAAGATCTCCTGGAGAAGGAAATGGCAACCCACTCCAGTATTCTTGCCTGGAAAAGCCCATGGACAGAGGAGCCTGGTGGACTACAGTCCATGGGGTCGCAAAGAGTTGGACAAGATTGAGCGACTTCACTTTCACTTTCAAAATATTAAGGTACTCATCATCAATTGTCTGTGAGTCCTTAGAATTTGTGAAAGTAGCTTTAACTTTTGTGGTGAGTACAAAGAAAGAAAACACAGCTTTGGTGATCCTTCTTCAAGCCTCCCCTGAGGACTGCTGTGCTGGGCCGGGTAGGGAAGCACTTGGACTGTTCTAAGCCTCTGGGTTGGTGGGAGCAACCAGTCCTCTGGTTGGAGTGGCTATATGGTCTTGGCCCTGGAGAAGGAAATGGCAGCCCACTCCAGTATTCATGCCTGGAGAATCCCATGGACAGAGGAGCCTGATGGGCTACAGTCCATAGTGTCGCTGAGTCGAACATGACTGAAGCAACCTAGCACGTGGTCTTGACAGCCACTCATGCACGAGATTGGGGAGGTGATGAAATGCAGAGATGGGGTTAAACTGTTTAATCCCAAGTGATATCAGTGGCTACAAAGCTGAATGAATGACACAGAAAACTCCCCCATCTCCATATTCTGTATTTTGGAGACAGATCATATAGACTTTGAGTAGCCGCCCAAGGATGAATAGATTTATATTGTAAACAATGCTTATTTCATTAAAAACATTCTGTAATGATTTACTCTCTTAAACTACAAAATCCTTCTTCATTAATAATCGACTTCATTATTTAAATGTACTGCTGTAGATTTCAGCAGGTGACTTATTAGCCAGTCTCTAAGTAATAAGAACTAATATTTATTAATGAGGGTTTGCAAGATATAAACCATATAATTTCTTAATCTAATCCCAATGCAATGACATCATTAACACATGTGAGTCCATATCACTACATCATATTCTCACATTCTGCTTCCTTGGTTCCTTTGTTATTATCGTGAAAGAATCAGTGTTTGTCATATGGCATATAATGAAATTAACAGTAACCCTGTCTGCCAGTGACAAACATGTATGTCACTTTTCACGCTTGTTGTCCTTTCCCCCCACATCTTCCAGCATTGATTAGTGAAATGTCGTGCATGGAATGGCATTATAGACTTGCCATGTAGCTAAGTATTATATCAGGTAATAAGTGCAACAATGTTGCTTAGTCTTTGTCTTCACCCTTTATTTAAGTATGGTTTCAACTGTAAAATGGGCTCATTGCACATGGAACCTAAATGTGGAAGATAAAAATTTCAGATAAAATTATGATCCAGTTTTTTTTTTTATGTGGGGAAACACTTCATTTATTTATTTTTAAAATGTCATTTATTTTTGGCTGCACTGAGTATTCGTTACTTGAGCAGCCTTTCTCTAGTTGCAGTGAGCAGGCTTCTCATTGCAGTGGCTTCCCTTGCTGGGGGCACAGGCTCTAGAGCAAGGGCCCAGTAGTTGTGGCATGCCAGCTTAGTTACGCTGAAGCACATAGAATCTTCCTAGACCAGGGATCAGACCCCAGGGATCCAGGTCCCCTGCATTGGCAGGTGGATTCTTAACCATTGGACCAGCAGGGAAGTCCCTGGGGAAGTATTTTAAAAGTGTTAAAAATAAACATATGCTCTTTGATTTCGACATTGAACTGTACCTGGTTATAGCGTATGATTCGTATGTACTGGAATGCTGCTTTTGGTTTGGGTAATTCTATGCAAATTTTACTTCAGTGTAACAGGGTCATCTATCCGTGTGCTGGGTGAATTATAAACTACTTCAAACACCATTGGATGGAGCGGGTGTAATAATTTATACTCACATTCCTGCCAGTGATATAAATGTTCTCTTTTTTTTTTTGGTGGAGGCCAGCCATGAGAAAATCTGCTTCACATGACAACATTATATACCATATTTAGATTTGCAGTCATAATCTTGTCAGGAGTCGATTATCACATGATTGGAACAGTAAAAAAAAATGAATTGGAGTTTAAATTTTTATGAAAAAGCACTTATATTGTGGAATAAGACTTCTTAATGGAGAAAAGGCATTAAACAGACCTTGTATTAGGCTCTGAAATTAATGGGTCACTGTATAACTTTCTAGTTTTCATAGCAAGATAAGATTAATGCTTGCTTATATAGCAAATTCAATGGCTCATTTAATTTCATATGAATGTTTAAAGTCAAATTGCTTTTGGATTAAGTCTAAATTCATTATTCATTTTAATGTCTAAAAGAACTTTCATTTTTCTTTCATTTTATTTAATCAAGTGCATCATCATTAAGTAAAGGCTAAAGACTTAGATAGCTAAAAATAATATGAAAAGGAAATTTATTAATTTCCATTGAAAAGAGACTTATTTGTAATAAAAGTTATTCAGTACTATTCCATGATTATGCATGGTACTATTTCAGAGACAATGAAATATTTACAGGCTTATGGTCATATTTTAAAACACCCAATTGAGAAACTGCCCATTGGCTACCTAATGTTCAATGTGCACTCCTTGAGCAAAGATTGCCATTTGACCTTTACTTATACATTTTTCATTTATTATTGTAGTCAACAAACATTTATTCAGAACCTAAAGTCAATAAGCACTGACCAAGTACTGTGGTGTGTTCACCTGTGAAAACCCATCTTTGTCTGTGACCTGTGAGAATCAGCAAGTCTAATAGAAGGGAACATCTCTGCAGAGGGCTGTGGAGTTCTCACCTGTACCATGTAGGGAGTTCCAGTCAAGACCTCGGAGGTCCTCTTTGAAAAGACAAAAGGTTTATTGACCTGAAAAGAAACCAGAATATTGAGGTCCTGGTCAGTTCCTGTATTCCGTGATCCCATCCTTTGGGTTGTGGGGAGAAAAGAAAAAAAAGAATGAATCTTCAAATATATACTCTCGGTCATATTAATATAATATCAGTAATAGCCATAACACAACTATAATTATTAATTAGAATATTCCTTTGAAATATATAAAGCGTGTTACTTTCCATTCTGTCACTTCCTGTTGACCAGGTAACCATTATTATCTTCAGTTTGGATAATAGTTATGATAAGCTTTTGTTGAACGTGCATTGTATTTCCAGGACTTTGCCAAGTTCTTTGAGACATGGGTGTCTTGGTTTGTCTCTGTCAATGCTCTGTCCATATGGCCTATAACAGTGCTTGGCATGTGGCGGCTAATCAATATATATAGGTTAAGTGAGTGAATAAAATAATGACTGAAAGAGTGAAGAAAATTTTGTGTTTTTTTTGCAGGGTATTGAGTGTAGTTCCCTGTGCTATGTAGTAGGATTGTTGTTTATCTATTGGGTTGGCCAAAAAGTTCGTTTAGGTTTTTCTGTAAGATGTTGCCTGAATGAACTTGGCCAGCCCAGTATTTATTTTCAATATGTCTGTCTTATCCCTTCCTAGCCAGGTTGAAAACTACTAAAGGCAGTGAAAAAAAAAANGCAGAAAGCAAAGAAGAGCTAAAGAGTCTCTTGATGAAAGTGAAAGAGGAGAGTGAAAAAGTTGGTATAAAGCTCAACATTCAGAAAACTAAGATCATGGCATCTGGTCCCATCACTTCATGGGAAATAGATGGGGAAACAGTGGAAACAGTGTCAGACTTTTTGGGCTCCCAAATCACTGCAGATGGTAATTGCAGCCATGAAATTAAAAGATGCTTACTCCTTGGAAGAAAAGTTATGACCAACCTAGATAGCATACTCAAAACAAAGACATTACTTTGCCAACAAAGGTCCGTCTAGTCAAGTCTATGGTTTTTCCAGTGGTCATGTGTGGATGTGAGAGTTGGACTGTGAAGAATGCTGATCGCTGAAGAATTGATGGTTTTGAGCTGTGGTGTTGGAGAAGACTCTTGAGAGTCCCTTGGACTACAGGGAAAACCAACCAGTCCATTCTAAAGGAGATCAGTCCTGGGTGTTCACTGGAAGGACTGATGCTAAAGCTGAAACTGCAATACTTTGGCCACCTCATGAGAAGAATTGGCTCGCTGGAAAAGACTCTGATGCTGGGAGGGATTAGGGGCAGGAGGAGAAGGGGACGAAAGAGGATGAGATGGCTGGATGGCATCACGGATTCGATGGACGTGAGTCTGAGTGAACTCCGGGAGTTGGTGATGGACAGGGAGGCCTGGCGTGCTGCGATTCATGGGGTCGCAAAGAGTCGGACACAACTGAGCGACTGAACTGAATTGAACTGGAGGTATTAACACATACATTAAGGTATGTATTAAAGTGGAATTACCCAGGTTCACTTCCTGGCTAGGGAAGATCTGGTGAAGGAGGGCATGTCTCCCCACTCCAGTATTTTGCCTGGAGAATCGCATGGACAGCAGAGACTGCTGGGCTACAGTCCTTAGGGTTGCAAAGAGTTAGACGCAACCGAAGGAGACTTATCCCACACATACAAAGTGGAATTATGTTGCAAGACCCAAGAACCTCTTGCAGAAGAAGTGAACACGAGGAGTAATATGAAGTGGATGCTAAATGCGCTGGTGACTGGACTGGGGTTCAGTGCTCTGCAGAACAGCATTTGGGAAAGTAGGTTTGGAGTGTATGTCTTTAGGCTTAAGGTTAAATGAGATTGCCAGTTTCCCCAAATCCTAATGTAGACTATAGGACTTTATTACCCTATGGATTAAGGCTTCCCTGGTGGCTCAGATGGTATGGATTACTGCAGTAATTAATCAGTGATGAGGGGACCCTGAGGTTTTAGGCTCTTAGTTTGCCAACCCAGCTACACTGAGCCACACCCATATGAGTGAATGCTTCATGCAGTAGTTATCCTGCTGATTGATAGACACAGACCAGTTTGTGTCCCAGACACTGACACAATACTTTAACCATCCTTTCTGCTTGTGAAGCTGAGGGAGAGAGGGCAAGAGTATGTTTCACTCAATCATCAAACCATTGCTTCAAAGAACATATCTCATCAAATACAGTAACTGAAAATAGGGAGCAAATGAAGACATTGCCCCCTGCTCACTGTGTATATGAAATACCATGGAATTGTTGTCCACATTAATCATCATATCAATAAAATAAATAAAAAGGAGATATATACCATATATAAACATTTTTTCATTTGGAAGCATTTATTTTATCCTTTATGAGAGCCATGAGATTATACTTTGAAAATCTCTAAGTTTAATTGACTAAGATCACAGGCTGCTGTGCTCTGAAATCCATAGCAGCTTGTGTGTTCAGAGAGTGTTTCCTGCCAGCTGCTCCCAGAATGAAGGAGTGTGGCAGAGTAGTAAAGTGGGCTTATTCCAAGAAGACATGGGGCTCATCTAATGGTGATTCTGGCTTGAGGGCTTGCTGATCGTCTTGTGAAAACTTCCTATGATTGCATCACAGTTCAGGATGCCTTGACCCAACCTCTCTCCATCACTCTTTCATCTGAGATCAGATTGCTTCCTCATTTGATGGTTTTCCTAGCCTTTACAACTCTCACATACGTGTTTTCCCTGAGAGCATCTTTGAATGTTTAATTAAAAAAATTTTTAAAATTTTATTTTATTATTATTATTTTTTTCCTTTACAATATTGTATTTGTTTTATTTAAAAAAATTTTAAAGATTTTTTTGATGTGGACCATTTTAAAAGTATTTAATTCATTAAAACATTGTTTCAATTTTATATTTTGGTTTTTTGGCTGCAAGGCATGTGGGATCTGAGTTCCTTGACCAGGGATCAAACCTGTACCCCTGTCTCTTATACACATCTAGATGTGTATAAGAGACAGGAGTACGTCCAAGCTGTATATTGTCACCCTGCTTAGTTTTATTTAAAAAAATTTTAAAGATTTTTTTGATGTGGACCATTTTAAAAGTATTTAATTCATTAAAACATTGTTTCAATTTTATATTTTGGTTTTTTGGCTGCAAGGCATGTGGGATCTGAGTTCCTTGACCAGGGATCAAACCTGTACCCCCTGCACTGGGAGGTGAAGTCTTAGCCACTGGACTGCCAGAGAGTCCCTGAATGTTTAATCTAAGATTAACACACCCTTTCAAAATAGTGGTCTTTATACAGAGTACCTTAACCTGAGCATTTAAGAAGGACTTGCAAAAGAGTGATTGTAATAATTTTATTAAAAATATATAATTTATAATGCCTTTAAGAAAGACTAATGAAAAATATCTAAATTTCTCTTATGGTTTTGTCTTACTATTTAGTTACAGTTTTCCACATTAAGGAAATTGTTTCACTGTAAATTTGTTAAGTTTAATAAGCTGCCTTCAAGGATTGCTCTATTTAAGCTTTATTGGTTGAAAGTACATTTTCTCAGAGGCCATGCTTTTTAAGGAATCATTGATTTGGAGGAAACTGAAGAATAAAATTTTCCATAGCTTACCTCATATATGACTGATCTACCGAGTGATAGATCAGTATCTATTTATCATCAATTATCAGTTTATTAGATAGATCAGTATCTATTTATCATCAATTATCATCAATTATTTAAAGTTTTGGCTAATTCAGTCTGGCAAACATGTTATCTTCAGCTGATTATCTTAATCTGTAATAAGACTCAAGAAAAATGCAATAGGAAATCTGAATTATTCCAGACAAGGTGTCCGTAGGATAAAGGGACTGTGTGTTGCTGTGGTAAACACATAGAATGTGGTTCACGGTGAGTGAGGGCTTGGCTGGGTGAATCCCTTACTCAGGTGGTCTCCACAGGCACACTTGCCCAAGTTCTAATGAAGCTTGAAATTAACATGGCTCTGTTGGTTTAATTCCTGGTTTCTGCTGGAATTCTCGCAACACTGGTCTGTCAGTCTTAAACAGGGGGCCAGTACATTTTTGACAACATCACTTGTTGATGGGAATTTTGTCAGGAGAAAAATCAATAGACGCATAGTTATGCTTATATCTTTCTTCTGCCTGGTATGTTTATAGGGGTTAAGTAAAATTAATGTGTATGTGTACATGTGTGTGCATGTGGTGGTTCTTAGAGCAGATCCATCTCAATAAATATTAAGTTGATGAAATGATGATAAATAGCCTCTGGATAGTATGTAAGAGCTCATAAACCATGTCCACATGTACTGTGTATTTAAATCCTAATTGTAACTCTGAGAAGGAGATGTAATTATCCCTGTTTTACAAATGAAGGAAATGAAGATCAAAGAGGTTAAGAAACTCCTACAGTTAATAAGAGAACATAAACCAGGAAGGTGTGACTGTATTTTCATATTCTTACCAATACATATTCTCTTTTTTGATATAGCTTTGATTGTGCTTGGGATGTATATTCAACTAGACATTCTGTGATTTGGGGTGACATAATTTTCATAAAGTTTGAAATTCTTTTATTCTTTTTCTCTTATTAAGAGGAAAAAAATATTTTCAAATGTTTACAACATGCTAGGCAATGGTTGGTTATTTTTTACATGTATTATCTCACTCGGTCTTCACAATAACAGTTTAAGAACAAATTATTTCCATTTTTGCAAAAATTAGGAGATTTTCTGGAATGGATTTCTCAACGTTTATGGAGAATATTACAAGAAGAGAACATACTATTATAGAAGACCGTAGCTTCTAACATAAACGTTATTTTTATTATGTCATTTTATTCCCTTAGTCTAATGAGATAGGCAGCACAGGTCATAATATCCCCAATTTATTTTTATTTACTTTTTAATGTTTATGTTTTTTATTCTTTTAAATTGAAGTATAGTTGATTTACAGTATTACATTCAGGTATACAACATAATGATTTAATATTTTTATAGAAATATTATACTTCTATACTTCATTGAAAATTATTACAAAATAGTGGTTATATTTTCTTGTGCTATGCAATATATCCTTGTTGCTTATCTATTTTATACACAGTAGTTTGTACCTCTTAATCCCATACCCCTAACTTGCCCCTCCCCTCTTCCTTCCTCCCTATTGGTATTGACCAGTTTATTTTCTGTATCTGTGAATCTGCTTCTGTTTTGTTATATACACTTATTTGTTTTATTTTTTAGATTCTACACATGTGTCAACATATATATTTGTTTTTCTCTGTCTGACTTATTTCACTAAGGCGATGGCACCCCACTCCAGTACTCTTGCTTGGAAAATCCCATGGACGGAGGAGCCTGGTAGGCTGGAGTCCGTGGGGTTGCTAAGAGTCAGACACGACTGAGTGACTTCACGTTCACTTTTCACTTTCATGCATTGGAGAAGGAAATGGCAACCTACTCCAGTGTTCTTGCCTTGAGAATCCCAGGGACAGAGGAGCCTGGTGGGCTGCCATATATGGGGTCGCACAGAGTCAGACACAACTGAAGCAACTTAGCAGCAGCAGCAGCAGCAGCAGCAATACTCTATTAGGGCCATCCATGTTGTTGCAAATGGCAAAATTTCATTCTTTTTATGGCTAATATCTCATTGAGCATACACAGACACACACCCACAACACATCTTCTTTGTCCATTCATCTGTTGATGGATAGTTGAGTTGCTTCTATACATTCGGCTAGTACAAATTACGTTGCTGTGAAATTGGGGTACATATATCTTTTCAAATTAATGTTTTCCTTTTGTTTGGATTTATTCCCAGTGGTGGAGTTGCTGGAGCATGTGATAGATCTATTTTAATTTTTTGAGGAGCCTCCATACTGTTTTACATAGTAGCTTCACCAATTTACAGTCTGACCAACAGTGTACCTGGATTCCCTTTTCTCCATATCCTTGGCAGCATTTGTTATTTATAGACTTTTTGATAATAACCACTCTGACAGGCTTGAAGTGATATCTCATTGTGATTTTGACTTGCATTTCTCTGATGACTAGTGATGTTGAGCATCTTCTAATGTGCCTATCTGGCATCTGCGTGTCCTCTTCAGAAAAATGTTTATTCAGGTCTTCTGCCCATTTAAAAATTGGGTATATCTTTATTTCTTTTTTGATATTGAGTTGTTCATTTGATATTGATATTGTTTGAGCTGTTCATGTATTTTGGATACTAACCTCTTATAGGTCATATAGTTTGCAAATATTTTCTACCACTTAGTAGGTGGCCTTTTTGTTTTGTCATTGGTTTCCTTTGCCTGGTACAAAAGCTTTCAAGTTTTATTATGCTCCATTTGCTTATATTTCTTTTGTTTCTTTTGCCTTGGGAGACAAACCCCCCAAAATACTATGATTTAAGTCAAAAAGTGTCCTGCTTATGTTCTCCTCTAGGAGTTTTATGGTTTCAGGTCTTACATTTATCTCTTCAACCTATTGAGTCTATTTTTGTATATAGTGTGAGGGACTATCCCCAATTTTAGAGATGGGGAATTGGGATATTAAAGAAATAATATGCTACTCAGAATTCTTGGTTGCACCTGGATGTTCATCTACTGATGAATGGAAAAAGAAGTTATGGTACACACATACAATGGAATATTGTGTGAATGTGTGCTGAATGCATGCTGCACGCTCAGTTGTGTCCGTCTTTTTGTGACCCCATCAACTGTAGCCTGCTAGGCCCCTCTGTCCTTGGAATGTTCCAGGTAAGAATACTAGAGTGGGTTGCCATTTCCTACTCCAGGGGATCTTCCTGACCCAGGGACAGAATCCGCATCTCCTGCGTTAGCAGGCAAATTCTTTACCACTGTGCCATCTGGAAAGTCCAGCAGAATATTACTCAGCCATAAAGAATAATAAATGTGAGTCAGCTCTAGTGAGGTGGATAAACCTGGAGCCTGTTATACAGAGTGAAGTAAGTCAGAAAGAGAAAATAAGTATTGTACATTAATATACATATGTAATCTTAAAAAATGGTACAGATCGACTTATTGCAGGGAAGGAATGGAAATGATGATGGAGAGGACAGACTTGTGGACACAGCAGGGGAAGGAGACAGTGGTACCAATGGAGAAAGTAGCATCACCATGTACACACTACATTGAGTCAGGTGTACACTGACTCACTTGACACTGAATGCTGTACACTGAGTCAGCTCAGTGCGCTGTGACGACATAGAGGGGTAGGGTGAGGAGGTGGGAGGTTCATGAGGGAGGGATATAATATATATAACATATAAATAAAAATACATATAATAATAAAATCAATAAAGACAAATAGATAAATATATAGTTATAATTATGGCTGATTCACATTGTGGTACAGAAATCAACACAACATTGTAAAGCAGTTTTCCTCCAATTAAAAAATAAATAAAAAAAAGAATTTTTGGTTGCAGATGATGAGAAACAACTTAACTTATGAAAAAATGATGATTTATTGGAAGAATATTGGGAAGCCCTGAATTCCACTCGAAAAAGGAAAGGCTTCTCCAAAATGTGAAGAGGGGTCAGTTCTCAAAGTAGGACATATTTACAGTGGTGATAACTTGCCCAATGTCACATTTAGAAATGTAGTTGACACCCAACTCTTCTTTTTATTTAAATTTTTTTAGAACTCCAAACTCACATTTATCTGTTTTCAAAGTGGAAAGTTTTGTACCTTCCTTTCTCATTTTAGGAGAACTCAAAATGTTGAAATCTTCCCTGGTGGCACAGACGGTAAAGCATCTGCCCATAATGCGGGAGACCTGGGTTCAATCCCTGGGTTGGGAAGATCTCCTGGAGAAGGAAATGGCAACCCACTCCAGTATTCTTGCCTGGAAAAGCCCATGGACAGAGGAGCCTGGTGGACTACAGTCCATGGGGTCGCAAAGAGTTGGACAAGATTGAGCGACTTCACTTTCACTTTCAAAATATTAAGGTACTCATCATCAATTGTCTGTGAGTCCTTAGAATTTGTGAAAGTAGCTTTAACTTTTGTGGTGAGTACAAAGAAAGAAAACACAGCTTTGGTGATCCTTCTTCAAGCCTCCCCTGAGGACTGCTGTGCTGGGCCGGGTAGGGAAGCACTTGGACTGTTCTAAGCCTCTGGGTTGGTGGGAGCAACCAGTCCTCTGGTTGGAGTGGCTATATGGTCTTGGCCCTGGAGAAGGAAATGGCAGCCCACTCCAGTATTCATGCCTGGAGAATCCCATGGACGGAGGAGCCTGATGGGCTACAGTCCATAGTGTCGCTGAGTCGAACATGACTGAAGCAACCTAGCACGTGGTCTTGACAGCCACTCATGCACGAGATTGGGGAGGTGATGAAATGCAGAGATGGGGTTAAACTGTTTAATCCCAAGTGATATCAGTGGCTACAAAGCTGAATGAATGACACAGAAAACTCCCCCATCTCCATATTCTGTATTTTGGAGACAGATCATATAGACTTTGAGTAGCCGCCCAAGGATGAATAGATTTATATTGTAAACAATGCTTATTTCATTAAAAACATTCTGTAATGATTTACTCTCTTAAACTACAAAATCCTTCTTCATTAATAATCGACTTCATTATTTAAATGTACTGCTGTAGATTTCAGCAGGTGACTTATTAGCCAGTCTCTAAGTAATAAGAACTAATATTTATTAATGAGGGTTTGCAAGATATAAACCATATAATTTCTTAATCTAATCCCAATGCAATGACATCATTAACACATGTGAGTCCATATCACTACATCATATTCTCACATTCTGCTTCCTTGGTTCCTTTGTTATTATCGTGAAAGAATCAGTGTTTGTCATATGGCATATAATGAAATTAACAGTAACCCTGTCTGCCAGTGACAAACATGTATGTCACTTTTCACGCTTGTTGTCCTTTCCCCCCACATCTTCCAGCATTGATTAGTGAAATGTCGTGCATGGAATGGCATTATAGACTTGCCATGTAGCTAAGTATTATATCAGGTAATAAGTGCAACAATGTTGCTTAGTCTTTGTCTTCACCCTTTATTTAAGTATGGTTTCAACTGTAAAATGGGCTCATTGCACATGGAACCTAAATGTGGAAGATAAAAATTTCAGATAAAATTATGATCCAGTTTTTTTTTTTATGTGGGGAAACACTTTATTTATTTATTTTTAAAATGTCATTTATTTTTGGCTGCACTGAGTATTCGTTACTTGAGCAGCCTTTCTCTAGTTGCAGTGAGCAGGCTTCTCATTGCAGTGGCTTCCCTTGCTGGGGGCACAGGCTCTAGAGCAAGGGCCCAGTAGTTGTGGCATGCCAGCTTAGTTACGCTGAAGCACATAGAATCTTCCTAGACCAGGGATCAGACCCCAGGGATCCAGGTCCCCTGCATTGGCAGGTGGATTCTTAACCATTGGACCAGCAGGGAAGTCCCTGGGGAAGTATTTTAAAAGTGTTAAAAATAAACATATGCTCTTTGATTTCGACATTGAACTGTACCTGGTTATAGCGTATGATTCGTATGTACTGGAATGCTGCTTTTGGTTTGGGTAATTCTATGCAAATTTTACTTCAGTGTAACAGGGTCATCTATCCGTGTGCTGGGTGAATTATAAACTACTTCAAACACCATTGGATGGAGTGGCTGTAATAATTTATACTCACATTCCTGCCAGTGATATAAATGTTCTCTTTTTTTTTTGGTGGAGGCCAGCCATGAGAAAATCTGCTTCACATGACAACATTATATACCATATTTAGATTTGCAGTCATAATCTTGTCAGGAGTCGATTATCACATGATTGGAACAGTAAAAAAAAATGAATTGGAGTTTAAATTTTTATGAAAAAGCACTTATATTGTGGAATAAGACTTCTTAATGGAGAAAAGGCATTAAACAGACCTTGTATTAGGCTCTGAAATTAATGGGTCACTGTATAACTTTCTAGTTTTCATAGCAAGATAAGATTAATGCTTGCTTATATAGCAAATTCAATGGCTCATTTAATTTCATATGAATGTTTAAAGTCAAATTGCTTTTGGATTAAGTCTAAATTCATTATTCATTTTAATGTCTAAAAGAACTTTCATTTTTCTTTCATTTTATTTAATCAAGTGCATCATCATTAAGTAAAGGCTAAAGACTTAGATAGCTAAAAATAATATGAAAAGGAAATTTATTAATTTCCATTGAAAAGAGACTTATTTGTAATAAAAGTTATTCAGTACTATTCCATGATTATGCATGGTACTATTTCAGAGACAATGAAATATTTACAGGCTTATGGTCATATTTTAAAACACCCAATTGAGAAACTGCCCATTGGCTACCTAATGTTCAATGTGCACTCCTTGAGCAAAGATTGCCATTTGACCTTTACTTATACATTTTTCATTTATTATTGTAGTCAACAAACATTTATTCAGAACCTAAAGTCAATAAGCACTGACCAAGTACTGTGGTGTGTTCACCTGTGAAAACCCATCTTTGTCTGTGACCTGTGAGAATCAGCAAGTCTAATAGAAGGGAACATCTCTGCAGAGGGCTGTGGAGTTCTCACCTGTACCATGTAGGGAGTTCCAGTCAAGACCTCGGAGGTCCTCTTTGAAAAGACAAAAGGTTTATTGACCTGAAAAGAAACCAGAATATTGAGGTCCTGGTCAGTTCCTGTATTCCGTGATCCCATCCTTTGGGTTGTGGGGAGAAAAGAAAAAAAAGAATGAATCTTCAAATATATACTCTCGGTCATATTAATATAATATCAGTAATAGCCATAACACAACTATAATTATTAATTAGAATATTCCTTTGAAATATATAAAGCGTGTTACTTTCCATTCTGTCACTTCCTGTTGACCAGGTAACCATTATTATCTTCAGTTTGGATAATAGTTATGATAAGCTTTTGTTGAACGTGCATTGTATTTCCAGGACTTTGCCAAGTTCTTTGAGACATGGGTGTCTTGGTTTGTCTCTGTCAATGCTCTGTCCATATGGCCTATAACAGTGCTTGGCATGTGGCGGCTAATCAATATATATAGGTTAAGTGAGTGAATAAAATAATGACTGAAAGAGTGAAGAAAATTTTGTGTTTTTTTTTGCAGGGTATTGAGTGTAGTTCCCTGTGCTATGTAGTAGGATTGTTGTTTATCTATTGGGTTGGCCAAAAAGTTCGTTTAGGTTTTTCTGTAAGATGTTGCCTGAATGAACTTGGCCAGCCCAGTATTTATTTTCAATATGTCTGTCTTATCCCTTCCTAGCCAGGTTGAAAACTACTAAAGGCAGTGAAAAAAAAAGAGTGAAGGAGAGATGGATATTGTTGTTTCATTTACTCGTCATGAGTAACTGATTGTAGTCGATATTTTATCTTCATTTTATAGATGATGAAACTAAAATTTAGAGAGATTAAGTAGAGTAGAATATATGTGGTAGGAAGGATATGGGTGAGTTAGAACCTTAGTCACTCTCTGCTCTTTCTATGTTAACACAAAACAGAGATGCTGATTCTGAGAACAGTAGATCATAGTGTATGATCTACTGGCTGTATGTTTCAATCACCTAGAGTTATTTTTAAATTTTTGCTTGCTTATCTGTTTTACAGTTCTTTCTAAAACCACCCATGCCTGGATCCCACCCCAGCCCAATTAAATCACAGTTCCTGTCATGTTGGACCTGGGCTTATGTATTTTTAAAGCAGCCTTCCCACTTCTTTCCTCTCCTTTCTTCTTTCCTCCCTTCCACTAATCTTTACTGTACTAATCTGGGAGGAAAGACATAAAACGTTGCGCTCAAAGAATTTATAGTTTAGTACAATTGCTACTGAGCAGTCAAATAGAGAAATGCTAAATCTGAGAATGCCATCAATCTGTTCTTCACCTGTATCAACCATTATCCCCAAACCATAATTATATGAAATCTGTCAGTTTAGAGCTGCTCTTTGCTCTTGACAACTCAAAAGCTCCAACATGCCTCTCTATAAATACCTGGAGAGTTTGTGAAAACTAGAGATTTACTGAATGGAAATTCACAAGGAAAGGGGGTATGAAATTGTGCCTTTTCCTCCTCAGGCACTCCCAGGTAATTCTTAAAAACGGGCCAGTGTGGGAAATGTTAACATAACCTGAAAGTTCCTAAAAATGTGATCCCCTGTAGCATCAGCATCAACTTGGAAACTTGTTTTAAAATGTGTATTTTCTGATCCTTTTTGGATCTACTGAATCATAAACTCTCCAGTGTGGCCCTGTAATCTGTATTTTGACAAGCTCTCCAGGTGTGCACTAACATTTGAGAGTCTGTTGCCTCATCGGAAAAGACTGATGCTGGGAGGGATTGGGGGCAGGAGGAGAAGGGGACGACAGAGGATGAGATGGCTGGATGGCATCACTGACTCGATGGACGTGAGTCTGAGTGAACTCGAGAGTTGGTGATGGACAGGGAGGCCTGGCGTGCTGCAATTCATGGGGTCGCAAAGAGTCGGACACGACTGAGCGACTGAACTGAACTGAACTGAACTGATGGAAGGAGGCTGTTTAGTGTTGGGCCCTAAGGAGATGGGAGCATGTCCAGTGCCTTGCTGTTCATTAGCTAAGTTCATGTCTAACTCTTTGCAGCCCCATGCCCTGCGGCATGCCAGGCTCCCAGTCCTTCACAACCTTCTAGAGTTTGCTCAAACTCATGTCCATTGAGTCAGCGATGTCATCTAGCACATTGTCTGCCATCCTCTTCTCCTGCCCTCAATCTTTCCCAGCTTCAGAGTCTTTTCCGATGAGTTGGCTCTTTGCATCATGTGGCCAAACTATTGGAAGTTGCAGCTTTAGCATCAGTCCTTCCAAGAAATATACAGGGTTGATTTCCTTCAGGATTGACTGGTTTGATCTCCTTGCTGTCCAAGGGACTCAAGAGTGTTCTCTAGCACCGTAGTTTGAAACTAGTTCAAAACCAGACCAGAACCTACCTGGTTTGAAATCTGAAGGGTTAAAATGAAACAGACCAGCTTCGGGGCTTGACGGTGGGGAGTGGCGGTGCGGCTGAGAAGCAAGAGGCACCAGAAAGAGCTGCGAGCCTGCCTGGCCTCTGTCCCGCCGAACGGGGAGAGCTCTGAGGCGCCACCCACAGGCTCTGCAGAGCAAGCGTGTTCCTGTCTTGCTCCTGTCTCCTGGCGAAATGGAGGTAGAGGGAGGATGCCGATTTAGAGATGGATTTTACCAATGGAGAGGACTGTCTTAGAAGCCAGACAGAGCCCAGGTGTGGGGCTTCCCTGGTGGTTCAGTGGTAAAGCATCCGCCTGCCAGTAATGGCACTCCACTCCAGTACTCTTGCCTGGAAAATCCCATGGATGGAGGAGCCTCATAGGCTGCAGTCCATGGGGTCGCGAAGAGTCAGACATGACTGAGCGACTTCACTTTGACTTTTCACTTTCATGCATTGGAGAAGGAAATGGCAACCCACTCCAGTATTCTTGCCTAGAGAATCCCAGGGATGGGGGAGCCTGGTGGGCTGCCGTCTATGGGGTCGCACAGAGTCGGACACGACTGAAGTGACTTAGCGGTGGCGGCAGCCAATGCGGTAGATGTGGGTTTGATTCCCAAACCAAGAAGATCCCTTGGAGGAGGAAATGGCAACCTATTCCAGTATTCTTGCATAGGAAATCACATGGACAGACAAGCCTGGTGGGCTACAGTCCATGAGGTCATGTAAGAGCTGGAGGTGACTTAGCAACTAAACAACACAACAGAGGCAGGGTATGGGTCTGGAAGTCATCTAGGATGTTGGTAATGGAGCAGCAAAGCCCACATTTCCCTGGCATTCTTAACATTTTTTTTAACAGAAAAAAAAAAAAAAGTTTTGTGATGTTTTCTTTGAGAGTTTAAGAATTCCAAAGCCCTTGCTTTTTCTACATAAGGAGTGCCACAATGTGATATTTTTTCCCCCACCTCAGTTATGTTGGCTTAGAGAAACATATTAGATAATGAATTATTCAGGGTGATTTCCTAGGTTGGAGAAGAGACGCACCTGTCTGAGACGCTTATAGACTTGATTAGATAACATTTGTCAGCTGCATCAGCCGCAGGTAATTCCTGACGCGAATTATATTTCCCCGTGGGTAGTGGAACCAAGCAATGTTCCAGATTTCACGGGGTTGCTGAAGAGGCTTGCAGGAGTGTCATGCCTAAGAGGCTGTACTGCATTTGTCAAGATAATCAGACTATTTGCAATCACTATTTTCTACCTTCTTTTTTTCAAAGTTCCTAGGTGAGAATGTAAAATAACCGAGAAAAGGTGACACATTTGTGTGCTATAAATATACCGTTTTCAGTCAAACTATAATAGATATATACTTCTCTTGATAAATTCTATGAGTGGTTCTTTTCTGTTTTTTTTTTTTTTTTTAACTACCATCATTGGGTGCAACTCTTAACTTGTAAATACATAACGAGCCACATTTATCCTGCCAAAATTTTGTCATCATACTCAAAACTACTTATACTATGCACTGGAGATTTTCCTTTTTGCTGAAAATACTTTTTCTCTTAGAAAGGTTTGCATCTTCTGGAAGGCACTCTTTGGGGCTTGTTTTAAAAATATATCTCCCAGAAAGCACAATATTATTTCTCATGTTGGAATAGGAATATCTGTGGTTCTGCTCTCAGCATAGTCAATGAGAATGTTGAGCTTAAATTACACATTAAATGTGTGATGAAGTATTTGAGAAGCAGTGTGACTGCATTCAAATCCAGCTCCCTCATCAGCCAGTTCTGGGGCACCTTAAGGATGGTACCTGGGCTTCCTGAGATGGTGCTGGTGGCTGCCTGAAACAGATGTTTGGCATTAAATAGAATCATGTATGCAAAGTGATTTTGCGCAGTGTTAATAAGCTCTTTATAAATGTTGGCTTAAATTTTTGGTTGGAGGTAACAAGGCAGAGTGGAAAGAGTCCTGCGGAAAGCTGGGTTGAAAATTCACATACAGGTAGTATGTGCTGTGCTCAGGCACTCAGTCATGTCCAACTCTTTGAGACCCCATGGACTGTAGCCCGCTAGGCTCCTCTGTCCATGGGATTTTTCAGACAAGAATACTGGAGTGGGTTTCCATTTCCTACAGACCGACCTTGGAGATATGGTGGATTCAATTCCAGATCGTTGCAATAAAGCGAAGACTGCAGTAAATCAAGTCCCACAATTTTTTTTTGGTTTCCCAGTACATATGAAAGTTGTTTATACTGTAGTCCACAGTGTGTGCAATAGCATTATAGCTAACTTTATGGTTAAAAAGTGCCAACCATCATCTGAGCCTTCAGTGAGACATAATCTTTTTGTAATCGTGACATCAAAGATCACTGATCACAGGTTACTGTAACAAATATAACAGTAATGAAAAAGTTTGAAATATTAAGAGAATTACCAAAACACGACACATAGGCATGAAGTAAGTGAGCAGATGCTGTTGGACAAATGGTGCCAGTAGACTAGCTAGAACCATGGTTGCCATAGACCTTCAGTTTGTAAAAAGCATAATCTCTGCAAAGCATGGTAAAATGAGGTATGCCTGTAATTTCTTCTTAGTCCACAGCTTTCTTATCATTGCCAAGAAGAGTTTGAAGGCCATGGCTTCTGATGATGGATCCTTGCCTTTCTAATAAAAGGATCCCAGACCTATTTTGAGGTGGGAGAGAGAAATGTGGAACTGATTACGAACCCCTCTCTCCCTTGCCTTTATTTTTCTTTTTTACCTCCACCCCCCCATCTTCATGTTATATATCTCTCCATCCCTTAACATATCACCTCAGCATTTGCAGTGTTAAGAGAGAAGAGTCAATTGAGAAAATGGACTTCCTTCCTAAGAGAACTTATTCAGCAGCCCCTTGTTACCAAGGCATGTATTTCCACATCGTGCCTGGAACTGCCTCACTGACAGCCTTTAGGAAGGTGGCTGCCACATGGTTCTGTGACATGAAGTCAGGACCTCTGGGTTTGCATGAAGGCTGAATGATAAGGGAAAGGTGATTCAGTTTGGAACTTTAAGTGGGGTTCCAAGTCCTGACGTCAGTTTTGGCTGCCAGTCAAAGGGTAAACATTAGCTCCCCATCTTCATGAGAACATGGAAAAAAGCTTCTCTCAGTTACACAATTCAGTTCAGTTCAGTTCAGTTCAGTCGCTCAGTCGTGTCCGACTCTTTGCGACCCCATGAATCGCAGCACGCCAGGCCTCCCTGGCCATCACCATCTCCCGGAATTCACTCAGACTCACGTCCATCGAGTCCATGATGCCATCCAGCCATCTCATCCTCGGTTGTCCCCTTCTCCTCCCGCCCCCAATCCCTCCCAGCATCAGAGTCTTTTCCAATGAGTCAACACTTCGCATGAGGTGGCCAAAGTACTGGAGTTTCAGCTTTAGCATCATTCCTTCCAAAGAAATCCCAGGGTTGATCTCCTTCAGAATGGACTGGTTGGATCTCCTTGCAGTCCAAGGGACTCTCAAGAGTCTTCTCCAACACCACAGTTCAAAAGCATCGATTCTTCGGCGCTCAGCTTTCTTCACAGTCCAACTTTCACATCAGTTATACAATAGTATCTCAATATTAAGCTGTTGATTGGAGTATGATGTCTAAGTGAATGATTTGTAAACAAAATATATGAACAACCACAGATGGTTGGCTAAATAAACTATCAGATTTGTGGTGCTATTAAAAAATAGGCAGGAGAAATAAAATTAGCTGGTTTTTAAAGATGATTATGTTGTATTACTTGATGGTAGGAAGTTAAATAGTATGCACCACTTCGTCCATTAAGAATGTGTCTGTATGTGAGACTGCAAGCCACGAAAAGTTGTTAGAGGTTATCTCTAAATGTTGAAAGTTTGAACAGATGCGTTGCTATACTTTTGGTATATAAGCTTCTAACTTTAAAAGGGTGGATGGAAATGTTAGTGTCTGTTGCAAAGACAAAATCAGAGGCTGTTACTTTGCAACCTTGGGAGTTACCTGGGTGCAATCTGAAGCTGGCCTTGTGGATAAAGGGCAGGGAGAGACAGAAAAGAGGCAGGCCACTCCGGTTGGTAGGTGGCAGGTTTAATAAGAAAGGGAACTTACATATGAGGCTTGTCTCTGGCAGCTGCAGACAAGCAGATCTTTGCACCTGTTTGCTAAAATCTTAAAATTTCATAGAGGCCTTAATGGGGCTCAGTAACATATACTGTCCAGGTGGTATCAATGCCACCTTACTATCTCAAGGCTGTGTCCTTGGTTTGCTTCCAGTGTGGGGAAGGCAAGCAGAGCTCACATTCCAAGGACAGGGGAGGGTGTGAGAGCCTCCGATTGCCTGAGTACAGCTGTGGGTCAGCTGGCAATCACACAGCCTTTCAATGACCTCCTCCAACACTTTATCCCTCACTATGGGCTCTTATTATTATTGTTATTTTTTTGCCACCCCGTGTGGCTTGCGAGATCTTAGTTCCCTGAACAGAGAACAAACTTGTGCCCCTACAGTGGAAGTGTGGAGCCCTAACCACTGGACTGCCAGAGAATTTCCTCATTATAGGCTTTCATAATCTCATGTGTTCTCCTCTTCTGAATGGCCAGCAAGAGGTTTCATTAGCACGGAGGTGGCTTGTTTGGCCACTGACTGCATTGGAGGCCAGATGTAGCAACAATACAGGCACATGTAAGAGAAAACGCAGATGAAGACAATGATTCCCAGAATCAATGATGATTTTTTTTAAAAAAACAGTCAAGAGCCCCATGATCCAAGTCACTGATTTATTAAGCCCTCTAGGCTGGAGATTGGATTACTCAGGGCATTTGTGTTTTTATGTGATTTAATAAAGGCACTACATTAGCAGACTCATCAGGTATGAACACAACATTCTGTTTGGATAACTGCTCAGGAGCCCCCTTGTGAGGCAGTAATGGTGTCCAAGCCCATCCTCTTTTGGAGGACACTGTTGCTCATTAGACACATTTCAGTAAGGACAGGCTTTGTTGGCTATCATTTAAGGCTTTCTGGGTGAATTTAGTAAGGGCTTCTGGGTGTATAACATCCTCCAGGTCAATGGAGGAAATAGTGAGGGAAGCGAAATGACTGTACCAGTGAGAAACAAAGTGTGGCCCTCTGGCCTGGAGGAGAAGGAAGCTGGCAATTTTTGCTGTGGGTGGCTTTTCCCCTGTGCCCAGGAGGATCCCAGTGTGCAGTGGCCCCAGCATCCAGGTGGAAACCACGGACAGCGGTGTGTGCCACACGACACGGAGTCATGCGGGTCACTCAGTGAACACCTGGCAGTGTGGCAGTCACTGCCCATCAGTCACTGCCCTTCGCGATGATGCCCTCTCATGTTCCTGGTACAGCCGAGCTGGTTCTCTTTAGAGTGATTTTCCTGTTTCTAACACAGGAGTGCCTGGAGGTTCAAATGTCCACATTCTGGAGTAAAACCCATAAAGCCATTCCAAATCTGAGCATGGCCACCCATAGCTCTAGTGGTGGTATTCCTAGGATCTTTCTGGTCACTAGTCTGATGGACTGCCTATTGTAGTTTGATTGGCAGAAAAGAATACTGTGCCCTGTGTTACTGATGGTGCGTGCCACCAGCCAGGTTTTTGGATTAGTGTTGGTAAATCAGTTGAATTGAGTCCTAGTTGTAGCTTGTTCTTCCTGAATGTACTGCTTTCAGGCTTTCCAATCCCCTTCCTGGAGCAGTGGTAGCCACCATGGCGATCCCAATGAGCTAGAGATGGGGAGCTGCTCACATACCCAGCAACTGAATTGATTTCTCTGCTGGGCATTCTTTGAGGGCCACTGCAGGAGGGAATTTATATCAGGTGCCCATCCTGTGACTGAACACCATAGGAACAACAGAAGTCTAAGGTTAAAAAGACATTATTGGGACTTCCCTGGTGGTCCAGTGGTTAAGAATCCACCTGCCAATGTAGAGAACACGGGTTAGATCCAGGAACTAAGATCCCACATGCCGCAGAGCAACTGAAGCCCTTTGTGCCTACAGCCTGTGCTCTGCAACAGGACAAGCCATCGCAATGAGAAGCCCATTCACTGCAACTAGAGGGGCCCTTGCTTGCCACGAGTAGAGAAAGCCTGTGCAGCAATGAAGACCCAGCCTAGCCAGAAAGTAAAGAAGCAGCTAAAGACAGATTACTCAGTAGGAACTTGTATGGGCAGGTCTTCCCTTCTGTAAGAATTGCACTTGTGGCCTGATCCTTAGATGTTAATGTGGCTGCACTTTGGGAACTTGACCTGGTTGTCCAAATCATATGAGTAGGTTGGGCGATGGCAGGGGGTGGGGGAGGCAGCACTCTCAAGTGTGAAGAGGTGGACGGGGGCAGAATATTCCACACCAGGACCTTTACTTTCTTTCCTCTTTTAATGGCGTGTGGTCCATTGCAGGTATAGTGCATTTCAGCAGGGCTAGCTTGCAGCAGGACAATGGGATCCCAGCGGGTGTGAAGTAACTCACTGCTCTGGTAGGATGTCCCATAGCAAACTCTAACAGGGACCTCCTTTCCCAGATGTCAAGGGGCTTGTCTTCTCAGCAGCATAACTCATGGACCCATGGTGTGAGGGGGGGAAATACCTTTCTGATTATTGATGCCTTGGTAGGGGTTCCCAGTCTGGCATATGGGACACTTGGCCCTGCAGGTTAATCATTCAAATGTATTAAAGCCTGGGAAAGTACTTTAGTCCACGCAGCCAAGGTGGCTTTGAAAGTGAAAGTGAAAGCCGCTCAGTCATGTCTGAGTCTTGTGACCCCATGGACTATATAGTCCAGGGAATTCTCCAGGCCAGAATACTGGAGTAGGCAGCCTTCCCTTCTCCAGGAGATCTTCCTAACCCAGGGATCGAACCCAGGTCTCCTGCATTGCAGGCAGATTCTTACCAGCTGAGCCACAAGGGAAGCCTANTTGTGACCCCATGGACTATATAGTCCAGGGAATTCTCCAGGCCAGAATACTGGAGTAGGCAGCCTTCCCTTCTCCAGGGGATCTTCCTAACCCAGGGATCGAACCCAGGTCTCCTGCATTGCAGGCAGATTCTTACCAGCTGAGCCACAAGGGAAGCCTAGGAATACTGGAGTGGGTAGCCTATCCCTTCTCCAGCAGATCTTCTTGACTCAGGGATAGAACTGGGGTCTCCTCCATTGCAGGCAGATTCATTACCAACTGAGCTATCAGGGAAGCCCATGGTGGTTTTACGTGTTACCAGTTTAATCCATTTTTGCTTCTACCAACCCTGCTGCTAAGCAGAGACATTACTTTGCCAACAAAGGTCCACCTAGTCAAGGCTATGGTTTTTCCTGTGGTCATGTATGGATGTGAAAGTTGGACTGTGAAGAAAGCTGAGCACCGAAGAATTGATGCTTTTGAACTGTGGTGTTGGAGAAGACTCTTGAGAGTCCCTTGGACTGCAAGGAGATCCAACCAGTCCATTCTGAAGACCAGCCCTGAGATTTCTTTGGGGGGTATGATGCTGAAGCTGAAACTCCAGTACTTTGGCCACCTCATGTGAAGAGTTGACTCACTGGAAAAGACTCTGATGCTGGGAGGGATTGGGGGCAGGAGGAGAAGGGGATGACAGAGGATGAGATGGCTGGATGGCATCACTGACTTGATGGACGTGAGTCTGAGTAAACTTGGGAATTGGTGATGGACAGGGAGGCCTGGTGTGCTGTGATTCATGGGGTCGCAATGAGTCGGACATGATTGAGCGACTGAACTGAACTGAACCCTGCTGCTTGTGTGTTAGAGGGAAGATGGAACTTCCATTCAATGTCATATTCTTTTATCCAGTCTTGCATGTTTGACATGTGACCCCAATCACTGTGTATTCAATGAGAGTATCCATACATGGTACTCAGTGTCCCTAATCCCCTAATGGTGGCAGCCTGCTTTGCATGGCAACAGGGGAAGGCTTGAAGCATTGTCTACGTAAAACAAGGCATATTTAGAACCCTCACTCTCAGGGAGGAGACCAATGTAATAATCAATTTGCCAACCCTCACCTGTTGGGAATTCCACTGGATGGCCCCTGACTCCTTGGGCAATTGCCTTAGGACTTGTGAGAAAATGCAGAACATGCTGTTACTGAATTAACCAAGTTGCTGTATTTCAAGGGCAACTTGGCATCCTTGTTAATACATCATTCCATGGAGACACTGTGGTAACAGTCTTTCTAGGGGCTTCTTCTGCTGTATCTACTGAAGGGTCAGTTGTAAGGGCTCATATCCAGGCTAGGGCTTCCACTTCCTGAATCCAAGAGGTGTCAGTGCCTTACGAGCTGGGCTGTGGAAGATAGTGAGGATCGTTTCAGGCTCATGCCGATGAACCCTGATCGTGAGCATGATGAGGATGACTCATGATCACCCACCCCTCAGCCTCCCGCTGTCTAAGCCACAGGGTTCATCTGTTTAAACAGCCCTACCATCAGTGCGAAGGATTAATGGCCAGGGCTCATGAGTGATCATCAACCAAACCACTCTGAGCTCAACTCTTTGGCTGCTGCTGTTTGTTGCGCTTTCCTTCCCGGGGTGTCATTACGGGGCTGAACAGTGTCTGCAGTCTGTGGACGGATGGCTAGGCTAGCTCCCTCTACACCCTAAGCACCAGTGGGAATTTCTCTCATTCTCTCTTTCTCTGCTTCAGGGGCTCCCACAGGCACAGGAGCGGGGGCTTCTGGAGGACAAAATATTCTACAGTGACGATCCCCAAACTTTTTGGCATCAGGGACTGGTTTCATGGAAGACAGTTTTTCCGTGAAAAACCAGGGGTCTGGGGGGATGGTTTTGGTTTTGCTCGCCACTCACTTCTTGCTGTGTGGCCTGGTTAGAAACATGTCACAGATCGGTTCTGGTCCATTTCCTGAGGACCCCGTTCTACAGGGCCTAACAGCACCGGCACTTTTAGAGGCAGCGGACTGGGGGACAGGCTGTTCCTCTGCTGCAAATAGGCAGGCCACTCAGTCAGAGTGCAGGTTTGCACCTCGGAAGAGGTGGGTTGATGGATAGGAAGGGAAGTTCTTACCATGATACGCTGCTCTACCTGGAGGAGTGCCCTGTACGCGGTAGGAGCTGCCAGTCCAGGGGCATATCAGCTTCCTGGCCACTTTTGGAGCTGGGGCCGAAACCCTACTAGTACTCTCTCCCTTTGTGTCTCTACCCCAGTGCTCTCTGCATCCCTTCCAGAGTCACAGGCGCATCGGACTCAAATGGTAGCCATGCTTCGGAGACACCCAGAGCTTTAATCTGCTTCACTAGTAGTTTTGCTTCTCAAAGGCAGCTTGCCACTTTGATCTCCCAGCCCATATGCACTCATTCTGTACCAGGTGGTACAAGGGATGGAGGTACTGTGCCAGGTGGGGAATAAAATCCTCCTAAAATCAAAGTCCCTTCAAAGACTTGCATCTCTTTCATGCTCTGAGGGGTTGATAGGCTTTCATCTTCTCAATCACAGGTTCCAGGGCAACACCCTATTAACCAAATGATTCCCTGAAACTTGGTGGCGGTGCCTGGGTCTGGAATTTTCTGTGGGTCCACTGCCCAGCCTCTCCCTCACAGATGTTCCAGCAAAACCTGCAATGTCCTACAGCAGAGGCAAGTCTTCACATGTTAACATTATTTCATCAATGTAACAGATTCATTGTATTGAAGTGAGGAAGGAGGTAACAGGTCTTGGGTTATAATCCCATGACATAAAATGGGGCTGTGCTGGTAACCTTGGGGAAGCACTTGAAAGGTCCATTCTTGGACCTCTCTTGTAAAGGCAAATTGATCTGTGACTCAGTGGCCAAGTATTTGCTGAGCCCAGCACAGTATGGCACACCCCTCAGACCAAGGCCAGGGTATCTAAGATGGCGACAGTGATGGTATAGCCACATGAATGGGGGACATTACCTTGTTCAGCTGTCAGTGGTCCACTCATGATGGACTGAGCCATCTGATTTTTTAATCAGCCATACTAGGCCAATAGTTCACTTGAGAGTTCCTCCACATATGCCTTTTTCCTAAAACCCATTTCTTCTATCTCCTGGCCAGCTTGCCAATTACTGGTTTGCAGACCTGGGAGCTTCCTAGGTATAATCCAAAACTGGCCCCCATACTTGGAGGGCAGAGAGAGATGGAAGAAAGAGGCAAATCCCTTTAGATTGGTGACAGGTTTAATAAGCAAAGGAACTTATGTATGAGGCTTGTTTGGGATGGTACAAGACGGGTAGGTCCCTGCACTCGTCCTCCAGAATCACAAACTTTATATGGAAGTCTTAACAGGGCTCAGTCACGTAGACAGTTTAGCTGGTCTCCACAATACATTACTGTCTCAAGCTGTGTCCTAGGGAAGCCTCAGGTGTGTGGAAGGCAAGTGGAAGATACACTCCAAGGGCAGAGGATAAGTGAGGAGCCCAGGTCCAGCTGGTGGGTCAACTTGCAATCACATTCTCACAATAACCTCCCCCAACAGAGGCACTAGGCACCTGCTAGTCAAGGAAATGATTCTGTGGACAAATTTGCACCAGGCAAAAGGATAGAGAAATTGCCCTGTGATTGAGCCAACTCCCTCTCCCCATTCCCTTACCCTGTGTGCCTGGCTCAGCCTCCTAACTCTACTTTTGCTCCACCTGGTTGGAACCAAGCTGCTGAACGATTGACACGGCCTTAAACTTGACTCCTTGAAAGTGAGTCAAGGAGAGAATTAAGTAGCAATTCTAAGAGACAAAAACATTAAGAAATATTGCCTCAGACTAAAAAATTGCCCCCAGATTTTTCTCAAGTGCAGCGGAAATGAAAGCAGAAAATTGCTCTGTGCCATTTCTGGGGCCCACTGCTATTAGAGACAGATGATAAACCTCACCAAATTGGCGCACCACGCAACGGGCTGGAGCAGACCGACGTAGCTTGCCCTTTTTAAACAGAGCTAACATGGCAACAAGCTGATTGCAGCTAAATCAAAGCCTGCCACCGAGCTCTCTTTCTGGAGGCCACCAGTTGAAAGGAGTAAATATAAATACGTATGTGAGAGCTGCTCATGTTCCTTTACTTAGAGCCCTCCAAAAAGGGGCAAAAAAGAACTAAGCAGCTTAAACGTCCTCCTGCTTTATCATTTCAGATGTGGTCTCAGATTACCCTAATTTCACGGCAGATTTGGGGTTTCAGAATCTCCCTACAAGGTCCAGTGTGCCTGAGTTTTAACCTTAGCTCCAGCGTTGCTAGCTGAGTAATCTGAGCAGCTACCTTCTTTCCCTGTCCTCAGTTTGAAGGCAAAGATTTATTTTATTGGTTTGTGTTACTCTCCCTCCCTCCATTCCTGCGAACAGAGTTAGCTTTTTGCATGTTTTGTTTTTGGCAGTTGTATCTCCATCGGTAAATATGAGAAATAGATTGAGAGAGGAAGAACCACGGAGACAGCATCTCTTTCACGCTCTGAGGGGTTGATAGGCTTTCATCTTCTCAATCACAGGTTCCAGGGCAACACCCTCTTAACCAAATGATTCCCTGAAACTTGGTGGCGGTGCCTGGGTCTGGAATTTTCTGTGGGTCCACTGCCCAGCCTCTCCCTCACAGATGTTCCAGCAAAACCTGCAATGTCCTACAGCAGAGGCAAGTCTTCACATGTTAACATTATTTCATCAATGTAACAGATTCATTGTATTGAAGTGAGGAAGGAGGTAACAGGTCTTGGGTTATAATCCCATGACATAAAATGGGGCTGTGCTGGTAACCTTGGGGAAGCACTTGAAAGGTCCATTCTTGGACCTCTCTTGTAAAGGCAAATTGATCTGTGACTCAGTGGCCAAGTATTTGCTGAGCCCAGCACAGTATGGCACACCCCTCAGACCAAGGCCAGGGTATCTAAGATGGCGACAGTGATGGTATAGCCACATGAATGGGGGACATTACCTTGTTCAGCTGTCAGTGGTCCACTCATGATGGACTGAGCCATCTGATTTTTTAATCAGCCATACTAGGCCAATAGTTCACTTGAGAGTTCCTCCACATATGCCTTTTTCCTAAAACCCATTTCTTCTATCTCCTGGCCAGCTTGCCAATTACTGGTTTGCAGACCTGGGAGCTTCCTAGGTATAATCCAAAACTGGCCCCCATACTTGGAGGGCAGAGAGAGATGGAAGAAAGAGGCAAATCCCTTTAGATTGGTGACAGGTTTAATAAGCAAAGGAACTTATGTATGAGGCTTGTTTGGGATGGTACAAGACGGGTAGGTCCCTGCACTCGTCCTCCAGAATCACAAACTTTATATGGAAGTCTTAACAGGGCTCAGTCACGTAGACAGTTTAGCTGGTCTCCACAATACATTACTGTCTCAAGCTGTGTCCTAGGGAAGCCTCAGGTGTGTGGAAGGCAAGTGGAAGATACACTCCAAGGGCAGAGGATAAGTGAGGAGCCCAGGTCCAGCTGGTGGGTCAACTTGCAATCACATTCTCGCAATAACCTCCCCCAACAGAGGCACTAGGCACCTGCTAGTCAAGGAAATGATTCTGTGGACAAATTTGCACCAGGCAAAAGGATAGAGAAATTGCCCTGTGATCGAGCCAACTCCCTCTCCCCATTCCCTTACCCTGTGTGCCTGGCTCAGCCTCCTAACTCTACTTTTGCTCCACCTGGTTGGAACCAAGCTGCTGAACGATTGACACGGCCTTAAACTTGACTCCTTGAAAGTGAGTCAAGGAGAGAATTAAGTAGCAATTCTAAGAGACAAAAACATTAAGAAATATTGCCTCAGACTAAAAAATTGCCCCCAGATTTTTCTCAAGTGCAGCGGAAATGAAAGCAGAAAATTGCTCTGTGCCATTTCTGGGGCCCACTGCTATTAGAGACAGATGATAAACCTCACCAAATTGGCGCACCACGCAACGGGCTGGAGCAGACCGACGTAGCTTGCCCTTTTTAAACAGAGCTAACATGGCAACAAGCTGATTGCAGCTAAATCAAAGCCTGCCACCGAGCTCTCTTTCTGGAGGCCACCAGTTGAAAGGAGTAAATATAAATACGTATGTGAGAGCTGCTCATGTTCCTTTACTTAGAGCCCTCCAAAAAGGGGCAAAAAAGAACTAAGCAGCTTAAACGTCCTCCTGCTTTATCATTTCAGATGTGGTCTCAGATTACCCTAATTTCACGGCAGATCTGGGGTTTCAGAATCTCCCTACAAGGTCCAGTGTGCCTGAGTTTTAACCTTAGCTCCAGCATTGCTAGCTGAGTAATCTGAGCAGCTACCTTCTTTCCCTGTCCTCAGTTTGAAGGCAAAGATTTATTTTATTGGTTTGTGTTACTCTCCCTCCCTCCATTCCTGCGAACAGAGTTAGCTTTTTGCATGTTTTGTTTTTGGCAGTTGTATCTCCATCGGTAAATATGAGAAATAGATTGAGAGAGGAAGAACCACGGAGACTTGAGAGGGAAAATGAGAGCACACAATAAAGAGCCTAAAGTAAAGTGGAATAATAAAGAGATGAAAGAGAAAGGGGAGAATGACAGGGAATGGGGAGTTTGGCAAAGTCCTATGAGAGGGGTTGGAGTGGCCACAAAGTTCCCGAGAATAGAAAATTAGTGATGGGAAGTTTGAGAGGTGACTGTAACTTAGGAATTTGACCCCTTTAAATATAGTTTTAAGGAGATGCATCTAAAGAATGGATTCCCTTGATAATTCTTGAGTTTAGTTTTACGGCTAGGTGGCAAAGAGGCTGGACCATGGTTTAAATTCAGGTTATACAAACATGAATTTGTTTTGATTTCATAGTGTTAAAACATAGGTACAGATATTTCAACTTTATATGTGATAATTCTGATATTCTGAGAGTTGTATATAAATTATTCAATGAGATTATTAGGTAGGGGAGTCAGATTTAGAAACCAGGTCTATCTAAATACCAGCCCCTATTCCTTTCCATATCATGTTTCCAAGACATCTGGATTCTGAGTGGAGGTATATGACAGAAATAAATGATTGTTTTCAGTGACAGCAACTGTTGCATGAGGAAGCTTTTTGCCTTGTTAAACACTTGGAAGGCACAGGTTCAGCTGTTGGCCATAACTGGGTCAGATATTCATCAGGACACACATTCATTCAACCAGCAATATTTGTTGTATGTGACACATATATAAGGGGCTGGGAAACACATATAAATAAAAAGAGGTGCAATATCTGTTCCCACGAAGCTTACAGCTCCAGTGGGGAGATTGGCATTCATCTACTCATAAATTCATAAGTACGTATAGATGTTTGCTCCTTGGAAGAATAGCTATGACAAACCTAGACAGCATATTAAAAAGCAGAGACATCACTTTACTGACAAAGGTCCATGTAGTCAAAGCTATGATTTTTCTAATGGTCATGTATGGATGTGATAGTTGGACCATGGCGAAGGCTGAGTGCTGAAGAATTGATGTTTTGAACTGTGGTGCTAGGGAAGACTCTTGAGAAGCCCTTGGACTGCAAGGAGATCAAATCAGTCAACCCTGAATATTCATTGGAAGGACTGATACTGAAGCTAAAGCTCCAATAGTTTGGCCACTTCATGTGAAGAGCCAATTCACTGGAAAAGACCTTGATGCTGGGAAAGATTGAGGGCAAGAGGAGAAGGGAGCGACAGAGGATAAGATGGTTGGATGGCATCATTGACTCAGTGGACATGGGTTTGAGCAAACTCAGGGAAACAGTGAAGGACAGGGAAGACTGGCGTGCCGCAGTTCGTGGGGTCACAGATAATCGGACACCACTTGGCAACTGAACAACAACAAGTACCAGGTTATCTGAATATGGTTTTCCAAAAGCCTGTACTGAGGTAACCTATGGTTGAGAATCAGAAAATCATGAGGATGTGCCTTCAAACCTTTTCAATCTGGAATGCTGCTGCATCTCTTTTGTTCAAAATATCTATTAACTGTTTACTTGTTTACTGTATTCAGAGCCTAGAATAATGTCTGGTAAAGTCCCTGCATTGTAAAACTTACATTCTGGTAGGGGAGATGAACAATAAGTGGATAAACCAATATATGACGTATTTTCAGGTGGTGACAAGGGAGATGGAGGAAAATAGGAGGAAGAGTAACCAATGGTGTTATTTTTCAATAGGATGTGGGATAACACATCTGAGAAAGTGACACTGAAGGAGAGACCTGAACAAAGGCTGGGACTGACCCATGTAACACAGAGGGCAACAACATCTCACATCAAAGAAGCATAAAGTAAAGCACGGGTGTATTCTTGTGCTTTGTATAAGACAGGTGTATCCTTAGTGTGCTCAAGTAGCAGGGAAGCAAGGGACAAGGGGCGGATTGAGGGAAAGCTATAGAAGACACAGTAGGAGAGATGATCAAGGGTCACTTTGTAGACCTTGATAAAGGTTTCAGATCATAATATGATGGGAAATATTTGGGTATTTTTGAGCAAGGAAGTTACCTGCTCATATATATCTTTTTTCTTTAATGGATCAGAACAATTTACTATTGCAAACACATATATAATTTTTCCCCTTCTTGTTTTTTTGGGGTGGCTCAGAGGTTAAAGTGTCTGCCTGGAATGCAGGAAACCCGGGTTCGATCCCTGAGTCGGGAAGATCCCNCAGAACAATTTACTATTGCAAACACATATATAATTTTTCCCCTTCTTGTTTTTTTGGGGTGGCTCAGAGGTTAAAGTGTCTGCCTGGAATGCAGGAAACCCGGGTTCGATCCCTGAGTCGGGAAGATCCCTTGGAGAAAGAAAATGGCAACCCGCTCCAGTACCTTGCTTGGAGAATCCCATGGGGGAGGAGCCTGGTGGGCTACAGTCCATGGGGTCGCAAATAGTCGGACACGACTGAGCGACTTCACTCACTCACTCACTTAATTTTTTTTAAATTTATTTTTGTTTTTTAAAATTTATTTTCAATTGGGGGCAAATTGCTTCACAATGTTGCGTTGGCTTCGGCTCTATCATGTATATCTTTTTTTGTTGCTTTTTGGGGTGGTTATTTATTTATTTATGGTCTTTGTTGCTGCCCGTGGGCTTTCTTGAATGGCAGCGAGTGGGAGCTACTCTCTAGATGTGGTGCACAGGCTCTCATTTCGGTGTGGAGCTTCTCTTGCTGTGGAGCTTGGGCTCTAGTGTGCAGGCTCAGCAATTGTGCCCAGAAGCTTAGTTGCCTCAAGGCATGTGGAGTCTTCCCTAGTTCTCTGGAATTGAACCCGTATCCCCTGCATTGGCAGGTGGATTCTTAACTACTGGGCCACCAGGGAAGTCCTCCATATATATCTATACACATTCATATATATGTGTGTATATATATATATCAATACACATATCTTAGATGTATCTCCTAGGAATAAAGGTGACTATTTCCATCATTGGGCACACTCTGTCAGTTGGCATAAATCAAAATGTCTTAGATCAAATTCGTACCCCTCCGGCATAATGTGAATGATAAAGGGAATGGATCTCATTTTGTCATTTTCCTTTCAAATATCAAGTTGTATTAAAGAAAACATTTTTCTCAATCACAGGTGCAGATGGGAAGAGTGAGTGACATCTTGATGTCCTCTCTTTGATAACTCTTCTCCCTTGGCAGCTTTCAGTGTACTTTTAGGAACAACCTTCCATTTATCTTTTACAGGGTAGATCTGTGTCTTGGAGCCAGCAGAGCTACATTTAAAAGTATGCTTCTCGCTTGAGACTCTCAGAGGAGCAACAAAGCAAAGAACAGAACATTGCCCTGAATGTTTGGAGAGCTCAGATGGAGGCTAAGCCATCAAATGTAGCTGTCATTATCACAAGCCCTTGCATTTAAGTTTCCAAAACACTTCTTACATTCACTCATTCATTTGATCTTTGTAACAATCCAGTGTAATCATCCAGGCAAGAATATATACTCCAATTTTACTGGTAAAAAAGTAAAGTAAGGCTTAAAAGAGGTGAAATAAATGACTGGAAATGATGGCACACGCATACATTTGCTGACAAAATTGTACATGTCAGTGATAGGCACAGAGTAAGATCTCAGTAATTTTAATATCCTTGTCCTATTGGCCAGGCTATATATGTCAACATATGAATTGTTGAGGTCTCACTGGCCAGTGTTTAGTGATTTAAGAGGACTTAGTCTTTTGTATTCTCTTTGGCTGTTATGCTTCAGTCTCTATAATTTCAGCAGCCCGCTGACAGGGAATTACTTATATTTGGGATATTTCAATATCTGTGCCTGAGACCTCGTGTTTTCTGGCTTGCCCATGCCTGTGTTCCAGGTGGCAGTCTGTGAAGTGAAGAAGCTCTTGGAAAAGATGGAGCTGCTGTCAAGGAGGAACTCCCGGAGTTCCCAGCATTGCTGTGCTTCTCCATAGGAATGGCGGTGCTGGTTCCTAAAGCATTAAGACATCCTGGGAACCTTCACAGAATCGCTGTGTAGAATATAGCCAACACCAAAATCAAGCTTCAAATATTTTAAACTCTATGTATATTCTTTTAAAAAATATGGTTTAATTATACATAAAAGGCAAAATTTCTTAACACACTAGATAGAATGAATACTTGTTGAAGTCTTGAGGCTTTTTGGAGCTTTTATTTGAAGGGGAAGAGGGGGCAGTTTAAACTTTGAGGCTACTCAGATTTTAAACTTTCTATTTAGAATAAGTCCCCCCCCCCAAAAAAAAAGAGAATAAGTTCCCTATTGTATATAGTGTAGGGGTACTTTCCATTTCTGAAACTCAAGGGTAGTTGGGTAGAGTTGAGGGGATCTTTCTTTCCTCACCTGTGTATCCAAGATGCCATTTTATGGGATTTATTATTAACAAAGACTCTTTCTCCTTGTCTTCTTCCTCTTCCCTTCTCCCATTTCCTCTTTTGCCTCCTCCTTCTTCTCTTCCTCCCCGCCCCCCTTTTTTTTGTCCACACCCTGCAGCATGTGGGATCCTTGTTCCCTGACCAGGGATCAAACCTGAACCCCCTGCATTGGGAGCACAGTCTTAGCCAATGGACCACCAAGGGAGTCCCCTCCCTTCCCTTCCTTTTCTCTCCTCTCATTCCTGCTTTTTTGTCTTTAATACTGAGGGAGTTATCCAAATAGTAGAGAATAGTGTAGAATTCCATAGTTACAGCAGTAGAGTCAAGAGTTGTTTGTAGTGATACCAGTTGTCTGGCGACTGTTCTGGTTCCACGTCAGTAGTGATCTTCAGACTCATCCTGCCAAATGACCTTGACTGTGTTTTATGTTGGTCTTTCGAGGTGGTGCTAGTGGTAAAGAGCCTGCCTGCCAATGTAGGAGATGTAAGAGATGGGGGTTTGATCCCTGGGTTGGGAAGAGCCCCTGGAGAAGGAAATGGCTACCCGCTCCAGTTTTCTTGCCTAGAGAAGCCCATGGACAGAGGAACTTGGTGGGCTACAATCCAGGGGGGTCTCGAAGAGACCGACACATCCCTTGGTTGGCGTCCCTTGGTTCCTGCTCATTTTCCTAGCTTCATTCTCTGCTTACTGTTGATTTTATGAAGTATAGCATATCCTTTCAACAAGGTCTTTTTTTTGCATAAATTAGAATAGGTTCCTATTACATATAATAAAAACCAGACCAGTAGATTAAGAGCAGTTTCTGTACTTACCTGTCCTTATTTGACTCATTCTATAAGAACTGATTTAAATTCCAGCTCAAGTATAGCTCACCGTGACTATTTAACTTCTTCACAGGTTTTTGTGCTTTTGGAGTGTGTATGTGTGTGTTGGGGGGGTGGGGCGGTCCTATACCACTTACCATTTTATCATGTTATACCTGGTAATTTTTTCTAACTGAACTAAAGCTAATTTATTTCAAATTCCTGCTGCTGCTGCTGCTAAGTCACTTCAGTCGTGTCCGACTCTGTGTGACCCCATAGACGGCAGCCCAACAGGCTCCCCCGTCCCTGAGATTCTCCAGGCAAGAACACTGGAGTGGGTTGCCATTTCCTTCTCCTATGCATGAAAGAGAAAAGTGAAAGTGAAGTCGCTCAGTCTGTCCGACTGTTAGCGACCCCATGGACGGCAGCCCACCAGGCTACTCCATCCATTGGATTTTCCAGGCAAGAGTACTGGGGTGGGGTGCCATTCCATCAAAAGTTCCTCAAGGGCAGATTCTTTATCCATCCCACCCACTCTGATTTTCCTCCCTTATCTCTCTCCCTGGTAGAACCAGGGAGCACACCAAAGTTTGGAAGGTCAGAAAACACTTGTTTTTCTTTAATTGATGTATATCTTAGTGCTCTGTTGATTGAAAAAGATTAACCAAGCCTGTGCAACCTGTGTTGGAAAAGCCCATGTCTGTCTTTGTAGCTCATCCAAACAAGAACAGCATACTAGTGGGTTTGAACATGAACTCTAGAGGAGACAGACCTGGATATGACCTTGGAAGGCTTAAACTTTTTCTAGCTGTATAACCATGGTGGTGGTGGTGGTGGTGGTTTTTTTCGCTAAGTCATGTCTGACTCAGTGACCCCAGGGACTATAGCCTGCTAGGCTCCTCTGTCCATGGGATTCTCTAGGCAAGAATACTGCAGTGGATTGCCATTTCCTTCTCCACAGACTGGCTTAAATTGGCTTACTCATAAATGGTTTGAACAACCCTTTCTTTCCAGGGTAGAAACGAGGATTAAGAAAAGTAATAATAAAGTACCTAAAACACCTATAGAGAGCTCAGCAAAGTTTGAGTGTATTTACTCTCAGTCCCTTGTGGCTTATCAGAATAGTGAGTCCATAGAATGAGTTAATGTAAGTAAAATATTAAAAGTGAGGGAGGTGAAAATTCCACTGTCCTTCAGCCCTTATTATCTATTGAAAGTAAGCATTTCTTGGGTCCTTCTGGTAGAATGTTGACAAGCTAGTACATTTTCAGGGATGAGGAACCAGGATATTGGAGGTTTTCCTGTGGACGGTGAGTCTTCCTCTGTGTTGCCCTAGATGTAAGATCTGTAAACAATGGATTCTGAGTACAGTGAAGAAGACTGCAGTCTGACATTAGGATACACTTTACTGTGTGATTGTGGGAACTTCGAATGGCAAGTGGAGATGCTTAGTTAGAAACTGCATTAACACTAGGCTAGTGTCTAGTGGTGGAGAAGGAAATACCAACCCACTCCAGTGTTCTTGCCTGGAGAATCCCAGGGACAGGGGAGCCTGGTGGGCTGCTGTCTATGGCGTCGCACAGAGTTGGACACGACTGAAGCGACTTGCAGCAGCAGCTGCAGCAGCAGCAGCAGCAGCAGTGTCTGGTGGGAAGGACTGGGCAGCAGAAAAGGAGGTTGCATTAAATTCTCCCTACAGATTCCTTCCACAGTTTCTCTAGTTCTCCTTACGGCTGTTCATCATCTAGAGAAAACAGTTCCCCAAAATCACAAAATCCTTATGTGCCAGCATACCTCTGGAGGTGCTCCAGCACCAATATTCCAGATGTCTCTCCTTTACTTCTAGCAACATTTCCCAAACTTTTCTGATTACATCCAGTCGTGGGTCAAGGAAGCTCGTTTGAATTATTCCTCAATGTCTTGTCCTCCCCTTCCTCTCTCAACCACATCCATTTACACAGTGATAGGCTCAGAATGCAGCCTGCAGCTCAGAGCAGTGGGCTGTACTTGCTTTGTTTACTGGCATCACTATGCATCACTGCGGAGTCTGCTATTGTGCCTGTTCAAGGCATTTTGTGAAAATTGCCAGTGAAATGGCTTGCGCATCTGCTGGTGTCAACCTTTAACATGATGGAAGAAAAATTATGGAAGTCCTAGAGATGCTTATTACTGTACAGTTTGAGCTGTCTGTGGATGTGGCCGATTACCTAAAGCTTCCTTGTAGAGATGCTTTCTGATTCTGCTAAAACTACCTGTACTCTAAAGCAGCCTCATATCGTTGCAAACTTCCTCCTTCACTCCTTAGGATCAGACTCTCTTTGCCCATTGACGGTGGGGACAAGGAAAGGAACTCACAATTATTGGACACTGCTTTGGTGTTTTACATTGGTTATCAAATTCTGAGCTTACTGTTGTAAGCCAGAAGACACCCAGATAGAGTGGATCTGTGATTCTCATTTTATAGAAGAGAAAATTGAATATCAAGGAGTTCAATAAGTTGTCAAAGACACAGATCTAGTCAACAGTTGGAGATGAGTTAATGAGCTTTATGACTGAAGAACCTAAGCCACCCCATTTTGTTAAAAAAGACTCCATTTTAGAGTTCTGAGGAAAGAGACTTTGGAAATCCCCTGACCTCACCCCACCACCTGCGAGCCAATCAGATCCCAGATCAGGATCTTCTGACTTTATGACCTGCCTGGGAAATTCGAATTAAGCCCGGGAAATGAAAACCAATCAGAACCCAACACCTAACCCTTCCACAGAAGGTACTCCCAACCCAGAAACTCCCGTTTTTTGAATTTTTCGCGTTGAGACTACCCTATATAAGCAATGAAACCCAGAGTTCGAGGCTCCTCTCCTTAGCTGCTGCGTCGGTAACGGTGGGAGCCCAAGCTCGAGCTTGGTAATAAAAACTCTGTTGCTTTTGCATCGGATATCGGCTCCTTGGTGGTCATTGGGAGATTTCGCGACTTGGGCATAACATGATTAAACTTACAAGAGTCAATTTTGCCTGCCACTAGGAATCCCAATCCAGGAATCAAGTCCTCTTTAAACCAAAGCTTATACCCAGTCATCAGCTCAACCTCAACACCTCTGTTTGAGACGAACCTAGTGGATGAGTCAGCCTGCTTAAAAAGATCTGAAGAGAGATACTCTTGTTCCCGAGGGCCCTGCTGAGTTATCATTTGTAGGGGAAATAAAAGATCGTGTATGTGTGTGTGCGTGAGGAGTCTGCATGATTTCAAATTCAAGCTTGGTTTCTTTTTCTTTTTTTTTTTTNTTTCCAGGCAAGAGTACTGGGGTGGGGTGCCATTCCATCAAAAGTTCCTCAAGGGCAGATTCTTTATCCATCCCACCCACTCTGATTTTCCTCCCTTATCTCTCTCCCTGGTAGAACCAGGGAGCACACCAAAGTTTGGAAGGTCAGAAAACACTTGTTTTTCTTTAATTGATGTATATCTTAGTGCTCTGTTGATTGAAAAAGATTAACCAAGCCTGTGCAACCTGTGTTGGAAAAGCCCATGTCTGTCTTTGTAGCTCATCCAAACAAGAACAGCATACTAGTGGGTTTGAACATGAACTCTAGAGGAGACAGACCTGGATATGACCTTGGAAGGCTTAAACTTTTTCTAGCTGTATAACCATGGTGGTGGTGGTGGTGGTGGTTTTTTTCGCTAAGTCATGTCTGACTCAGTGACCCCAGGGACTATAGCCTGCTAGGCTCCTCTGTCCATGGGATTCTCTAGGCAAGAATACTGCAGTGGATTGCCATTTCCTTCTCCAAAGACTGGCTTAAATTGGCTTACTCATAAATGGTTTGAACAACCCTTTCTTTCCAGGGTAGAAACGAGGATTAAGAAAAGTAATAATAAAGTACCTAAAACACCTATAGAGAGCTCAGCAAAGTTTGAGTGTATTTACTCTCAGTCCCTTGTGGCTTATCAGAATAGTGAGTCCATAGAATGAGTTAATGTAAGTAAAATATTAAAAGTGAGGGAGGTGAAAATTCCACTGTCCTTCAGCCCTTATTATCTATTGAAAGTAAGCATTTCTTGGGTCCTTCCGGTAGAATGTTGAGAAGCTAGTACATTTTCAGGGATGAGGAACCAGGATATTGGAGGTTTTCCTGTGGACGGTGAGTCTTCCTCTGTGTTGCCCTAGATGTAAGATCTGTAAACAATGGATTCTGAGTACAGTGAAGAAGACTGCAGTCTGACATTAGGATACACTTTACTGTGTGATTGTGGGAACTTCGAATGGCAAGTGGAGATGCTTAGTTAGAAACTGCATTAACACTAGGCTAGTGTCTAGTGGTGGAGAAGGAAATACCAACCCACTCCAGTGTTCTTGCCTGGAGAATCCCAGGGACAGGGGAGCCTGGTGGGCTGCTGTCTATGGCGTCGCACAGAGTTGGACACGACTGAAGCGACTTGCAGCAGCAGCTGCAGCAGCAGCAGCAGCAGCAGTGTCTGGTGGGAAGGACTGGGCAGCAGAAAAGGAGGTTGCATTAAATTCTCCCTACAGATTCCTTCCACAGTTTCTCTAGTTCTCCTTACGGCTGTTCATCATCTAGAGAAAACAGTTCCCCAAAATCACAAAATCCTTATGTGCCAGCATACCTCTGGAGGTGCTCCAGCACCAATATTCCAGATGTCTCTCCTTTACTTCTAGCAACATTTCCCAAACTTTTCTGATTACATCCAGTCGTGGGTCAAGGAAGCTCGTTTGAATTATTCCTCAATGTCTTGTCCTCCCCTTCCTCTCTCAACCACATCCATTTACACAGTGATAGGCTCAGAATGCAGCCTGCAGCTCAGAGCAGTGGGCTGTACTTGCTTTGTTTACTGGCATCACTATGCATCACTGCGGAGTCTGCTATTGTGCCTGTTCAAGGCATTTTGTGAAAATTGCCAGTGAAATGGCTTGCGCATCTGCTGGTGTCAACCTTTAACATGATGGAAGAAAAATTATGGAAGTCCTAGAGATGCTTATTACTGTACAGTTTGAGCTGTCTGTGGATGTGGCCGATTACCTAAAGCTTCCTTGTAGAGATGCTTTCTGATTCTGCTAAAACTACCTGTACTCTAAAGCAGCCTCATATCGTTGCAAACTTCCTCCTTCACTCCTTAGGATCAGACTCTCTTTGCCCATTGACGGTGGGGACAAGGAAAGGAACTCACAATTATTGGACACTGCTTTGGTGTTTTACATTGGTTATCAAATTCTGAGCTTACTGTTGTAAGCCAGAAGACACCCAGATAGATTGGATCTGTGATTCTCATTTTATAGAAGAGAAAATTGAATAGCAAGGAGTTCAATAAGTTGTCAAAGACACAGATCTAGTCAACAGTTGGAGATGAGTTAATGAGCTTTATGACTGAAGAACCTAAGCCACCCCATTTTGTTAAAAAAGACTCCATTTTAGAGTTCTGAGGAAAGAGACTTTGGAAATCCCCTGACCTCACCCCACCACCTGCGAGCCAATCAGATCCCAGATCAGGATCTTCTGACTTTATGACCTGCCTGGGAAATTCGAATTAAGCCCGGGAAATGAAAACCAATCAGAACCCAACACCTAACCCTTCCACAGAAGGTACTCCCAACCCAGAAACTCCCGTTTTTTGAATTTTTCGCGTTGAGACTACCCTATATAAGCAATGAAACCCAGAGTTCGAGGCTCCTCTCCTTAGCTGCTGCGTCGGTAACGGTGGGAGCCCAAGCTCGAGCTTGGTAATAAAAACTCTGTTGCTTTTGCATCGGATATCGGCTCCTTGGTGGTCATTGGGAGATTTCGCGACTTGGGCATAACATGATTAAACTTACAAGAGTCAATTTTGCCTGCCACTAGGAATCCCAATCCAGGAATCAAGTCCTCTTTAAACCAAAGCTTATACCCAGTCATCAGCTCAACCTCAACACCTCTGTTTGAGACGAACCTAGTGGATGAGTCAGCCTGCTTAAAAAGATCTGAAGAGAGATACTCTTGTTCCCGAGGGCCCTGCTGAGTTATCATTTGTAGGGGAAATAAAAGATCGTGTATGTGTGTGTGCGTGAGGAGTCTGCATGATTTCAAATTCAAGCTTGGTTTCTTTTTCTTTTTTTTTTTTAACTATTTATTTGACTGCATCGGGTCTTAGTTGTAGCACATGGGATCATTTGTTGCCATGAATGGACTCTCTAGTTGTGACTCTGGGGCTTAGTTCCTCCAAGGCATGTGGGATCTTTGTTTCCTGACCAGGGATCAAATTTGGGTCCCCTGGATTGCAAGGCAGGTTCTTCACCAGTGGACCACCAAGGAAGTCCCCAGGCTTGATTCTAGATTAGCTATTTGAAGTTCAGAGAAATTAAGCAGCATGATCCAGGTTAGCTTTCTCATGTGAATGATGGACATAATATGCATCTCACCCAAATCATGAAACGAGCCATTTGTTTAAAACATTTCTCACAAAGTAGATGTTAAAGATACTCACTAATGTTCCTTTCTGTAATGACCTTTAAGAACCTGTGTATGTAGTATTGCAAAGTCAACAAAACTGGGGAATAAAGCCAAGTGAAATAGGTGCCTTTATTTTTGTTGATCAAAATTAGGTGGAAATCTTCAGCCAGTTGAAATCTGGCCACCCGCTTGCAGAGTAAGGGCAGGACTGACAGAAAGTTAAATTCCTCAGATGTGTTGGAGAGAGGGTTAAGCACTGGAAGCAGTTATGTCCCACATCAGTGGGTTCTCTGGGAAACCTCAGGGGTGTCAGTGAGAGGAGGTGATATGGGCAGGGAGTGGTGCATGCTTGATGCTCCGTTTGAGTCTCCATCATCTTTTAAAGTTATTGCTTGAATCATGGTGTCCAAACCAATAGACCACTGGCCATAGCTGTCTTCTCTTCCTCCTCTTTTGTACAAACCAGGGCTTCTGCTTTCCAAGGTACTCATGTCTGTTATGTGTACCATGNTCCATCATCTTTTAAAGTTATTGCTTGAATCATGGTGTCCAAACCAATAGACCACTGGCCATAGCTGTCTTCTCTTCCTCCTCTTTTGTACAAACCAGGGCTTCTGCTTTCCAAGGTACTCATGTCTGTTATGTGTACCATGAAAGGAGCTGTGATTAGTCATCGGTTTCATTCACGGTGAGACTCAGGCTTGTGGGGATTCTCCATAGGCAAACTGGCCCCCTCTCCTTATCTCTGGCCTTGGGGCCATTCACAAGGGCATCTGCTCCATTTTTCAGCTCTGGTGTTGACTCCTCCTCTCTGCAGATTTGGATGCTGGAGTCTCACAGGAGCTCAGCATGTGAGTTTAAATTCAGATGGTCAGATAACTAAGGAAGTGCTAATAGCTTATGCTCTGGTGAAATATGCTTTTTTTGTTTTCTGTATATAATTGTTTTTGTATTTTGCTCCCCTTATCCCCAACTGACAATATTTTAATTAAAAGTTGAGGTGCGAGAACATGAGGAAGTTTGTGGAGAAGTGTGCTTGCCTTTTGTTTAATCCTATCACTCCAAAAAATATGCTTTCAGCCCTTTGGTAAGCAAGAGGAGAATTGAAAAGGGAGAAAAAGCCAGACACAATGTGTTTTTCAAAAATATCTTATTTTGTTATTTCTTATTTTTTAAAGACTCATTTCAAATGCCTTTGCTCTCCCAACTCTGTATTATTTTCTCAAGAAATGATTAAGAATGTTGAATCCTTTCATTACTAAATTATATAAAAATAGACAAATCATATGTCTATCCATCTATCTCTTTATGATTTTAAATGGGAAATTCGACATAGGACCGAGTCTAAATCAAATATGAATTCCAAACCTGAATCCAGTTGATTAAATTAAAAACTTATTTATAAAAGGATGCTCCTATATATTACTGCTCATAGGGTTGCAGTGGGAAGAGTGCATTATTTTATTTCTTCCATCAGATGGGTTTTCTCCATTCACTTCCACAGAAAAGTAGAAGTTGCAGGTAACGAGAAAATGAATTTATTTCTTTTTCTCACTGTTATATAATCTTCCTCACTTTAGCTGCCCCCTCCCAGTTCTATGTTGTCTCTCTCTAAGGTGGTCTTCTTCCTGATGTTTTTTTCCTGAGTTTTATTTCCAAGGGGAGAAGGGATCATGCTCCTAAGCTTCTCCTAGGGGCATAGTAGTTTGTCTTTTGCCACCTTTTCTTTTTCATGATGTAGGGTCAGAAAAGCAGCCTCTAGCCTAGTTTACTGTCCACAAATGATCTTTGCAAACAAGCTGATAAGAGGCGCCAGAGGAAAATAAAGCTATTTTAGGATTTCTCCTTTTTCTGGAAATGATATTATTGAAGGCTTACTGGGTTTTGCCATCTGCTATTATGGATACCCTGTAATTCACACAGGAAAAGTTCTTCTAGCATCCACCCTGCCATAGATTGAATGTGTCCCCCTCAATTCATATGTTGTCCTTCTCAGTGTAATGGGATTTGGAGGTGTGGCCTTTGGGGAGTGGTTAGATCAGGAGAACAGAGCCCACGTGAATGGGATTAGTGCGCTGCTACATCTCAGTGTGCCCCTTGCCCCTTCCAGCACGTGAGGGCACTGAGATGACAGCTGTCCATGAAACACAGTGGGATGACAGCTGTCCTCATGCGCGTGTGTACTCAGTTTCTCAGTCATGTCTGACTCTTTGCGACCCCATTGACTATAGCCCACCAGGCTCCTCTGTCCGTGGGATCCTCCAGGCAAGAATACTGGTGTAGGCTGCCGTTTCCTACTCAAGGGGAGCTTCCCAATTAAGGAATCAAACCCGCATCCCCTGCGTCTCCTGCATCTCCTGCATTGGCAGGCAGATTCTCAACAGCTGTCCTCACCACACACCAAATCCACTGGCGCCTTGATCTTAGGTTTCCCAGCCTCTGGAACCAGGGGTGGGGAGTGGGGAGGTGGGGGAAATAGGTGAAGGTGGTCGAAGAGTGTGAACTTCCAGTTATAAGAAACCTGAGTTCTAGAGATCTAATGTACAGCATGACGACTGTAGGCAACAATATTGTTTATATACTTGAAAATTGCTAAGAGAAGAATGTTCTCACCTCTTCAGAAAAAAAGTAATCATGTACGGTGATAGATGTGTTAATTAACTATATTGTGTTAATCTCTTCACAGTATATACATGTATCAAATCATCACATTGTACAACTTAAACATATAATATTATATGTCAGTTATATGTCAATAAAGTGGAAAAGTTTTTTTTTAAGGGACCAAAATATATATAGTTATAAAAAATTTCACAATTATGATTTCTGGGCTTAGACATTGGGGGCTACATGTATGTGATTTTTATAACAGTGCTTCTCATATTGACATACTTGGTATTATAATATTTGTTTTATTCATTTATGCGGGGCTTCCCTGGTGGCTCAGCAGTGAAAAATCTGCCTGCAGTTCAGGAGCCACAGGAGACGCAGGTTAGATCCCTGGGTTGGGAAGATTCCCTGCAGCAGAGCATGGCAATCCATTCCAGTATTCTTGCCTGGAGAATCCGTGGACAGAGACGCCTGGCAGGCTACAGTCCTTGGGGTGGGAAAGAGTCGGATACAGCTGAAATGACTTATCACATATGCATACATTAATTTATCCATCCATCAGTGCACTTGTCACAGGTCTGCACCAAAACAGAGCCCAAGGCAAGGATAAATTCTGATACAATCAGCACGTATTCACTTGACAGTTAAAAAGATAGCGAAAAGGAATATGAGTTGAGAGAGAGGAGAGGCATTCAAAAGAAGGTGGTCACTGTTTTACAAGCCACAGCAGACACAGCTGACTGCTCAGCAGATCCAGCTACTCAAGATCACAGGGTGCTTTGGGACAGAGAAGCTGTTTTGGAATAGTACTTTGAAGGGATAAAGGATAAGAGAGTTTGTCTTCTGAATTCTTATTATCCATCTTCTGTCTCTCATTGGTCAACCTTTGTCACTTTGGGAACTAGTGTCTCCAAACCTCTGGGTTGTTTTTTAAAATCTCTGTTGGCAGGCATTATAGAAGTCATTTGGGATGGCACTTTGGGTCCAAACTGATATAATAAGGCAGAAATTTTATGATTAGCAATTTTGCATCCCATTTGTAATATTTTTGCTTCCAAGTCATGAAGATATTTTCTTATTTTTTTCTAGGAGCTTACTGTTTTATTATTTACTTCTACAATTCATATAAAATTGAGTTTTATATATGGTGTGAGGTAGGAGGTCAATATTTCAATTTGCATTTTCAATTGGCCCAGTAGCAATAAAGGCTGTTTCTCATTTTATTGCGATTTCACTTCTGGACTTAAGAAAATCTTTCACTGGTCTTTTAGTCTTTCCTTATACCAATATCCAACAGTCTAAATTGTTGTAATTTCATAATTAAGTTCTGGTTTCTAGTAGTGTAAGTGCACAGCTTTGATATTTAAAACAAAGCTTGGACTATGCTTCCCTATAAATTGTTCTTACTGACATTAATTTATGCACATAGACACCTTTGAAATTTCTTTCAAAATTGCATAAGATCTACAGATCAGTTTAAGGAAAATTGATACCTTTAGATCACTGAGTTTTTGAACATGACTTTTCTTTCCATGTTTTTTTTTCCCATTTTTTCTTTCATTCCATCTTTTTATCCTTAAAATTTTTTTTCTCAGTATTAGTTTTTAATTTTCAGCACCAAAATCTTCCACATTGTTCTGAGATAAATTTCTGGGTATTCGATTTTTGGATGATATTTTGATAAATATTTTTTGAAAAATAAATTTCTTTTTGTTTCTGGTATTTATCAATACAAATATTTTTTGTATATTGACATTTTCATTAGGAATTCTTGCTAAGTTCTCTTATTATGTCTAATATATTGTCCATAGAGTTGAACTATGTACACAACCATATAGTGTGTAAATAATGACACTTTTAATTTTGCTTTTCTTTGCATTTTTAAATTCTAAAGCCTTGGCTAGGCACTTTTTAATTAATAAATGTTGGATTGAATCGCTAAGCAGTAACATTGTTTTGTTATTCCTGATCTTGGGGAAATCTTTTAATATTTCACCTTAAAGTTGGAAGAATTTTTACATGAAAGCATATGAAGTATGATTTTTTTAAAGATGTGATTTCTCAGATAAAGAAAATGCCCTGCTATTTCTAATTTGCTGAAAGTTTCATTTTGAAATAATGAAAGAGTTTTGAAGTTTATCAAATACCTTTTCTGTATCTGTAAAAATAATAGTAGATTTCCCCTCTCATTTAATTTTCTTAATTTGATGCCTTATGTTGAATTTTCAATGATAAAATAATATTGTTTAGAAGAAATGCAAATTGGTTGTAACATATTCCTATATACTGGTGAGTTTTTTTGTGTTCAGGAATGTGTGTCTATATTCTTTAAAAAATAGGTTTCTCTGATTAGATTTTGGTGTTAGCTTACAGGCAAACCATTTCCAAGGCAAACCATTCAATATCATAGTAATCCAAGTCTATGCCCCAACCGGTAATGCTGAAGAAGCTGAAGTTGAATGGTTCTATGAAGACCTACAAGACCTTTCAGAACTAACACCCAAAAAAGATGTCCTTTTCATTATAGGGGACTGGAATGCAAAAGTAGGAAATCAAGAAACACCTGGAGTAACAGGCAAATTTGGCCTTGAAATGCAGAATGAAGCAGGGCAAAGACTAATAGAGTTTTGCCAAGAAAATGCACTGGTCATAGCAAACACCCTCTTCCAACAACACAAGAGAAGACTCTACACATGGACATCACCAGATGGTCAACACCAAAATCAGATTGATTATATTCTTTGCATCCAAAGATGGAGAAGCTCTATACAGTCAACAAAAACAAGACCAGGAGCTGACTGTGGCTCAGATCATGAACTCCTTATTACCAAATTCAGACTTAAATTGAAGAAAATAGGGAAAACTGCTAGACCATTCAGGTATGACCTAAATCAAATCCCTTATGATTATACAGTGGAAGTGAGAAATAGATTTAAGGGCCTAGATCTGATAGATAGAGTTCCTGATGAACTATGGAATGAGGTTCATGACATTGTACAGGAGACAGGGATCAAGACCATCCCCATGGAAAAGAAATGC
>SJYX01005097.1:62245-81444 GCA_006410675.1 Oreotragus oreotragus
AAAAATTTGTAAACACCTGACTTACTGATTCTTTGTAGTCTGGCCTTTCAGCTCATGAAAGTTGCTTCCTGTTGCCTATCTAAGAAACCAGGGGAACAAACATCCCCAGTCCAAGGGAATAAAAAGATGCCTAGTCTCTTCCAGGAAAAGTACCTGAAGCTTCCAGGGCCTCTCAGACTGAAAGCAGAAGAGCTAAATAATATTTCTCATAGAGAAATCAATACCAGCTTTTGCTGGACTTCCCTGGTGGCTCAGATGGTAAAGAGTCTGCCTACAATGCGGGAGACCTGGGTTCAATCCCTGGGTTGGGAAGATCTTCTGGAGAAGGAAATGGCAATTCACTCTAGTATTCTTGCCTGGAGAATCCCATGTACGGAGGAACCTGATAGGCTATAGTCCATGGGATCACAAAGAGTCGGACACGACTGAGTAACTTCACTTTCACTATTTCTGTTCTGAAGAGTGAGACAACCCTGTTCCAACTGGAGTGGGATGCTCTGGGTCTCAGCTGGCCAGCAATTGCTGAGGTAGGAACCTGATAACCCCAGGTGATTGTGACAGTGAAACCCACCAGGGACTTGAAAATGAGAATGTTGGTGCATTGCTTCTATTTATCTATTTCTTAAAGACAGAAGTGGAAGAGGTTTAAAGCAAATATTGTCTTTAAATAATGAAATGTATTAAAACTCTTTTGCTGTTAAACTAGCCCGAGATCTGAATCTGCCTCATACACAGTGGCTTCAACTATGGGATCCCATGCTGAACCCAGAAGCCCAGTAAGTGATACAGGTAAAGAGGAACCTATTCCCACTGAAGGGAAATGGGGGCCACTGGTTTGGTCCCTGACTACACTGCCTGGTGATTGTCATCTCAGATGAAATTCTCTTAGCTCTGGCCACACTGCTCAGGTTGTTCAGCTCATCTGTCGGGTCACCCAGATGATGCCTCTTCCTGCTGGGCCTCTCAGGTAGAGTCATCAGGGACCACGTGGGCACTTCAGATGAGGACTATCGCATCTCTTATCTTTCCAGGGTATAGTGAAGTACCTGGCACCTACAGATGTTGGTGTGTGCTTGCTTGGTTTACCTGAATTCCATTTTGTCCTCCTTTCTGTTATCCCTTGTACCTGGGTTCTTCTTGTTTCTTCTATCTCTGTTCTCTAAATTCTCACTGCCTTAAGGTCTGGGCTCTCCTACTGACAACTGAGCTTTACGTTGACATGCCAAGATATAATATTTGGGTGGAGATGTTGAACTCTTTGGAGACAGGTGGGGACCTTGAATGCCAAGAGGAATCACTGTGTGTTGAACAAGACCTCTCTCTACAACTTATTTACGCGTGAATGTATCTAACTTGTCTGTGTGATCAGTTGTCCAGTTGTGGCTGACTCTTTGCAGCTCCATGGACTGTAGACGGCAAGGCTCCTCTGCCTATGGAATTTCCCAGGCAAGAATACTGGAGTGGATTGCCATGCCCTTCTCCAGGAAATCTTTCTGATCCAGGGATTGAACCCGTATCTTTTACATCTCCTGCATTGGCAGGCAGATTCTCTACCACTAGCACCACCTGGGAAGCCCCATATGCTACTTAATGAGCATTTATTGAGCACCTACTATATTTCTGACACTGTTTCTGATGACAGAAAAACAGCAAAGAATAACAAACAAAATCTCTGCCCTTAAAGAGCTTACTTTCTAAGGGAGGAAAACAAATATAAATGACATGAAAAAATGAAAAATAAAGATACCACAGTGATAATTAATATAGGCTGATGTAACAGAGTGGCTGGGTGCCTCTGTTTAGTCAAGAAAAGCCTCCCTGAGAAGGTAACAGGCTGGGGACGGAGCGACAAGAAGGAACTAACCCTGCAAAGATTGGAGGAAGAGCATGCCAATAAGAGGAGACAATTAATGCCAAGGCCTGATGGCTGCTTCCTGAAGCGGAGTGGAAATGTGGCAATAGGTAGGATCAGAAAGATTAGAGGGGACCAGATTGGATAGGGCTCTGTAAGCCAGGACAGGTAATGTAATGTTATTCTCTTTTTTTAACTTAAAAAAAATCCTTTTACAAGTTAAGACCTTTATTAAGATGGGGTTTGCAGTTTGTTGACTTTAAAAAAAAAAAAATCAAGTTGTAAACTTTCATTTACAACTTAAAAATGAGGTTCTTAAAAATCTCAGCTTCACTAGATATGAAATAATTTAAAACCTTTAATGCTGTACTGAGAAAAACCAGGCTTCAAAAACAAACAAACAAACAAACAAAAAACCACATTTGTCGTTACCAAAAAGAGATGTCTTTAGGTAAAAATGAAAACCCCATGCTGCAGGGACAGTGCAGATAGTTCTAGCCATTTGGTCAACGGGCAAAAAGTAACCAGTTAAGGTCTTCAGCGCCTGTCTTCTGTTCATTTCTTACTGCTGGAATCTCATGTTCATTTCTTCTTCTTGGATGATTAACCTGGATGACTGCAGTGGTGATAAGCTGGCATTGACTTAGCACTGCCCTACTCAGTGAGCCCTGGGAGCGGATGAATTCTCGGTGGGTGGGTGGACTGTATTTGTCTCTCTGCTCTCCTTTGGTTGAGGGTTTTCTGGGTGTCTGCGTCTGTAGTTGAAGTTGCAGCAGCATCCATGTCGAGGTGGCCATTGGCCTTGGTCCGGTGTCCTGGGTTTTCCTTATCTTCTTTATTGCCTTCCTCTCTCGGCTGTCTGACAAGGAGGATTCCTGCAGAATTTTGGTCTCTAACCTGATATATATATTCTGTCTCAGGGGCCTACCCTTTTCTGCACCCTGGTTGTCAGCTCCCTCCGTCCCTGCTCTGTGTGCAGGAGGCTTGGAATACTGTGGTCCCCGCCTAGGCGGGCTCGGCATGTGGTAAGGTGGACACCGGGAGCGCACTCCCATCCCGCAGTTTCTGCCACTCTCACTATTTTGGTAGCTCTGGGGCTCATGGTGTGGAGGACCCTGCATGGACCACGCCTAACTGCTTGTGGTCCGCACTGACTGCCCTGCGCTGTAACTCCACCAGCCCCTGTAACGTTGTGCTGCCTACCCCATCTTTTCTTTTTTCAGCAATGTCATACTCCATACTTTCTCCGTCTCCTACCCTGCAAAGGTGCTTCTGGGGTTATTCTTTATGGCAGTCTGGTGTACAAATACATCTTCCTTGGTGTCATTCCTGTCGACGAAGCCTCATCCGTTTCTTACATTGAACTATGTGGCTATTCCCAAACCTCCCCCCGTGCAAAACCTTCTCGTCCCTCCTGCCTTCCTTCATCTTGCCTTTGTAAAGCTCTCCAGAGAATGAGACTAGACACAGGATTTCTTTTTTCCATCTTACCACACTTCCAACTTCTGAGATATTTTCTCTGCGGCAGAATCCCACCCTCACCCCGTTAAATAAAAGACACTGATGAAAGGATCGTGGGTTTTATTGAGAATGAAACAATAACCGCAGTGGGTTGGAGATAGTAATCTGGTCAGTCACACTGCAATAGAACTCAAGTGAATGGAAAACTGAACTTGAAACTCAGTATGTGAGCTGATAGCATCAAGAACACAGTCCCTGAGAACTTGTCTAATCCCCTCTCATCTCTGGATTTCTAGACGGTAATTAGCGATGTAGAAGGTAGTGTATGGAGTGCATACAGTGTGCTTCACTCTTAATGTATTTCATTTTATGTAATTCTCTGTGTAATTCCACATGGCTGTTAGCTATCTATCCCTTTTACATCTACAAAGACAAAGCTCTGAAAGACTAAATAATTTGTTTAAACCTAGTTAGAACACTAGTAGTAGAGTCAAGATTTAAATGTGTTGTGTGTAACTTTTGTTCTTCTTTTCCTGTGCATAGGCTGAAAGAAATGCAGTGGCAGAGTAAGGTTTTTTAACCTCTTTCCTATTTCCTGTAACCACGTTAGTTAGGATTCTTTTAGTCTCAGTGATAGAAACCCAACTCTAAGGTGCTTTGAATAAAAAGGGAAGTTTGTAGGCTGACAATTTAAAATATTAGCTTCCAGTATAGCTAGATCCAGGTGCTCAAACAACATCATTGGGAATGAGTGCTCTACATCTCCAGACTCTGCAGTTATGTTTTCTTCTCATTTTCAGGCAAACTCTCAATTCAAGATGGTTCCAAGATAGTGCTGGCTCACTTTTTTGCTTTCTAAGTCTATGGAGAAAACTCCTTATCCAGTTGCTTTGAAATTGGCTTTGAATTGATGTAAGCCTATTTCAACCCTATGGAACTAAGTGGATTGGTGAGACCTGTGATATGTATGGTTTCACCTCTAGATCTAGAATGTGTGTCACGCACATAAACACAAAGTGGAAAGAAGTTAGCTCCTTGAGAAAAATATTGGGTTGCGATTATTACATTAGATAGGAATAAACAATGAAAGGCCACAGTGATACTCTGTCAATACCACCTTACCAAGGCTTTTCTTTTCCCCCTCCCTCTCTCACTCTCTCTCTTTCTCCCTTCCTCCTTCTTTTCTTCTTTCCCCTATCCTTTATGTCTATAATCTTTGTTAAGTACACATATATACAGTATCTTCTTGATACTTCTTTGGACTCTATAAGATGTTCTCTCATGCATGCTCAGTGTGTCTTACTCTTGTAACCCCATGGACTGTAGCCTGCCAGACTCCTCTATCCATGGAATTTTCCAGGCAAGATTACTGGAGTGGGTTGGCGTTTCTTTCTCCAGGGGATCTTCCCAACTCAAGGACTGAACCTGCAAGGATCTATTATTATTATTCTCATAGAGTGGAATGTTGAGACCCAGAGGTACTACAAGAATTTGTCCATGAAGAAAACATAGTCAGAGCTGGCAAGATTCAGTGATACTTATATGTCTAAACAAGAGAGGGATAGTCATTTGTACCCATGAGAAATCAAACCTGGGACTTTGACCTCATTAGCACTGAGCTACTAGCTCTATGGAAATATAAAGCAGTGAATGGTATGAGAGAATTAATGCACATCCCAAATGTCTAATGTGCTACTAGCCTGAGAAGGCCCAGGGGCAAATGCAGCTCATTCTATGACTACAATATGAGCTATAAGTCATTAGGAGCCCTCGAAGGGGATTTATAAGGAAACACCCTCCATATATTTAGAAGCAAACTCTTGTCTTTATTTATTGTCGACTGCTTTTTAACACTGAGGGAACTGATGCTTAGTCTAAAGAAGCTATAAATGTGTTTGAGGCATAGGAGGATGGGATCTGTGGCTCTTCTGGAAAGGTGATAAATCATAGGTACCATTACCCTGGCTCTCCTTGATCAAAAGGTGTGTCAGGTCAAGCTTAGAAAATGAACCACCAATGCCTCCTGTGATTATGAGTCTGAGGTTTAACAGGCTTTTCTGAATCATCAACAGCATTAAGATGTATCTCTGTCTGAGGCCTATGCTATTAAAAAATATCAGAAAGTGAACTGCATAAAATATCAGGAATATTATTTTAGATTTTGTTTTAAAAAATACATATTTTTACAATTTATTTTTAAATAATTTATTATTTTAATTGGAGGACAATTACTCTACAGTACCGTGATGGTGTCCACCATATATCAACACAAATCAGCCATAGGCATTCATTTTAATCTACCTCCATCCTTTACCCCCCTCCCACCTCTTTCCCAACCCCGTTCCTCCAGGTTGTCACAAAGCACAGGCTTTGGTTGCCCTGTGACATACTTCAAACTCCCAAAGGCTATCTGTTTTACATATGGTGAGGTATATGTTTCAATGCTATTCTCTCAAATCATCCCACCCTCTCCTTCTTCCACTGAGTCCAAAAGTCTGTTCTTTATGTCTGCTTCTCCTTTGTTGCCCCGTACATAGGATCATCAGTACCATCTTTCTAGATTCCATATACATGTGTTAATAATATATGATATTTGTCTTTCTCTTTCTGACTTACTTCACTGTATAATAGACTCTAGGTTCATCCACCTCATTAGAACTGACTCAAGCGCATTCCTTTTTATAGCTGAGTCATATTCCATTGTGTATATGTACACAACTTCCTTATCCATTCATCTGCTGATGGATATTTAGGTTGCTTCCATGTCCTAGCTATTGGGAATAGTGCTGCAGTGCATTTATTTGGCTGTGCCAAGTCTTAATTGTAGAAGGTGGTATCTTTGATCTTTGTTGTGGCATCTGGGATTTTTGTTTTTTAATTGTGGCATGCAAAATCTTTAGTTGTGGCATGTGGGAATTAGTTCCCTGATTAGGGGTTGAATCCAAGCCCCCTGCTTTAGGCGCACAACGTCTTAACCACTGGACCATCAGAAATATTAACTAATCTTTCTTCATTTTCTATTGGAGTGAATCTGGCAAAAGGAGGCAGCATACTCCTGTGAACAATTATTCATTTAAGATGTATTTCATAAATATTTATTGTGTACCTTGTGTCTGTCAAGCAGCAGGCTTAAAATGGACCCGTGTGATCCTTTTACCCAAAAATCATACAATCTAGATCTGGAATGGGTAAAGTAATAAATATACAAAAAGACAGGCAGACGTTAGATTGAATCCCCATTCTTTCAACTGCAAACATTAAAGTTTCTGCTTTTAGTTTCCTTTTAAATGGGTAAATATTACCTCCTATAGAAATAAAGAGACAATTTCTTTTTAAAAATACTTTTTATTTTATAAATTTATTTATTTTAGTTGGAGGCTAGTTACTTTACAATATTGTACTGGTTTTGCCATACATCAACATGAATCCGCCATGGGTATACCCGTGTTCCCCATCCTGAGCCCCCCTCCCACCTCCCTCCCCGTTCCCTCCCTCTTGGTCTTCCCAGTGCACCAGCCCCAAGCATCCAGTATTATGCATCAAACCTGGACTGGCGATTCGTTTCATATATGATATTATACATGTTTCAATGCCATTCTCCCAAATCATCCCACCCTCTCCCTCTCCCACAGAGTCCAAAAGACTGTTCTATATNCAGTGCACCAGCCCCAAGCATCCAGTATTATGCATCAAACCTGGACTGGCGATTCGTTTCATATATGATATTATACATGTTTCAATGCCATTCTCCCAAATCATCCCACCCTCTCCCTCTCCCACAGAGTCCAAAAGACTGTTCTATATATTTGTGAAGAGACAATTTCTTTAGAGTTCCTATCATGTGGCAAAAATTAGGATGTCAGAATTTTGGCACTTTTCCTGTTTTCTACCACTTTGTCTTGACAAATTGCCCTTTTCTATTCTTCCTCTCTCCCTCCCAACTGATCAAGAGCTGAAGGCAAAATGTACTTTGTTAGGGGAGAACCCACCCTGTCCAGACTCTCCTGTATTCCCTCTTGTCCTAGGGCTCATTGACTGACTGGGATGGAGCATAGACTTGTCCATCTTAGAGGAAATAAACATTTTTCCCTCAAAGGAAAAGGATCTTAAATCTAGGGAGCATTAATACATGTGCCTTTTCTTTTTTCTTGTTTATTATGGTTTATTACAGGATGCTGAATATAGTTCTGCTGTGCTATATAGTGGGACCTTGTTGTTTATCCATTTTGTATGTAATAGTTTCCATCCACTAGTCTCAAACTCCCAGTCCAGCCCTCCCTTAGCCCCCTTACCCTTGACAACTGCAAGTCTTTTCTCTATGTTGATGAGTCTGTTTCTGTTTCATAGGTAAGTTCATTTGTGTTATATTTTAAATTCCACATATAAATGATATCACGATATTTGTCTTTATCTTTCTGACTTGCTTTGCTTAGTATGATAATCTTTATGTCCTTCCATGTAGCTGCAAATGGCATGATTTCATTCTTTTTTAGGACTCAGTAATACTCCATTGTCTGTCTACCAATCTATCACACCTTCTTTATCTACTCATCTGTCGATGGACATTAAGTTGTTTCCATTTATGGTTATTGGAAATGATGCTGCTATGAACATAGGGGTGCATGTATATTTTCAAATTATAATTTTGTCTGGCTATAATGTATATGCTTTTTAAATCCGGGAGAAATATTTACAATTATCAGACCCAGATGTGCATCAGAATCACCCTGAGGACCAGGTTAAAATATGTGGAAAAACTCTGATGCAGTAAATCTCAGTTGGATTTTTCTGTTCAAAAAATGTTCACCACTGTGAACAGTAGATTCGATGCTAAAAACAAAAGGCTGTCAAGCATGAAAGGTATGGTGGAGACTCAGTGCATATCACTAAGTGAAAGAAGCCAATCTGAAAAGGCTACACACTATATGACATTATGGAAAGGGCATGACAATGAAGACAGTAGACAGATCGCTTGTTGACAGGATTGGGTGAGGGGAGAGGGGTGAACAGACAGAGCACAGAGGATTTTTAGGGCCATGAAACTGTCTGTGTGATACTCTAATAGTGGATGAGTGTGTGTGTGTGTGCATGCTAAGTCGCTTCACTTGTGTCTGACTCTTTGCAACCCTATGGACTGTAGCCCACCAGGCTCTTCTGTCCATGGGATTCTCCCAGCAAGAATACTGGAGTGGGTTGCCATGTTCTCCCCCAGAGTATCTTCCCAACTCAGGGATCAAACCTGCAGCTCTTATGTCTCCCATTCTTCATCACTAGTGTCACCGGGGAAGCCCCTAATGGTGGACACATGTCATATTATGTGTGATGTATACATACTTAGGTTGCATGTATTATAAGGTTGCAGATAGAGTAGCTGGCGGAGCTCAGACTTAAACCCATGACTTTCTGACTACAAAGTCTATGATCTTTTTTCTGAACCAGGCTGCAAACAAAAGTATAAACACAGAAGGTGTCACCTCTGCTCTTTGCTCCTGGACTAGGGGAGATACATCCTCCAGAAGAGGGAAGCTGACCTTTCCTCAGTATGCCTAAAAGGACTACACTCTGGTCTGCAGATGGTTCTCTGTACTTCTCAAAATTCATAACAGGAACAAGAAGTTTGCCTGGAGTCCATTTGATGGTTTATTTCAGGATGTCTGGCCCTGGCAACCCATGGGATGCATATCAAACAGGGAGTGAGGCCCTTGGACTGAATAAACAGCTGAAGACAGAAGTGGTGGATTGGCGTCAGACAGGGCAGAGGTGACTTGGCATCAGCCCAGCCACACAGCTCCTTTCATTCCTGTTCATTGGGATGATTATTAAATGCATTGCTTTTTCATCTTGATTTTTTTTCCTCTTGGCATACAAGAAGGATATTTATCTCATGATAGGATTTTAAAGCCAAGTGTCAGGTTTTAGGTCTCTAAATGCCACTCCTGAATTCATATCACAAAATACTTTATATTTCAATGAATGCACAAGAAAAGCAAAGCATACCAGAGACCCAGAGTTCTGAATGAAGAGGTTGGAGGCTGGGTTGGCCAAAAACTTTGTTTAGGTTTTTCCATAAGGTATAATGAGAAAGCCTGGACAAAAGTTTTGGTCAACCCAATATTTGCTTTCTAGAGTGATTCCCTGGTTCATTTTGTGCTGTGGTGGGTCAGAAAGACACTCAGCAAAGGGAGAAATAGCTGGGTGATGGAAGACATTATGGAGAGATGATTCATACTGTACCATCAAAGTGCAATTCATAAATTAGGATTTGTTAAAAATTGTGTTTGGAGTTAGAATGAGTAGTGTCTAAATCCTAGCTCTTCCATCTACCAGCTTTGTTATTTTAAGGAATTTCAGCTTTGCTAACTGTGAAACTGAAGCATAGTGGGGATTTAAAAGGATAAGACCTGTCAAATATTTAAGTGCTAGGCACTTAGATGGTGCTCAGAAAAAGCAGGTTCCCTTTTTTCTCAGTTCTGTTGTTCAGAGCTGATTTACAAGGTTAAGGAGGAAGAGGAGGAGAAGAAAGAGGAAGAGGAGGAGGAGGAGGAGGAGGCTGTTTCTTCTTTATATTTCCTTTCAGACCTCTTATCGGCAGAGAGATGTATGGGATATATAACTGAGGAGAGGAATAGATGAAATTTTTAGTTGGATGGTGTGGTCAAGGGTGGCACTAGTGGTATCTACTTGCCAGTGCAGGAGAAATAAGAAATGTGGGTTTGATCACTGGGTTGGGAAGATTCCTGGAGGAGGGCTTGGCAACCCACTCCAGTATTCTTGCCTGGAGAATTCCATGGACAGAGGAGCCTGGTGGGCTACAGTCCATGGAGTCTCATAGAGTTGGACACGACTGAAGCAGCTTAGTGCGGCCAGAAGCGCGTGTACACACACACACACACACACACATGTGCACAGAGTAATCAAAGCAAAGCAAAGAAGAAACTGAATGGTTTAGGTCCATACTGTGGGGGCTGGAGGTAGAAACAGAAGTGGAGTTGAGGAGATGTGAGGGTAAAGTGACGCGTGAGGCAGGTATAGATAAAGTGCAGGCTTTTTATTGGGGCAATCTTCTGTAGGCTCTTGTATAATTTTCTTGGATGGAAATTGTAAAAAGTTAATAAACAGAAACCTTGATTAGAGTTGGGAGATCAGTAGGGGGAGGGTTCACCCTGTGAGGTGAGCCAAGCCCAGCAGGAAGGAGAACACCTCCTCTTCTTTGCTGGCGAGGACTCAGCCAATGCACAGCCATGGACTTTGTTTATTATGACCCTCCCAGCTTCTTTTTCCTCTCTATAGAAATGTTTTCCTTTTTTTGCTGTGGGGGGACTTGCCTGAGGCTTGCCATGGTTGCAGACCCTGAATTGCAGTTCTCTGCTGATCATGAATAAACTCATCTTCAGGGACATATCAGACAGTCTATTTATTTCAGGTCAACAGAATCAAAAAGTCACAATCAGGATGAGAAAAAAAGGACCTGCCTTTATCTGCTTCAGTTTGAGTTATATTATTTTCAGGTATTTGACCATCATCCCTGAAGAGGGTAATTTATTTATTTTTAATTTAATTTTATATTGGGATATAGTTGATTTACAATGTTGTATTAGTTTCAGGTGTACAGCAAAGTGGTTTAGTGATATATATATATCTCCATTATTTTTCAGATTCTCTCCCTGTGCAGGCTATTACTGAGTAGAGCTCCCTATGCTGTAGTAGGTCCTTGTTGATTATCTACTTTATATACAGTAGTGTATGTGTGTCAGTCCCATCCTCCTAACTTACCCCACCCCCTCACCTTTCCCCTTTGGTAAGCATAGGTTTGTTGTTGAAGTCTGTGAGTCTGTTTCTGTTTTGTGAATAAAGTAATTTGTGTCGTCTTTTTAGATTTCATGACAAGTGATATCACACGATTTTCCTCTGACTTCAGTTAGTATGGTAATCTCTAGGTCCATTCATGTTGCTGCAAATGGCATTACTTCATTCCTTTTAATGGCTGAGTAATATTCAATTGTATATATGTACTATATCTTCATCCACCCATCTGTCGATGAACACTGCTTCCACATCACGGCTATTGTAAATAGTGCTGCTGTGATCATAGGGTGCACATATCTTTTCAGATTATGGTTTTCTCCAGATACATGCTTAGGAGTGAGGTGAGGTGAGGTGAGGTGAAGTTGCTCAGTCGTGTCCGACTCTTTGCGAACCCGTGGACTGTAGCCTACCAGGCTCCTCTGTCCATGGGATTCTCCAGGCGAGAATACTGGAGTGGGTTGCCATTTCCTTCTCCAGGGGATCTTCCCGACCCAGGGATTGAACCCAGGTCTCCCGCATTGGAGGCAGACACTTTAACCTCTGAGCCACCAGGGAAGTAGTGGGGTCAGATATTTAACCATCATCCCTGAAGAGGGTACTTTAAATACACTGGTCCCTAGCTCACGTTTGTGACCTAAATCCTCTCCATCTATCTTATGTTTACCAAATTCCAGAGTACTGGTTTCCTTCCTTTTCTCATTCTAATGCCTTTCCTTGAATAAGGCAACTGCTTTCTATTCTCTGGCTACTATTCTGTTTCCTGGATTTGCCTGAACCTTGCCCTTTGATCCCTCATGCTCTGGCTGCTGCCCTAGCTAACCCCTCATATGAAGGAGCCCTGTGTTCCGGAACTGACCAAGCCTTGGTTCACTTGACTGAGATCCCTCACTGAAATTAACTCACCTCCCTGTAAAGGGGAATCTGAAAGTCTTTGTCTTCACCAGTCAGACTTTTGATGTGGTCATTGAACTTTACAATCAAAACAAATTTTAAGGGCCTCAGCTTGTTTCCAGTGGTAATCTATTTGAAAAGGCGTTATGAAAGTACAAACTTGTTTTCATCTCTTTATCTGAGTATCAGTGTAGAAAGGAACCAACCTGATGTAGAGAAATAAAATGAAATAATTAACAAGTTGCAGAATGTGGACCACCTAAGATAGAACCAAGCAGGCCCATTGCAGATAATGGTTATCTATTTGCAGTAAACATGAAGTGAGAACAGTTCTTGTCTTGTGATAACATTCAGCTGAAAGGAAGTAAATTAGATGTAGACAAGGCCAGGAGAGGATTACAAACACATGCAGGGCCAGACAGTACAGAGGGAAGAAGGGGGCACCGGGGCAGAATTTTTTCTTTATCAGGTAATTGAAATAATGCTTTTTATTAACAGTATGAGTTAAAGTGGAAACTGGAGTCAGGAGGTACTGGAAAAAAAAGAGAGAGATGGAGGGAGAGAATGCCAAGACCGTTAGAAACTGAGTTAAGAAAATAAAGAATAACTGAGGGTCTGCTGTGTGCCAAATGCTTTTACATATAATCTCACTTAAGCCTATGGGATCAGCAGTTCCATTTTGATGGAGGGGGAGTGGGCTCAAATATAATAACTTGCCTCACATCTTTGTAGCAAGTAAGTAGTAGAGCTGAGATAAAAGCTAAGGTGTACCTGACTCGAAAGTCTTGCTCTCTCTAATGCACCACACCATCTTATAACTGCTGAGTGATTTTGTACCACTGAGACCCAGATTTGTTGTTGGTAGTTGCTAAGGCATGTCCAACTCTTTCGCAACCCCATGGACTATAGCAGGCCGGTTTTCTTTGTCCATGTGATTTCCCAGGCAAGAATACTTCAGCGGGTTGCCGTTTCCTCCTCCAGGGGATCTTCCCAACCCAGGGACTGAATCCATATCTCTTGCCTTGGCAAGAGGATTCTTTACCACTGAGCTACCTGGAAAGCCCCTGACACCCAAAAGACTGTTACAAATCTAGATATGGCAGGGGCATTGAGGGGCGTGGGCTACTCTGTTTCTCTGTTACTGATGTATACACACTCACATGCACACATGCACACACACACACACAGCCTTAGTCCCACATTGAGTTCTAGCTTTATATATCCATTTGAGTGTTTCACAAACAGATCAGAATCAACTTATGTAGAAATCACTAAAGCATCCTTCTTTGATTGTCACTTTTTCTCTTCTGTCCATCAGCTCAAGTCAGAAATTTGAAGTTTCCTTTGATCCTTTCTTTCTGTTAACCTCATGTTCAATAAATCTCCAACTCTTATCAATTCTACCTCCAAAATGTCTCTGTTTACCTTTTCCCCCCATTCATTCTATATCAGCTTTGGTATGGGCTAACATCCTCTCCTGCAAAGAACACTGGTCTTTTCTAGCAATTATTCCTCTCTCCCCAAATCTACTTTCCATGTTGCAGATGCAGAGATTATTATAAAATACAAATGTACATTAATCTTTCGTACCTCTCTTTTTCTTTAGTATAAAGTTCAATGTCTGTATATAATAAGTCTGTTTAATAGTTTTTGCAGTGGATATCGTCTCTCCCCTGCCTCCAGTTCTGTAAGTAGGTGGAAAAATTGCATTCTCTGCAGTGTTATCACACTTTCATAATCATCCAGCTTTTTGAACATGCTCTTCTTTCTATATGTTTCTACATGGAATATTTTTCTGCCTTTCTTTTGTTTTTCCCTGGACTAATTAGTTCCTACTTGTCCTCCAGAAGCCAGTACAGATATGTCATCCTCCATTATTTCAGGAGAAAGAGCAAGAACATTAACTAAGATCAGATTTGTCTTTAGAGAAGGGGAAAAGATTTTTCATCCTTCTTCACAAGCTCCCTTTCTGAGTGGAGGGGTCCCTGTCTCATTTTCATCACACCACAGCATAGAGTCATAACACTAGTTAGCATGCATTTCAGGGTAAATAGTCCTTCCAAAGAGTTGTTTTCTATCTAGTTCACCTCTTCTCTTTATGGCTCTGAATAGGAGAGCAATTGGTTAATCCTCCTTATTTGGGGAATAGTATGGTGCCCTGGTGGTGTTGGAGAAGACTCTTGAGAGTCCCTTGGACTGCAAAGAGTTCCAACCAGTCCATTCTGAAGGAGATCAGCCCTGGGATTTCTTTGGAAGGAATGATGCTAAAGCTGAAACTCATTTTTCATCCTTCTTCACAAGCTCCCTTTCTGAGTGGAGGGGTCCCTGTCTCATTTTCATCACACCACAGCATAGAGTCATAACACTAGTTAGCATGCATTTCAGGGTAAATAGTCCTTCCAAAGAATTGTTTTCTATCTAGTTCACCTCTTCTCTTTATGGCTCTGAATAGGAGAGCAATTGGTTAATCCTCCTTATTTGGGGAATAGTATGGTGCCCTGGTGGTGTTGGAGAAGACTCTTGAGAGTCCCTTGGACTGCAAAGAGTTCCAACCAGTCCATTCTGAAGGAGATCAGCCCTGGGATTTCTTTGGAAGGAATGATGCTAAAGCTGAAACTCTAGTACTTTGTCCACCTCATGTGAAGAATTGGCTCATTGGAAAAGACTCTGATGCTGGGAGGAATTGGGGGCAGGAGGAGAAGGGGACGGCAGAGGATGAGATGGCTGGATGGCATCACCGACTCGATGGACCTGAGTCTGAGTGAACTCCAGGAGTTGGTGATGGACAGGGAGGCCTGGCATGCTGCAATTCATGGAGCTGCAAAGAGTTGGATACAACTGAGCGACTGAACTGAACTGAACTGATGGTGCCCTGGAACCCACTTCAGTATTCTTGCCTGGAGAATCCCTGTGGACAGAAAAGCCTGGCCAGCTACAGTCCATGGGTTCCAAAGAGTCAGATATGACTGAGGGACTAAGCACAGCACAGCACGTCGTGCCTTAGAGGATTGCTGGTGGCTCAGATGGTAAAGAATCTGCCTGCAGTATGGGGGACCTGGGTTCAATCCCTGGGTCGGGAAGATCCTCTGGAGAAGGGAATGGCAAACCACTCCAGTATTCTTGCCTGGAGAATTCCATGGACAGAGGAGCCAGGCAGGCTACAGTCCATGGGGTTGCAAGAGTCGGACACGACTGAGCAACTTACACACACACACACACACAAGGTGCCTTTGGGCTTTCCCTGGTGGCTCAGTGGTAAAGAATTTGCCTGCCAAGGCAGGAGATGCAGATTCAATCCCTGGGATGGGAAGATCCCCTGGAGGAGAAAAAAAGCAACCCACTCCAGTATTTTTGTCTGGGAAATCCCATGGACAGAGCAGCCTGGCAGGCTACCATCCATGGGGTCACAAAAGAGTTAGATATGCCTTAGCCACTAAGCAACAACACGGTGGCTTGAACATAGTAGATACTTGCTATGATCTGAATGTTCGTGTCTCCCCTAGTCTCACATGGTGACTTTCCTAATGGTGATGTGATGGTATTACTGGGTGGGGCCTGAGAGGAACTCAGGTCATGAGAGTGGAGCCCTCCTGTATTGAATGAATGTTTTTATAAAGGCGACCCCAGAGAGACCTCTCCCTGTTGCCACTGTATGAGGACCAGATGAGAAGGTGCAGGCTGACTGTGAGCCACGAAGGAAGCCCTCACCAAAATGTGACCATGCTAGAAGCCTGATCCTGGGTTCCCAGCCGCCAGAATTGTGAGAAATAAATGTTTGTTGTTTATAAACTACTTGGTTAATAGTATCTTGTTACAGCCCCTGCAAAAAACCAAGATGATACTGAAAAGGAAAATACATTTAGTTAACAAAAAAGAAAAAAAATAAGTTGAGAAAAATCAGAAGAAATACTTCCACATTTCCATCTACTAAACATAACATTTATAAATATTTTAGTATATTTCCTTCCAGTCTTTCTTTGTGGTAGGTGGTCTTAGTTATCCCATGGCATGAGAGATCTTAACCTGACCAGGAATTGAACCTGAGTCCTTTGCATTGCAAGCAGATTCTTAACCACTGGACTGCCAGGGAAGTCCCCTTCCAGCTTTTCTTATAGGCACAGTCTTAACAATTACCATGTACTAATACTCTGCTGTAAGTGTCCTGCCTTTCTCATAGGTAGACATTTTAAAAAACAAGAAGATTATTACATTGGTAGGAGGTTAATTCTGCCTCAACCCATCAACCTAAACATAAAATACTCTGTTTGGAGAATCTCGGGTGATAAGATATTCAACCTTCATTTTATGTATACCGCCTGCCAGACCATGTGTTAGGCACCTGAGGAGGGAAAGATTTTAAAAAACAAGAAGATTATTACATTGGTAGGAGGTTAATTCTGCCTCAACCCATCAACCTAAACATAAAATACTCTGTTTGGAGAATCTCGGGTGATAAGATATTCAACCTTCATTTTATGTATACCACCTGCCAGACCATGTGTTAGGCACCTGAGCAGGGAAAGAAAAATCAAGCTTGGTTCTGCCCTCGAAGCACTTGCATGAGAAAGGAAGCTTCACATTCATATTTTATTTCCTGGAAGGTGACTCCCTAATGTTGGCATAAGCTTGTTCTGTGTAGTTGAGATTATGCTTTTAAAGTACGAGAAAAATAAGTTAGGCCCACTGAAGAAGTTTCAGCAAGGAGCCCATTTCTCAAAAAGATTTTGTTTGTTATTCTTTGCTGTTTTTCTGTCATCAGAAACAGTGTCAGAAATATAGTAGGTGCTCAATAAATGCTCATTAAGTAGCATATGGGGCTTCCCAGGTGGTGCTAGTGGTAGAGAATCTGCCTGCCAATGCAGGAGATGTAAAAGATACGGGTTCAATCCCTGGATCAGAAAGATTTCCTGGAGAAGGGCATGGCAATCCACTCCAGTATTCTTGCCTGGGAAATTCCATAGGCAGAGGAGCCTTGCCGTCTACAGTCCATGGAGCTGCAAAGAGTCAGCCACAACTGGACAACTGATCACACAGACAAGTTAGATACATTCACGCGTAAATAAGTTGTAGAGAGAGGTCTTGTTCAACACACAGTGATTCCTCTTGGCATTCAAGGTCCCCACCTGTCTCCAAAGAGTTCAACATCTCCACCCAAATATTATATCTTGGCATGTCAACGTAAAGCTCAATTGTCAGTAGGAGAGCCCAGACCTTAAGGCAGTGAGAATTTAGAGAACAGAGATAGAAGAAACAAGAAGAACCCAGGTACAAGGGATAACAGAAAGGAGGACAAAATGGAATTCAGGTAAACCAAGCAAGCACACACCAACATCTGTAGGTGCCAGGTACTTCACTATACCCTGGAAAGATAAGAGATGCGATAGTCCTCATCTGAAGTGCCCACGTGGTCCCTGATGACTCTACCTGAGAGGCCCAGCAGGAAGAGGCATCATCTGGGTGACCCGACAGATGAGCTGAACAACCTGAGCAGTGTGGCCAGAGCTAAGAGAATTTCATCTGAGATGACAATCACCAGGCAGTGTAGTCAGGGACCAAACCAGTGGCCCCCATTTCCCTTCAGTGGGAATAGGTTCCTCTTTACCTGTATCACTTACTGGGCTTCTGGGTTCAGCATGGGATCCCATAGTTGAAGCCACTGTGTATGAGGCAGATTCAGATCTCGGGCTAGTTTAACAGCAAAAGAGTTTTAATACATTTCATTATTTAAAGACAATATTTGCTTTAAACCTCTTCCACTTCTGTCTTTAAGAAATAGATAAATAGAAGCAATGCACCAACATTCTCATTTTCAAGTCCCTGGTGGGTTTCACTGTCACAATCACCTGGGGTTATCAGGTTCCTACCTCAGCAATTGCTGGCCAGCTGAGACCCAGAGCATCCCACTCCAGTTGGAACAGGGGNATCTCTTGCCTTGGCAAGAGGATTCTTTACCACTGAGCTACCTGGAAAGCCCCTGACACCCAAAAGACTGTTACAAATCTAGATATGGCAGGGGCATTGAGGGGCGTGGGCTACTCTGTTTCTCTGTTACTGATGTATACACACTCACATGCACACATGCACACACACACACACAGCCTTAGTCCCACATTGAGTTCTAGCTTTATATATCCATTTGAGTGTTTCACAAACAGATCAGAATCAACTTATGTAGAAATCACTAAAGCATCCTTCTTTGATTGTCACTTTTTCTCTTCTGTCCATCAGCTCAAGTCAGAAATTTGAAGTTTCCTTTGATCCTTTCTTTCTGTTAACCTCATGTTCAATAAATCTCCAACTCTTATCAATTCTACCTCCAAAATGTCTCTGTTTACCTTTTCCCCCCATTCATTCTATATCAGCTTTGGTATGGGCTAACATCCTCTCCTGCAAAGAACACTGGTCTTTTCTAGCAATTATTCCTCTCTCCCCAAATCTACTTTCCATGTTGCAGATGCAGAGATTATTATAAAATACAAATGTACATTAATCTTTCGTACCTCTCTTTTTCTTTAGTATAAAGTTCAATGTCTGTATATAATAAGTCTGTTTAATAGTTTTTGCAGTGGATATCGTCTCTCCCCTGCCTCCAGTTCTGTAAGTAGGTGGAAAAATTGCATTCTCTGCAGTGTTATCACACTTTCATAATCATCCAGCTTTTTGAACATGCTCTTCTTTCTATATGTTTCTACATGGAATATTTTTCTGCCTTTCTTTTGTTTTTCCCTGGACTAATTAGTTCCTACTTGTCCTCCAGAAGCCAGTACAGATATGTCATCCTCCATTATTTCAGGAGAAAGAGCAAGAACATTAACTAAGATCAGATTTGTCTTTAGAGAAGGGGAAAAGATTTTTCATCCTTCTTCACAAGCTCCCTTTCTGAGTGGAGGGGTCCCTGTCTCATTTTCATCACACCACAGCATAGAGTCATAACACTAGTTAGCATGCATTTCAGGGTAAATAGTCCTTCCAAAGAATTGTTTTCTATCTAGTTCACCTCTTCTCTTTATGGCTCTGAATAGGAGAGCAATTGGTTAATCCTCCTTATTTGGGGAATAGTATGGTGCCCTGGTGGTGTTGGAGAAGACTCTTGAGAGTCCCTTGGACTGCAAAGAGTTCCAACCAGTCCATTCTGAAGGAGATCAGCCCTGGGATTTCTTTGGAAGGAATGATGCTAAAGCTGAAACTC
>SJYX01005097.1:81451-108357 GCA_006410675.1 Oreotragus oreotragus
GTCATGTATGGATGTGAGAGTTGGACTGTGAAGAAAGCTGAGCACCAAAGAATTGATGCTTTTGAACTGTGGTGTTGGAGAAGACTCTTGAGAGTCCCTTGGACTGCAAAGAGATCCAACCAGTCCATTCTGAAGGAGATCAGCCCTGGGATTTCTTTGGAAGGAATGATGCTAAAGCTGAAACTCCAGTACTTTGTCCACCTCATGCGAAGAATTGACTCATTGGAAAAGACTCTGATGCTGGGAGGAATTGGGGGCAGGAGGAGAGGGGGACGACAGAGGATGAGATGGCTGGATGGCATCACCGACTCAATGGACCTGAGTCTGAGTGAACTCCAGGAGTTGGTGATGGACAGGGAGGCCTGGCATGCTGCAATTCATGGAGCTGCAAAGAGTTGGATACAACTGAGCGACTGAACTGAACTGAACTGATGGTGCCCTGGAACCCACTTCAGTATTCTTGCCTGGAGAATCCCTGTGGACAGAAAAGCCTGGCCAGCTACAGTCCATGGGTTCCAAAGAGTCAGATATGACTGAGGGACTAAGCACAGCACAGCACGTTGTGCCTTAGAGGATTGCTGGTGGCTCAGATGGTAAAGAATCTGCCTGCAGTATGGGGGACCTGGGTTCAATCCCTGGGTCGGGAAGATCCTCTGGAGAAGGGAATGGCAAACCACTCCAGTATTCTTGCCTGGAGAATTCCATGGACAGAGGAGCCAGGCAGGCTACAGTCCATGGGGTTGCAAGAGTCGGACACGACTGAGCAACTTACACACACACATGCACACACAAGGTGCCTTTGGGCTTTCCCTGGTGGCTCAGTGGTAAAGAATTTGCCTGCCAAGGCAGGAGATGCAGATTCAATCCCTGGGATGGGAAGATCCCCTGGAGGAGAAAAAAAGCAACCCACTCCAGTATTTTTGTCTGGGAAATCCCATGGACAGAGCAGCCTGGCAGGCTACCATCCATGGGGTCACAAAAGAGTTAGATATGCCTTAGCCACTAAGCAACAACACGGTGGCTTGAACATAGTAGATACTTGCTATGATCTGAATGTTCGTGTCTCCCCTAGTCTCACATGGTGACTTTCCTAATGGTGATGTGATGGTATTACTGGGTGGGGCCTGAGAGGAACTCAGGTCATGAGAGTGGAGCCCTCCTGTATTGAATGAATGTTTTTATAAAGGCGACCCCAGAGAGACCTCTCCCTGTTGCCACTGTATGAGGACCAGATGAGAAGGTGCAGGCTGACTGTGAGCCACGAAGGAAGCCCTCACCAAAATGTGACCATGCTAGAAGCCTGATCCTGGGTTCCCAGCCGCCAGAATTGTGAGAAATAAATGTTTGTTGTTTATAAACTACTTGGTTAATAGTATCTTGTTACAGCCCCTGCAAAAAACCAAGATGATACTGAAAAGGAAAATACATTTAGTTAACAAAAAAGAAAAAAAATAAGTTGAGAAAAATCAGAAGAAATACTTCCACATTTCCATCTACTAAACATAACATTTATAAATATTTTAGTATATTTCCTTCCAGTCTTTCTTTGTGGTAGGTGGTCTTAGTTATCCCATGGCATGAGAGATCTTAACCTGACCAGGAATTGAACCTGAGTCCTTTGCATTGCAAGCAGATTCTTAACCACTGGACTGCCAGGGAAGTCCCCTTCCAGCTTTTCTTATAGGCACAGTCTTAACAATTACCATGTACTAATACTCTGCTGTAAGTGTCCTGCCTTTCTCATAGGTAGACATTTTTAAAAAACAAGAAGATTATTACATTGGTAGGAGGTTAATTCTGCCTCAACCCATCAACCTAAACATAAAATACTCTGTTTGGAGAATCTCGGGTGATAAGATATTCAACCTTCATTTTATGTATACCACCTGCCAGACCATGTGTTCAGCACCTGAGCAGGGAAAGAAAAATCAAGCTTGGTTCTGCCCTCGAAGCACTTGCATGAGAAAGGAAGCTTCACATTCATATTTTATTTCCTGGAAGGTGACTCCCTAATGTTGGCATAAGCTTGTTCTGTGTAGTTGAGATTATGCTTTTAAAGTACGAGAAAAATAAGTTAGGCCCACTGAAGAAGTTTCAGCAAGGAGCCCATTTCTCAAAAGTAAACGGACAAATAATCCCTGCAGATTAGCCAGCCGCTGTAAAATAATTTTAACACAATATCCAGCTGATCATTTGGGAGGCAAGCAAGTCAGCTGGTGGGGAGCGAATGTTAGTGACTTGGTTGTCATGGAAACTTTTCTTCCAGACCAGGAAAAAGGCAGTTGCGGGGAAACAGGCGATGTGGAAAAATAGCCCACTTCTCCATGATCTATTTCTCTGTTGATCACAAGTCGACACCCTGCTGGGGCTGGGACTGGGGAGAGAGGCAGGCATCCCAAGCTTACAGAGGAGAGCAGCAGTCCCCCTTGTGCAGACGGACCCATGGGACCTGGTTCAAACAAGAAGTATGCGGATAAAAGTTGGCGAGCCAAGGTCATACGTTTATTTTATTTTTATTCTCTTTTTTCCTTTTACCGTTTTTCTTTTTTAAAATGATTCCGTGCAAGTTGTTAAAAGGCTTATTATTCTCAGTTGTCCTCAGATACAGTTGATGTGAAAGCTTGACTAGCATTTTCAGAGCTGACTCAAGACACATCAGTCTTGCTCAGAAATGAAGTCTGTGTCAGGTGGCTCAGTGGTAAAGAGTCTGCCTGCAGTGCAAGAGATTCAGGAGACACAGGTTTGATTTCTGAGTCAGGAAGATCCCCTGGAATGGGAAAATGACAACCCACTCCAGTATTTGTACCTGGAAAATTCCGGGGACAGAGGAGCCTTCTAGGCTATAGTCCGTAGGGTTGTAAAGAGCTGGACATGACTTAGCGACTGAGCGCAGCATAGCTTGTTTAGCCCCATTAGGAAAGTGTAGATCACTCAGTTGTGTCCGACTCTTAGTGACCCCAGAGGTAAAGCCAGAGTTAAGCTGAGATGGGTATGACTGTCAGTCTTTAAACAGTTTTTAAATTGTACATAGGTATAAAAATTACTTTTAGAACTTGGTCTAACTTGATTAGGATGTTGTTTATTGATGCTTATGATTCTTGCCAGTCTCTGTCCACGTTTGCCCAGGTTAATCTGAATTCACATAATCATAATAAAATAATTTTTTGAAAGGTAGAATTACACTCCTAGCTACATATCCAGCATTAACATGCGTTGTAGCTCTTTGTTCACATTTCCAACTCTTCTAATTTGTGAGCTCTTCAGTGCTTTGAATGGTGCCTTGTTCATCTTTGTGAGCTTACTATTAGCACAATGCTCAGTTCTTTTTTAAAAATTTTAAAAATTAAAAAAAAATTGAGGTGGACCATTTTTTAAAAAGCCTCTATTGAGCTTGTTACAGTGTTACTTCTGTTACAATGTTACAAGGCACATGGGATTCTTAGCTCCCCAACCAGGGGTCGAACATGCACAGCTGTATTGGAGGGTGAAGGCTTAACCAACTGATCAGCAGGGAAGTCCCAATGCTCAGTTCCTAAGTGTTTGATTCATGGAGCAACTTCTGGGTGCTGGTCTCTGGGACATGTTGGTAAACAATGCTTGTTACATGAATAATCGGATGGATGGATGACTATATTCTGGATTTTCTTGGTTTTCTGTGTTTTGAAGAGCTGAACAATTATTTCATAATCCATCACACTATTATTTTCCTGGTGGCAGCTTTGTAAGTTGTAGAAAATAATGAAGATAGAACCTCTGTAGGGATTGCTTGGTAAATCATCATAGACTGGTAAAGTCTTATCGTTGCTTTCTATTACTATTTAGAAATCTTTTATTTATAGGTTAAATAAGATCTACTGATCTACTCAAGAGTTTGCAAGAGTTTTTTTCAGTACACATTTCTATTTGTATACAAAGACTAATCTCGTTACATAAAGAGTTTATTTCTCTTGCTCATAGTTAAGTGGCAATAATCCAAAATATCTTCATTGTCAGAGATTGTTTTTTCTGACCACAATATTCTCCAATTTCCCCCACTTTCTTCTTTGTACATTGAACATGCTCATAATCTCATACTATCATTTTTGTGTTATGATCTCACTTACATGTAGAATCTAAAAATGTCAAAGTCGTAGAGGCAGAGAGTAGAATGGTGGATACCAGGCACTGAGTGTGGGGGAGATGGGTGGACATTGGTCACAGGGTATGTAAGTAAGAAGAGGAATAAGTCATCATACAGCGTGGTGACTATAGTTAACAATGCTTTATTGTATGTTTGAAATTTGCCAAGAGAATTTTTACTATTCTTCAGCACGCTTCCATTTTGATGTCTTACCTAATATTTCTTACCGCTTTCTGCTCTTATTATCAACTTTATACACTCTATTTCTCATATTTTAACTTCCAGATAAAGAATATCACTGGGTCAGAGCATCATGAATGTTCCTCTTGGGTCATGCTTTTGCTCCACACTGCTTTATAGGTCAGCTGGCTTTCCAAGTCTGATGGGAAGCAGAGAAGCAGGGCAGAGACAGAGAGAATGGCAAACTGTGTAACAACCCCATTCACAGGTTGGTCTTTATTTCTGGTAGAAACTCAGAGCAAAATAGGCTTCCCTCCTCCTTTTTATTTTAAATTACATTTCACTATATATAAACAGCACTGAATAAATTTTATATAGCCACTGGTCGTTTGTATTTCTTGTTTTGTAAATTTATTGTTAATATATTCTAAGATTAAAATAAATAGAAATGCAAGCATTATTATTTAACAGGAAAATGTTTAATTAATGATGTTTTTATTTCCTGTCTGTTTGACTCAAGTAACTTTGAAGTTGGGAGAGTATATTGGAAATCCTTAAATCACTTAAGATAATTTAGACCCGCTATTAATTTTATATCACAAATGAGTAGTTAATGCAGAGTTAGCAAGTTCATCACTGCTTTTTAATTAAACATGAGTTGATTGTAAAGAGAGAGTTATTGAGCATTTGAGAGATATATCTAATGGCTATATAATTAGATGAAAATTATATAAGCAAGGAATGCCCAATTTAATTCTTGCTATATATTAGTTGTAGGAAAAATACACAGATACTTCATTCACATTTATCAAAATAGCCTACAGCAAGATAATTAGGGATCACTTTTGAAAATGTTGGTGCTTAATAGACATATTAATTGATATCAGTCTTCCTTCAAATAGTCCATTAAGTGGAAAACTATTACATAAAAAATAGTTTATCAATAAAAATAAAAAATGCATATCTTTTATTTGAAAAATTAATTGTACTCATATATTTATTAAAGTTAAATAATTTGCTTTGTTGATAATTAAATAACTATAATAATAGTCAATGAATCTCAATTAAATACTAATGGTAGTTAACAATCACTTTATAGAAATAATAATGATATGCCACAGAATCAAAAACAATAAAATGTAAACTTATTATATTGAAATAAAACCATATGACTAAGTTTTATTTATTTGTGTTCATGATTAGGTAGACTTCTAATAATATAAAAATCATCTCTTTTTGAGGAAATTGTAATAAATTGGTGGAATATCACGCCAGAGCTTTTGTGTTAGGAAAGTGCTGACTGATTGAGGTCTACTCTGAAAAAAGTGAGCATTTCAGTCAATTTGCATTATATATCAGGTACCAATTTGTGATAAAGTTTACAAAGCTGAAAAAGAAAATAAATAATAATAGCAAATACTATAATAATAAGTAAAATTTCAAAGTTTGGGAAGAATATCAATAACTTATAAGTAGTCTTTGGATCTACTTGATTACTGTAAAATTTCAATCAAATGAAATCAAAACAAAAGCTAGGAAAAAAGACTGCAATCTCAGAAGAAGGCCTTGGAATAAATGGATTCAACTAACATTATATAATTTTGTTTTTCTAATTGAAAGTCAAATCTATTAATTAATCATAGAAGTAATTTTAAAAGTTATACAAGCATTAATAATAGAATAGAAAAAAGAGTTCAGCAGTTCAGCACCTATAACAAATATTTTGCCATGAGATTTGGTTTTAGTTTAGTTATATACTTGATGTGTATGTGTGCGTGTGTTGTGCTGCATGTTGATGGTGATATAAACTGTATTTCTATCATAGGTCACAGCTTGTATTAGTAAGCCTTCTTCAGAGAGATAGAACCAGTAAGGTCTATCTCTCTATCTATCCATAGATACAGGTTTATCTATCAAAATGCAGGCAAGGGTCTTGCAAGTCTTTCTGGAAAGCTTGAATGTATTATCCTGAATGTAATATGTAGTCATTAAAGAATAAAACGGGAGAGTGATAGGATAAGATTTATTTTAGAAACATCAGAAAGAAGTGACATGGAAGGTGGATTATAGAAGAGTAAGGTTTGATTCCAGCAGTATAATTAGGAGGCAGTGAGACTGAGGAAAGAAGAGGGGATAGATTCGAGATGTATTTAAGAGGACAGAACCGATAGTCCTATCTGGCTCAAATAATGGGTGAAAGATAATGGAGTAAGAGGTATGAAGGACAACTCATAGCTTTGTGCCTTGAGATTCTGAGCAGAGACCAGTGCCATTCAATAGGATATGGAACAGGAGAAAGAGTAAGCTTTAGAGGGTACTTGATGATTCGATTTTGAATTTGTTGTTTGAGGTCTTTGAGGACTCCTAAAGGGAGCTGTCCAGTACTCAGAATGATATTTGGGACTGAAGGTCAGTGGAGAGGACTAGTATTATTATGCTAAGCATTTGAAAGAGTTGAGCATTTCCTGTGACTTGGAAATCAGAGTCACAGATGTGAAGCTTCACGGAAAGAGTCTATATAATAAAAGAGAAAAGCATGGGAAAGGTCAAATGTAACTCTAGAAGGAAACAGAATTTAAGGGATAAACAGAGGAAGAGAAGCCAGAATAAATCAGAATTTATTTTTATTTATGCCCTAGGGGCATAAATAGATGAACAGGGAAGCCTGGTGTGCTGCAGTCCATGGGGTCACAAAGAGTTAGACATGACTGAGCGAGTGAACTGAACTGAACTGAGGGGCATAAAACTGTCAGAAAAAAAATCAACCAGTTGATCTAAGAAAGAACTGGAAAATTTTATTCAAGCCAAATCTGAGGAATATAATCCGGGAAAAGCATCTCAGAAAGCTCTGAGAATGGTTCTGCCGGTTAGAAATCAAGGCATAGTCATGTAAGTTTTTTTGAGACAGAGGACTGTACGTCAAATGACGTATTATCAACATTTTACATACTCCAAATCTAAGCAGCATCTTGGTGGTCACGTGACCCCTTCCAAGAGCGAGAGGGAATGAGGAGTCCTTTGAGGAGCCGTCTTGTTGATGCTAGGAGAATGTTGCTCTGTGGTTGAGCAGGTGCTCCTGCCAGTGAGGGAAGTGTGCTCGCTGCCTAACACAGCCACACAATGCGCAGGGCAGAGAGAAGAATTTTTATATTTAAATTGTCCTTGACTTGTCATAAAACAGGACTTTTACTTCACAAAACTAATTTGGATTCTGTGTGTGTATGTGTGTGACAAGTAAAGGCCCTGCTTAGGGACCTTGTCCTGAAGCCGTGTTTCCATCAGAGCACGTTGCTTTTACTCGGAGTATATGTTTACGTGGGAGGGCTGTTGAAGATAAATGTTGTCACTGTTTCTTGGCCACACGAAGACAGACTCATTAAGGAGACTAAGCAGGAAGACTCAGAGATAAGAAGAGAGGGGACAGAGGCATCATGTGTTGGTGAGCGAGAGAGTGAGATAAGGACTGTCGTCTCCCAGGCTGCCAGCCGCAAACAGATCACACACTCAAACTGGGTCATTTGAGGAGAGCTTAATAAAGAGATGGTTTGCCAAGGTGTGGGAAAGGGGAGGCGAAGCTCCGTGCGACAGTGCCTTCCAACAGGTGTTAAGCCAAGAATTTAATACACTTAACCCACCAAACACTTATATTAGCCTACAATTGGGCAAAACTGTCTAACACAAATCCTGTTTTATAATTATTACATGACTCATGTAATTTATTGAATTCTGTACTCTAAGTGAAAACAGGATGGTTGTCTAGGTACATGATGGTTGTAGCTGTTAATCATTATTTACTCCAGTCATGGAATAACGGGAGCTTGCCACTCGCTGCCTCTGCCCAGCATCAGGAGAGTATTGTACTGCAGATTGCTAGGCTGGGAAAAGGTCAAAATGAAAAATTCCAAGTATGGTTTCTACTGTATGTGTATCTCTTTCTCACCATTGTCAAGTTGCAAAACTGTAAGTCTTACCATCATCTGTATAACTTCAGTGCCTAATGAAGTGTTTGAAACATAGCAGGTGCTCGGCGAAAATTTTGAATACAAAATATTCAAACATCCCAAACCCTAAAAACATCCCAAAGGCATAATCCAAAGGCATGAACACAGTCAGCTATTGTGTTCTGTTTAGCTCTTCAGTATGGCCCCATCCCTCCTCAGTATGTGTTATACATCTCAGTTTATTGCTCCATTCGTTCCTCCCATGAGTAGCCTTCCTTAAAGGAGTTTTAACCCCTTCTATCCCGAGAAAGTTCGGATCTTGTTTGAGAAGCCTTATCAGCTTCGCACAAATGCTGGAATATCTCTCATGTGAATTTAAGTTTATTGCTAAACTCTTTTCTCTCCATGAAGCTTCTTTGGAAAGCTTTCTTAGAAACTAGTTTTTCTCCAGTCTTAACTGGTTCCATTTCCATCCTGATATTACAATGTCTGAGTTCTAAGACTGACAGAAGTTATTTCCTGTCTAACTGGCTGAAGGGGGTTGAAAGTTGCTTTTAGGTACTCTTATGAGTATTTTAAATATGGTTCTCTCGTTTAATAAGTATTTTGATATATTTAGAAATTATTAGTAACATTTTCAGAAAGAAAAGTATAAAAAAGAATCTTGCTTCTTCTATAACTCTTTAATTTCTTTTTGACAATTCCCATTTCTCTCTTCTAAGATACATAATTTGAAACCAAATTTTACTCTTTATTTCATTCTCAAACCATAATATTATGAAGTATGATAAAAGCAAATTGGCCTGAACAACAAAATAATAAAACATAATGAAACCTGGAAATTCTAAAGTATAGAACAAAAGATGGAATTAAAATCTCTATTCTGAGAAAGAATCTGGCAAAGTCCAGTTTGGCCCCTAAAGGGCCCTCTATACAACAGGCTGAAGCATAATATATAAAGGGTAGTAAATCAAGCTGAACTTAGTGTTTCTTTGTTTTTAATGGTTTGTGTTTAACCCTTATGACTAAATGCTCCAAATGGTTGTTTAAATTATGGTAGTGGGATTAGTAGGCACAGTTGCACAGGAAAAGCAGGATTTTTGCTTTGAAATGTGCATATTTCACAGATTACGTGCTTTCACATGGCAAGACATGGTAAAATTTTGCTTGTTTAGGAATAGCTCCATTTTTAAGCTTCCTAAGTACCTCAGCTGAAATGATATATATATTTTGCACATAAATATTGGAAGGGTTGGGAGAGTCAATGTGATTGTGGAGACTAGACACAGTGGTTATCCATATTTTACATAGTCCTGAGTCTTTGTGGTTCCAAAACACACCCGTTTTATAGGACAGGTTAGAAACATGTCAAAATAATCACTTAATATTTTTTTTATTAAACAACTGAAAAATGTCTGACTGAATTATTTCATTTTGAACATATTATCTTTTTGGTGTGTATAAAATGCTATTTAAGTAATAGAGTGTTTTTTCCCCCAGTTGTTTGAGTGCTGAAAATTCAATCTTCTGTAATTAAAAATAAATCTTCTAACTGAACATAGCAGTTATTTCCTGTATACTTTGTTGAAAGTGACAAACTGATAAAATATAACCATGAATTGTGCCTCATTCCTATGACATATCAAACTCCCATTTCATTAAACTTGGGAGGCTTTTTAAAAAATATGATATTGAAAGAAGGGAAATAAAATTCTTAGGTTTTGAAAGATTATTAATAGATGAGATTTGAATAAGACTGATCAAATGCTGGAATGGATGCTTTCTTTCTTTCTTTTCCTTTTCCTTTTTTTTGATTGCCTACATTGTCTGAAAACTGTTCAGCAGAACAAAGGGTTTTATGGATGAAAGACTGGTATGAAGAAACATGAATGTCAACTTAGGCTCTGAAAGACAGTCTGCTAATGAAATATTCTAAAAGTCATTTTCAAGGTGGTTGAAAGTTCTCACTGATGTGCACCAATGCTTTTGATAAAAAAATTATATATATCAAATAATTACACAAGTGTTGGCTCCAGGGATAGAGAAAATAAGGTGAGTCCATATGCACCCAAACATTAATGAAAGACTTGTGTATCATATTTTCTTTCCATGGGTAAAAATAATCAGACATGTTGTAACATTATTTTGGTAGTAAATTTCTTACTTTGTGCATATGAAAAGTGCCCTTTTCTGCTATCTTGGTGATGCTAACTAACTGTGATCTATGATTTACTACATTAATAGTTAGCTTTTTATGTGGAAAGTGTATTATCTTTTAAAATTGAACTTCCCCAAAACATCGTTCAGTGAACTTGCCTTATAAATGCAAGAAGTAATGGCTTTTCCCCAAAGATCCACTGATCCATTCTATGAATATACATACCTGCCAATAACATCTACTTATCCTCTATTCTCGGAGAAGGGCGTGGCAACCCACTCCAGTATTCTTGCCTGGAGAGTCTTATGGACAGAGGAGCCTATCAGGCTACCGTCCATGGGACTGCAGAGTCGGACATGACTAAAGTGACTTAGCATGTATGCACGCATCCTCTTTTCTATGATATGTATTCTTTCTTTAGGATATATATATACACACACATATAATCTTGGTAATAATTTTGAAAGATGTATATCCCCCATATATTATCTATGTATAACTCTACCTGCCATATATATATGACATATACATCTGTATGGGTTTATAATTTGATGGAACTGTATATTCAGATGTCCTTGGAATCTGTATCAGTTTTCTGTGATTGATTTTAACCATGCAAGTGTGATGAAGATTCTCTTTCAGGAATGTCTATCAGTTCAGTTCAGTTCAGTCACTCAGTCGTGTCCAACTCTTTGTGACCCCATGAACAGCAGCGTGCCAGGCCTCCCTGTCCATCACCAACTCCCGGAGTCCACCCAAACCCATGTCCATTATGTCGGTGATGCCATCCAGCCATCTCATCCTCTGTCGTCCCCTTCTCCTCCTGCCCTCAATCTTTCCCAGCATCAGGGTCTTTTCAAATGAGTCAGCTTTCATCAGGTAGCCAAATTACTGGAGTTTCAGCTTCAACATCAGGCCCTCCAATGAACACCCAGGGCTGATCTCCTTTAGAATGGACTAACTGGATCTCCTTGAAGTCCAAGGGACTCTCAAGAGTCTTCTCCAGCACCACAGTTCAAAACCATCAATTCTTCTGCGCTCAGCTTTCTTTATAATCCAACTCTCACATCCATACATGACCACTGGAAAATGCCCCTTATAGGGAGGCCTTTAATTAGGCTAACAATGGTTCTATGACATGTTCAGATTAATGGAGGCATGGTTGGTAGGTTTTAAAAAATACTCTAAATCAGCTTGACCATGGTATATCTACTTTCGGACCCTTCACAGTCCCAGAGGACTGGGCTAAATTGCAATGGTCTAGGCGTTAAACTTTGTATGCCTGGGTCTGGGCTGGCCTTGGTGTACAAGAGGCAACTAATCTCTGAGGAGTGGAGTCTATCCTCCTTCCATTTTATATTTTCATGAATGGAATTTTAATTACATGATATAAACATAAACAAGAATTTTGCATGACAGTTAATATTTTTGGGGACCAACCCGGTCCCAATCTCTCAAACCCATCTGCCTTTGTATATGATATGTATCATAAAATTGCCGGTTTAATAATGAATTTTTCTTTTATGCTCTTTGGACTTGAAACTCCTCAGCAGTCTATATCCAATCATAATGCTGTCTTTTCTTCAAAACAGCTAACATTCTTACAGGGTTTTTTTTTTAATTTAAATACATTATTTAGTTGCTAAGTCATGTCTGACTCTTTTGCAACCCCATAGACCGTAGCCCACCAGTCTCCTCTGTCCATGGGGTTTTCCAGGCAAGAATACTGCAATGGGTAGCCATTTTCTTCTCCAGGGGAACTTTCTGACCCAGGGATTGAACCTGTGTCTCCTGTATTGGTAGGCGGATTTCTTTCTTTTTTTTTTTTTTAACCACTGAGCCATCTGGGAATTCCTTTTAGACATGTATATCAGGTGACATTATGTGATTATATTTCATATCACATTAGAATTTTGGAGTATTTTTATATGTTTTATACTAGTCAGAGAGGTTCCAGAGCTGAGGGGCTAGTGCTTACTCATTAAAAAAAAAAAAAAAATCCCAGCCATCAAAAGTAGGCACTCAGTGAGTGAATATTAGTTTTAAAAAATTGTTCAAAGGTAAATAAAAGTGTGTAAAATAGGGTTTTTACAATTGATAAGGAAGCATAAACAAAGATGGAGATCAAGAGGTGGTGGCATTGAGACAGGAGAAAAAGCGGAATTACCTTGTAGAGAAACTGGGACCCTTGTGCACTGTTGGTAGAAATATAAAATGGTGCAGCTGCCATGGAAACTGTGTAACAGTCCCCCTCAAATTAAGAATGTAATTCTTATATGACTCAGCAATGTCACTTCTGTGTATATATCTGACAGAATTGAAAACAGAGTCTTAAAGAGGTGTTTGCACAACCATTTTCATAGCAGCATAATTCATAATTGCCAAAAGACTGAAGCAGTCCAAGTGTTGGGTGAATGGATAAACTGTGGTATATACATACAATGGAGTCTTGAAAAGGAGGGAAATTCTAATGCTTGCTACAACATGGATGAACCTTAATGACATTCGGCTAAGTGAAATAAGCAAGATGCTGTATGATTCCACTTACATGAAGTACCTAGAGTAGTAAAAATTCATAGAGAAAGAAAATAGAAGGTTAGTTAGTTGCTAGCGACTCGAAGGGAGGGGAAATGAGTTATTTAATGGGTGTAGCATTTCAGTTTTGCAAAATGAAAAGAATTTTTGAGATTGGGTGTACAAAGATGTGGGTATACTTAAAGGAGTTCGTCAAGGTTGTATATTGCCACCCTGCTTATTTAACTTCTATACAGAGTACATCATGAGAAATGCCTGGCTGGAAGAAGCACAGCTGGAATCAAGATTGCCAGGAGAAATATCAATAACCTCAGATATGCCGATGACACCACCTTTATGGCAGAAAGCAAAGAAGAACTAAAAAGCCTCTTGATGAAAGTGAAAGAGGAGAGTGAAAAAGTTGGCTTAAAGCTCAACATTCAGAAAATGAAGATCATGGCATCTGGTCCCATCACTTAATGGCAAATAGATGGGGAAACAGTGTCAGACTTTATTTTTTGGAGCTCCAAAATCACTGCAGATGGTGACTGCAGCCATGAAATTAAAAGACGCTTGCTCCTTGGAAGGAAAGTTATGACCAACCTAGACAGCATATTGAAAAGCAAAGACATTACTTTGTCAACAAAGGTCTGTCTAGTCAAGGCTATGGTTTTTCCTGTGGTCATGTATGGATGTGAGAGTTGGACTGTGAAGAAAGCTGAGAGGTGAAAAATTGTTGCTTTTGAACTGTGGTGTTGGTGAAGACTCTTGAGAGTCCCTTGGACTGCAAGGAGATCCAACCAGTCCATCCTAAAGGAGATTAGTCCTGAGTGTTCATTGGAAGGACTGCTGTTGAAGCTGAAACTCCAATACTTTGACCACCTGATGAAAAGAGTTGACTCACTGGAAAAGACCCGGATGCTGGGAGGGATTGGGGTTAGGAGGAGAAGGGGATGACAGAGGATGAGATGGCTGGATGGTATCACCGACTCAATGGACATGAGTTGGGTAAACTCTGGAAGTTGGTGATGGACAGGGAGGCCAGGTGTGCTGCAATTCATGGGGTCGCAAAGAGTTGGACATGACTGAGTGACTGACTGAACTGAACTGAATTGATACTTAACACTACTGAATTGTATGACTTCATGGTGGTTAGAGGATAAATTTTATCTTAATTATATTTTACAATAACTTAATATGACTGAAAAAGAGAAGTCATCCTCATTATATATATTGCAATTATGTCAGATTAATTCATCCCAAAAGTATTTTAAGATCTATGATTTTGGGTATACATTTTGGGGCAGCTGCATGCATGCAAATCTGCTTCAGTTTTGTCTGATTCTTTGCAATCCTATGGACTGTAGCCTGCCAGGCTCCTCTGTCCATGGGATTCTCCAGGTGAGAACACTAGAGTGGGTTGCCACACCTTCCTCCAGGGGATCTTCCCAACCCAGAGGTCAAACCTGCATCTCCTGGGTCTCCTACAGCTTCTGCCCTTGCAGGCAAATTCTTTATCCCTGAGCCACTGGGGAAGCCCGTTTGGGAAAGCTAGTTTACTTTTATTCTTATTTTTAATTTTTTTTTTTTTTACTGAAGTATAGTTGATTTACAATGTTGTATTAATTTCTCCTGTGCATCAAAGTGACTCAGTTATATGCATTCCTTTTGGATGTTCTTTTCCATTATGGTTTATCCCAGGAGATTGGTTATAGTTCCCTGTGCTATACAGTAGGGCCTTGTTTATCCATTCTGAATTTAGTAGTTGGCATCTACTAACCCCAAACTCCCAGTCCCTTCCTCTCGCTTCCTACCTTTTCCTTGCTAATCACAAATCTCTGTGAGTCTGTTTCTGTTTTGTAGAATATACATATAAGTAATATCATATGGTATTTGTCTTCCTCTTTCTGACTTGCTTCACTTAGTGTGATAATTTTGTCACATTCATGTTGCCGNCTCTCGCTTCCTACCTTTTCCTTGCTAATCACAAATCTCTGTGAGTCTGTTTCTGTTTTGTAGAATATACATATAAGTAATATCATATGGTATTTGTCTTCCTCTTTCTGACTTGCTTCACTTAGTGTGATAATTTTGTCACATTCATGTTGCCAGAAATGGTACTGTTTCATTCTTTCTTATGGCTGAGTAGTATTCCATTGCTATACACACACCACATCTTTATCCATTCATCTGTTGATGGATGTCTAGGTTGTTTCCGCATCTAGAGTATTGTAAATAGTGCTGTTTTGAGCATAAGAGTGCATGTATTTTTTCAATTATAGTTTTGTTTGGCTATATGTCCAGAAGTAGAATTGCTGGATCATATGGTAGTTCTGTTTTTAGTTTTCTGAGGAACCTTCATATTGTTTTCCACAGTGGTTACACCAACTTACATTCCCACCAACAGTGTAGAAATGTTTTGGGGGCAGATACTTTAAATACAGGCTATCTGGTTGTTGTAGAAATATTCACATGCAAAAGGGAATTTACTGTTTTATAATTTTCAAACCTATCCACTAAGATGTATTTATTGCATATTCATAGTGTTTCATAGCCTTTAGTCATTGGGAAAAAGGATAACATAAATGTCAAAAAGGTGACTACCTGACTACATTAAAGAGTTTTTATATAGCAGAGTCATAACTCATAACACATTAAGGGAATTGACACAACTGCTTCTATACAGTCAAACTTTCTGGAATTGTTCTAGAATAAATCTTAGCTAAAAATTAACTCAAGAAACTCAGAGCTCTGATACTAGGGAGAAAGGAGAATGAGATTTCCAAGTATACTCGGTCAGTTAGATCTGCAGTGTGGTGGTGGCTTGAGAGTGAGATTTGAGGTAAGAAAATTCTGAATTTTAATCCTGGTTCCATTGGACAATCTGACCAAATCATCTTATCAATAAATAAAGATAAAATATTTACCATGACATGTAACTAGAGGTGTGTGTGTGTGTTTGTGTGTGCATGTGCACGCACGTGTGCACTCTCAGTCATGCTGACTCTTGCTGACCCTATGGGTTGTAGGCTACCAGGCTCCTCTGTTCATGGGATTGTCTAGGCAAGAAAACTGAAGTAGGTTGCCATGCCCTCTCCAGGGGATCTTCCAGATCCAGGGATTGAACCTGCGTCTCTGTTTCTCCAGGCAGGTTTTTTACCACTGCACCCCCTGGAAAGCCCGTTAGATCCACTGCTGCTGCTGCTGCTAAGTTGCTTCAGTCGTGTCCGACTCTGTGAGACCCCATAGATGGCAGCCCACCAGACTCCCCCGTGCCTGGAATTCTCCAGGCAAGAACACTGGAGTGAGTTACCATTTCCTTCTCCAATGCATGAAAGTGAAAAGTGAAAGGGAAGTCGCTCAGTCTGTCTTAAATGCTCACCTAGCAATTGCTTTAGCAATATTATCTCTCTAGTGGAACAGAAAAGGCCAAACAGAAAAGCCTAGCCATTTTTCAGCAGTGATGTAAGCCTTTTAAGTCTGATCTATCGAGTTTCATGTTCCTACCTCTGAAGCTGTTGGGGATGACCTAGAGAAAGGCAAGTTGAAAGGCAGCTATCAAAAGTGGGGCCGGGGGCTTGCTGTGCATGCGCAGACAGGTCCGGCATGATTAGTTGGTGTGCCTGTGGCAAAGAGCAGCGTGGAGGGGAGCGGTCCCTGGAGATGCCTGACCTGTTCTGTTCCGTTCTGTGTTGAGGAGTGGCCAGCGGCGTGACAGAGCAGGCCAGGGACAGTCTACACTTGAGGGGACTGTGGAGCGGCTCTGTACGTGCGGTAGGACCCCAAGTCAAATGGAAGGCAGCCTCACTGAGCAACCGAGGCAGTCACCGAGCAGGAGCAAGTACTGGCGGTCGATTTCCAGGCAGAACTGAGACAGGTCTTCTTAGCTGAGATGCCAAGAGGTCATTAAAGCAGCATCAGAATACCCAGGTAGCTGATACCAAGAGGAAATAGATCAAAGCAAAGAGGCTTCTTCTACTATTGGAAGCTTCTGCCCCAGCTTGCAGTGCGTGGTGGAGAACCTGCATCATACCTTAATCCGTAGGCTTCCTTAGGTCTTAAGGATCCCGAAACTGTCCTGTGGACATCGAAGTTGGTGGAACAGCAATCGTGACTATGGGAAAGAGGTGCAAGATGCTGCAGCACATTGACTACAGGTGAGATGTGTCTGGCAGGATGGTTGGATCTTCATTGGCCCTTTTAAGGGTTTTGACAAATAGGTGAACGTGATCCTCTGTGACTGTGATGAATTCAGGAAGATCAAGGCAAAGAATTCAGAGCATTCAGAGTATGAAGAAAAGCAAGCTTGGGGTCTGGTGTGGCTGCCCGGGAGAACTTGGTTTCCATGACTGTGGAGGGACCACCTTGTAAAGATACTGGCATTGCTCAGGTACCATTTACTGGTGACGCTGGGGGTTGGTGAAGCAGCTGGCAGAGGTGTTCCAATTCCCCAGATTCTTGCTGGATTAACTGGCCCTGTCCATGGAGCTGGGGGGGCCATCCCAACAAGTCATGGCCCCACAAGGAAGAGGTATTGTAGCAGCTGCTGCCACTGCCAGCATTGCTGGACCCACAACTCAGTATCCACCAGCAAAGGGGGCTACACCCACACCTGTTGGTTGAGCAATCATGGCTCCTCCATCTGGTATGGGATTCCCAGGTGGCACTACTGGTGAAGAATCTGCCTGCCAGAGCAGGGGACATAAGAGACACGGGTTTGACCCCTGAGTAAGGAAGATACCCTGGAGAAGGAAATGACAACCTATTCCAGTATTTTTGCCTGGGAGAATCCAATGGACCGAGGAGCCTGGTAGGCAGCAGTTGTTGGGGTTTGCAAAGAATCAGACATGACTGAAGCAACTTAGCACGCCACATGGGATGAGACCACCCATAGGCCCACCAGTTAGGCTTCCCATACTTGAGGGATGCCAATAAGCTCGCCCCTGTTGGAATGAGAGCCTCCACCAGGAATCAGAAGTCCACCTCCACTAGGAAGGTGTCCACCAAGACCCTAGGATATTATTGATCCTTCTTTTTTTTTTTTTCCTGCAGTGTATTTTGTGAAATGTGTCAGTACTTGAAAGCTTTGGTCCCCTCTACTGCATTAATGTAAGCTAATGCATAGAGTCATTGAAAAAAGTGGGTTCAAAGGAGGTAGATGAACTTCACTTAGAAATTTCAGAGATTGATTGGGGATTGAGACAGCTATGAAGAGGAAAATTGTGGACCTAAATAGAGAACCAAGATTAGCAGGTCAGAGGAGACAAATAATACTAGATACCAACTAATAAATTTATGGACCACAGACTGTATACCAGGTGCTCATCTAATCACTTTGTTTGTATTAACTCAATGAATCCTTTCAACAACTTTATGAGATAGATACATGATTCCCCAATGTCTTCCCTGGTATCATCCCGAAAGGAGACCTGGGGACAGGGACTTGTATTCAGTCCCATGAAAATTATCTCAGATACTCTGTCTTCTAGGGCTTCCCTAGAAGCCGTAGAAGGTGGCACTAGAGGTAAAGAATCTGCCTGCCTTTGTAGAAGATATAAGAGATGCATGTTCAATCCCTGGGTCAGGAAGATCCCCTAGAGGAGGGCCTGGCAACCCACTCTAGTATTCTTGCCTGGAGAATCCCATGGACAGAGGAGCCCTGTGGGCTACGGGCTATAGGGTTGGAAAGAGTTGGACACAACTGAAGTGGCTTAGCAGGCAGGCAGGCACTCTGTCTTCTCTGATGGAGTGGAGAAATGGACCAAGGAAAGAAGGAAAACCAAATGAATTTTTGTGAATTAGGGGTGTCTGCCATGGGCAACCAGGGCTCCAAATGCCGCTGGAAATCCTGTATAATCTCAGAACTGTTCCACTGAAGGACAGAGAAGCTGGAGATTTTATCCATCATCTTTTTGGGGCATTAGTTCCCAGGCACTGTCATGTTACCATATTCCAAAAGCACTGTCAGGCAGAGAAGCAGTCCTTGGTAATATAAGGAGCTGCTGATGGTGTCAGAGCAAAGACAGCATCTGCTTCCTTCAGTTCACAAACGGGGAACATGGGACACAAAGTTAACATCATTCAATTTGCTTTATTATAAACCCATCATTGGATTTATTATAGAAATAACGATCACTGACTGAGGCTAGGTTCTATACTCTGCCTGTGTTAACATCAGTAACCCAGTACAGCTTAAGCTGATGAAACAAAAAAGAGTAGAAAGACATCTTACTCATGAAATCCATTGCCAACACTGAGACACAGTTCATTGGTTCATTCATTCAATGATTTGTTCTTTCATCCAAGAATTTGTTAAGTGCCAGGGTGGAGAAGGCAGTGGCACCCCACTCCAGTACTCTTGCCTGGAAAATCCCATGGATGGAGGAGCCTGGTGGGCTGCAGTCCATGGGGCTGCTAAGAGTTGGACACAACTGAGCGACTTCACTTTCACTTTTCACTGTCATGCACTGGAGAAGGAAATGGCAACCCACTCCAGCGTTCTTGCCTGGAGAATCCCAGGGTCAGGGAAGCCTGGTGGGCTGCCGTCTATGGGGTCACACAGGGTCGGACACGACTGAAGTTTCTTAGCAGCAGCAGCAGCAGCAGGGTTGAGTTCAGTACTGTTCTATGCATTGGGGATGGTGTGGGGAGAGGAATATATGAACAATTATGACCAGATTTCTTTTGTCATGTATCTGGCCTGTTATTAGAGAGACAAAATAATAATTTCAAATGACACTGAATACCTTGAATAAAAGGGACATCTATGTGGCTAGTTACAATGCTAATAGTCACTCAAAGCACCAGGAACTTTGCCATAATTGCTAAAGAAAAAGGAAATTTCTACTTTTTACCAGAATTAGACTCCTAAATATGATACTGAGGACTGTGTAGTTAGCAAGTGGATGACAATACAGCAAAGAAGAGATGGATAAAGAAATTGTAAACACATTGCCAGCGGGCCTTGGTGCACACCTGCCCTGATTAAAGACTGATGAATTGTGATATTTCAAAAGGAAGAAAGTAGTTGTGTATATTATTATTTATTTATCTTTGCATAAAAGATTAAAAGCAATCATCACATATTCTGTATCATTCATTCTTAGTGTATTGAATGTGTGCTCAGATGTGTGATAACTCTAGTTCAGGGATTAAGAACTTCTTTAGAGCATGCTTTTCTTTTTTGGCCATGCTGCTTTGCTTTCAGGGTCTTAGTTCTCTGACCAGAGATTGAACCCAGGCCCTCAGGAGTGAAAGCGTGGAGTTCTAACCACTTGACTGCCAGGCAATCCCTGGGGCATGTTTCTTCCTGTGCTCCAGGAATGTTGTTTGAGTTACATATTGTAGGTCATACTTGGAAACTAGTCTGTCGTGGGATGTTTATAATCAAAGAATGCTCGTGCATTCCCTCATTAGCTTTATTTTTATTCTCATATTTACTGAGTGCCCGTATGGGGCAGGTACAGTGTGGGGCACTGAAATGAGCAGGAGAGACATGGTAACTGGGCCTCACATTCTAGTGGGGGAGCCTGACAACAGGTAAACAAGAACCTGGTCAACAAAATTGCTAACAAGCCCCAGCAGGGTCCTCCTGCCCAGCCTTGTTCAAACCAATAGAATGATACTGAGTTCCGTCCAGAAGCAGAGGAAGGTTTTACTCTCTGATCAGAAAAATGGAGAGGTGTGAGCTCTTGCCCTGTGAGCGCTGAAGAATTGATGCTTTTGAACTGTGGTGTTGGAGAAGACTTTTGAAAGTCCCTTGGATAGCAAGGAGATGAAATTAGTCAATCCTAAAGGAAATCAATGCTGAATATTCATTGGAGGGACTGATGCTGAAGCTGAAGCTCCAATACTTTGGCCACCTGATATGAAGAAGTGACTCACTGGAAAAGACCCTGATGCCGGGAAAGATTGAGGGCAGGAGGGGAGGGGGACCGCCGAGGAACAGACTGTTGGATGGCATCGCTGACTTGACGGAAATGAGTTTGAGCAAGCTCCGGAGCTGGTGATGGACAGGGAAGCCTGGCCTGCTGTAACACATGGGACTGCAAAGAGTTGGACACAACTGAGCAACTGAACTGACTGAGCCAGGAGGAGGAGGAGATATTGCTGGTCTGGCACAGGTGTGCCGCCCAGGCTCCTGGCAGGGTGCAGCGCCCCAAGCAGCGTCTCTGCACTCCGCCTGCCGCCACCGTCTTGAATCGCAGTGTGGTGCGCGGTGCTTCTGCACAGGGCACGTAGAGCCCTGTGGTCGGGCGCAGCGTTCTTGCGCTTGGAACTCTGCTCCAAATGTGTTGGGTACAAGACCTCTGCACGCGGCAGCCAGTGAGCAAGTGAAACTAGCACAAAGGAAACAGGCAAAAAAAGGTTAGGCTTTATTACCCAGCTTCTATTTTTATTTCTCGGCAATTGTTAATGGGCTTTACCAGTGGCAAGTCCCTCCTCTGTCTTTTGTGCTCGTTGCAGAGGGGCGCGGAAGGGCGCAGGTCCAGCTTCTCTAACTACTGCCTACTGGTTTTGGGCGGTGGTGCAACCCCGGGTGGAGAAGTGAACTCTCCGGCTATCTTGAGCTATACGTATGTTACCCGACCTTGGCCCTAACTGTTTGAATCCTGAGCGACGGCAATTTATCTAATCTTTTGGAGACAGAGGATGTTACCCAATTAGATGTGAGCACCCCCACTCTGGAGGTCCCTCTGAACTGAAGCACCCCTGGATTGGTCAGGGAGTTCTTTCCTGCTCAGGTTCCCAATGCCAAAAACAAAACTGAGTTTGGCTCAGGCGAGACAAGCTGTTCTTGGATGGCCAGGGAATGGAGAAGGGGAGCTCATATCTAAAGACACCTGCTCCCCAGAGGGAGGAAAGTGGGGAGTTTTGCGGGGTGAGAGGCAAGTGCATCATCAGAAACTGGGGCAAAGGACAAAGATTTCCAGGAACAGCTGGTGCATGGGCAGCCCCTCCCGCCCCCTTGCTCTCCCACAGATTGTGTTTCTTTGCGTGCTCAATTGCTAAGTTATGTCGGACTCTCTGCGACCACATGGACTGTAGCGCACCAGGCTGCTCTGTCCATAGGATTTCCTAGGCAAGAGTGCTGGAGTGGGTTGCTGTCGTTATTTAGTTGGTAAGCTATGGATTGCCGTAGCAGAGTACAGATGACCCCTTGGAGTGGAGTTCTTAGAATGATAATGAAGGAAAGGTAACTTTTGGACTCCTCCAGGTTTCATCTGTGCAGGTGGGTCCCTGAGGTCAAGGCAGAATGGATTTGGGGTGGTTGACCAGTGTGTAACTCTCAAAACATCTCTCTCTCTCAAAGTACAGCTGCAGAGCATCTCTTGCAAACACTTGGTATTATTGAAACAAACACAGAGCTGAATCTGGGCAAGTATCCTTTAGCTCTCAGGGGCTGGTGTGGAAACATAGAGATCAAGAAAAGCAGTGAGCTTTAGCCTACGTTTCCCTCTGTCTTGGATCTAGCCAGTTTGGTCTGGTTTTGCAGTGGGCCTTTGTGGCATCCTGTTGATAGAACACAGTTAACTTCCATGATCAGCCATATGGCCTGGGTGACAAGGACACTGGTCGATTTAAGATACATGGCCCACATACTAGCAAGAGCAGCATGTCTCAACTATCTCATTGATTATACTCCTCATGCCAGGAGCTACCATGACCTCAACCAACCAATTACATGGGGCTCCTCTCCCATAATGAGTTCCCTGATGGCTTGACAGGCTGTGGTTTAAGGGAAGAAGTTTGGCCCATGTTCAATAACTAGCCACCCATGGCCTCCTAGACCTCTAATGAAGCCCTGTTTCCACATTGTCTACTTCTTCCTTATGTAGACTGGGGGATAATTGGATGGATCTGGCCCTTGAGGTGTAAGGGGTGGTTGCCAAGTTACTGGTTCTCAGACCATGTTTTGGCAGTTGAGTCTGCCTTGTTTCCCTCAGCAACCCCCCCCTCCCCCACCACCCTTTTTGGTGACCCCTACCATGAGTCACTGCCACCTTTTTGGAAGCTGTACTAGTTCTAAGGGTTTCAGTATGCTTAAGCCATATTCTCCACAGTAACCACAACTCTTTCCTTCCAAATAGACCCATCGGCATGGAGGATGGCCAATACGTCCTGGGAGTCTGTGTAAATGTTTCAGATCCTCCCAGTCCTGAGCTCTAAGGATCACCCTTGAGAGTTATCAGCTCTGCCTATTGGGCGGAAGTCCTTTGAGGGTAGGCTTCTTGCTTCTGTGACCTGGGTCTGGAAAGTTGTTACATATCCTGCAGACTTCTCCCCTCTCTCATAAAACTGCTCTGATCTGTGAACCATTCCTCTTCCATGTTTGGAAGAGGCTCACTTCCTAGGTTGGGGCAAGCAGAATAGATGGTGTCTATTGGACTGTGAAGAAAACTGAGCGCTGAAGAATTGATGCTTTTGAACTGTGGTGTTGGAGAAGACTCTTGAGAGTCCCTTGGACTGCAAGGAGATCAGCCCCGGGATTTCTTTGGAAGGAATGATGCTAAAGCTGAAACTCCAGTACTTTGGCCACCTCATGCGAAGAATTGACTCATTGGAAAAGACTCTGATGCTGGGAGGGATTGGAGGCAGGAGGAGAAGGAGATGACAGAGGATGAGCTGGCTGGATGGCATCACAGACTCGATGGACGTGAGTCTGAGTGAACTCCGGGAGTTGGTGATGGACAGGGAGGCCTGGCCTGCTGCAATTCATGGGGTTGCAAAGAGTCGGACACGACTGAGCGATTGAACTGGTGGTTTCTGTACATTTGTGCTCCAGGAGCCCTGTGGGTATCGTGGTGGCAGGATTCAGTGTGTGACAGGTTTTTATGGTAGCCACTGGATTGTCTGAAAACATAGTCTGAACTTGAATCAACCTTCTGGGGGATAGCCACTCTGTTCCCTTAGAACTTACTAAAATCTGAATCTTTTTTTAGATGAAACTTTAAAAACATTTTGTTATTTTTTAAAATTTGTGTATTTACTGTGCTGTGTCTTCGCTGCTGCGCAGGCTTTTCTTCAGCGGCAGTGCACAGGCGTCCCACTCTCGAGGCCTCTCTTGTTGCAGGGAGTGGGTCTAGGGAGCTCGGGCGTCTGAAGTTGCAGCTCAGTAGTTGTGGTGCCCTGCCTATAGTTACCCCTTGTGTGTGGAATCTTCCTAGACCAGGGATTGAACATGTATCACCTGCATGGCAGGTGGATTGTACCACTCTGGAAAGAAACTTTATTTCATTCAAGTATAGCCAGTTAACAATCTTGTGATAGTTTCAGGTGGAACTCAGCCATACATATACATGTATCCATTCTCCTGCAAACTCCTCTCCCAACCGAGCTGTTACATAATTCTCTGTGCTATACAGCAGGGCTTCGTTTAAAACCTGAATCATAATGGAGTCCATATAGTGATTGGCTGACCAGGCGTTAACTTTTCAGCCTCCTTGAGCAGGTTGTAATAGCAGCTACTTCCTGAAGCCAAGGAGGCCATCCCTTGGTGGCTGGATCTAATTGTTTAGAGAAATAAACAACCACCCAAGTAAAGTGCCCCAGTTTTTGAACTAATACCCCAAGGATGATTGTTTTTCTCTCCTGAATGTAAAGGTCAAAGAGTGTAGCTAAATCTGGGAGGGCCAGGGCAGGGGCCTGAAGCAATTACTTTTTTAATTCTTGAAAGGCCCCTTTGCATTGTGAATTCCATTCAAAATGATCATCATCCTTTCTTTTGAACTTTGCATATGGCAGCATAACTAATAGACCAGAGTTAGGGATCTAGAATGGCAAAACCTGGCAATGGGGAGGGAGAACCCTTAAGCTGTCTTCTAGTTTAGGAGGGGGTGAGGCTGCAAATGTCCTCTCTCTTTTCCTGGGTGGGCTTCTCTGACCTATGAGAATGAAGCCTGGGTGGGTCACCCGAGTTTGTGCCATTTGAGCCTTTTTCTTGGACACCATATATGCTTTAAGGAGGCTAGGTGGTTCAGAAGCCTCCTTAGGCAGGCTGATGATCAGGATGTTGTCTGCAGTGGAGGAAGGTTCCCTCTTCCAGATGGATATCTTTTAGGTCTTTGGCTAAAGTTTCTCTAAAGGTGGTGGGGGGAATTTTTGAATCTCTGAGGGCAGGACTGTCCAGCAGCATTGTTGTTTTTGTTATATGTTTGGGTCCAGCCACTGGAAAGCAAAACTTCCTTATGAGTCTGGGACTCATGGAATACAGAAGAAGTCATCTTTAAAGTCTGATACAGAGTACCAGGCCCTGGTGGACAGTAGGGTGGTCAGCTGGATGCAGAGGTTAGGGATGACTGGAGGTGTATAAGGAACCTTGGTCACTTATCCATGGTTTTTTTTTTTTTTTTTCAGTAGTAAATAATGCATTACTAAATGATGCCTGACTGGTTAAATCCTTAAATGTGGAACCTGAGATACAAACCATGTATACTGATGGCTAACGGTACATTATAAGGGATTTTCAACTGTGTGAGGAGGGTTGGTGCCCTAAGACCTATTGTTTAAGAGTCAAGTATGCAGTCTTTGAGTGACTGCTGAGCCACTAGAAATCGCAAAGAGAGCCTCCTGGGACTGACGATTGTTGGTACATTCTGAAATATCAGTGTTTAAAATTAATTAATTATTCTTTCGCTATTAGTTCTTATCTCACGTATAATATCATTGAAGATGTTTGCTTTTTGTTGTTGTTGGAGTCTAGTTGATCTACCATGTTGTGTTAGTTTCAGCCGTACAGCAAAGTGAATCAGTTATACGTTTACATATATCCACTGTTTTGTATATTCTTTTCCCATATAGGCCATTGCAGAGGGAGATGTTTTTATTGATTCATTCATGCAAAGTACCTATAGAGCATCTCCTGTGTAGTAGATATTTATGCTGGATGCTGAGGAGATGAAGGCAAATACTACCTGGTAACCATTCTCACCACTTAGGGTGAGAATTTAATATAAAAAAAGCAAGTGTTATACAACATCAGTCACGCAGTTACAGAATCTCTAGAATGTGCAGAGCTGTCATGCACGGTGATGCAGTGAGGGTCTAGTTTGGAAGGGAACATATGCAAAATAGCTGTCAGGCAAATCATGGAGTGCTGACATTTATCACCAACAACTGTTGAATAATGTCAAATGATAGGGCTGTTTGTACATAGAAATGACAGAAACATACATGGCAGATTCTTGAGAGTGCACTAACTCTCAGAGAGCCTCAATACTTCACTAAGTAATGATAACATAGGGGGTTTTTAAAGGAACTATTTCAATAAAAAATTTCCTTGCATAAGATACTGAGAAAATTCTGATTAAAAAATGAGCATATTTTTGACCTTACAAATATACTCCTGGGAATATTTTCTCACGATGTATGTGTAAAGATTCAGACACAAAGTTTTATTGTTTTAAAATGATTTTCTCCTTTACATTGTATCAGCATGTCACACATACTCCTTTTCCTGCCTCTTCTCTCTCTCTTTTTTGTTTTGGCCTCAACACATAGCTTGCAGGATCTTAGTCCCTCGACCAGGGTTGGAACCCAGGCTCTGACAGTGAAAGTGCCCAAACCTAACCACTGGACTATCAGGGAGTTCCCTCTGCCACTTGTTTTACTGAATCTGGAAGGTTTGTCACCTAAATTTCCACTGGGCTGATGCCATACTCTCATTCAGTTCCCTGTTTGAAGGTCCTCTTATCTTAGAGACCATCTATTACTTCTTGCCACTGTCTTCTTATCCTGCTTTATTATGATATTATAGTTTATTGTAGGACTTAATCACCAACTACCATATTTATTTGTGTTCATTGTTTTTCTTGTCTGTCTTTATCCCTAAGTCTCAGAAATGTAAGCTCTACAAGAACAGAGGCTTTGTATTCCCAATCCGGGACAAGGTAGAGATTGAGCAATGAACAAATATTGGATAAATAGCCATTTAGCAAATAAATAACATAAAACAAGCTACATGTCCCTCAGTAGATTATTCACCAGTGCATTA
>SJYX01005098.1:1816-13827 GCA_006410675.1 Oreotragus oreotragus
TAAAAAAAAAAAAAAAAAAAAAAAAGAGCAAAGATGAACAGATAGTTCAAAAAGGAAGATATAAAAACAGCTGTTAACACACGGAAAAATGTTTAACATCACTGGACATAAAGGAAATGAAAACTGAAACTAGAGGTACCACGTCACCCTCACCAGAAAGTTTAAAGTGAAAAAGACTGACACCACCAATGTTGGCAAGAATGTCCATATGGCCAAAGGTTGGAGAACTATTTAGCAATTTCTTCAAACGATAAGCCCACATTTATTCATTTCCGTTTTTGTCTTTGCTACATTCTTTCTGGTGTTTAGAGTGTTCTAGCTTTCTTCCTTTTGCCATTCTTCTCCTAATCTAAATGGTACCCATCATTTAATGCTCTCCCTGCTCTGGATGATGTTACCAGCTATGGCTAGTGTCTCTAATCTCTCTCTACTGGCTGAATACTGAAGCTCATGCATGATGCTGGGTATTACCTTCAATTCTATGCTAACTTTGCTCTCAAATGTACCTGTGTGTAAGACTTGTTTCCTTGATGACAGAGTCTCATAAACTCAAGCATTTTTTTTTTTTTTTTTTGGACAAACCACTCTAAAAGCCGTGTGCCCGTGCCATCTGCTGGTCCCTTGCTTTCGACTGTTAGGCCAACAGATGTCTTCACATTCCATTGGCAGCAAACTCTTCAAAAAGAAAGCCACTGTTCACCTGCGACTCCTGTTTAAGAGCCAGTGAATGAGGACTTTATATTTCTCTTCATCCCAAGGGCCTCTTCTGTGATAGTTTCTGAAAACCCTGGTGAGGAGTAATATCCTATTTCAGCTCTTACTTGAGGTTTCACTTTGCTTTACTGGGGCTTCGTTTTCATGTTTAAACATTTGCTAATTTATACAGCATTTGAGAAATGCCCCCACCTAAGAGATTCTACACTTAAAAATCTCAAGACCAATTGGCTGAAAAGTGAGATTCCTAGTTCTCAAGTCCAGGAATCAGGCAGTCAGCTGACAAACTGAATGAGCAGCAGTCAACTCTGACCTCCTTTTGCTAAAGAGGCCTGACATTTAGAGAAAACCCTGAGGAGAGAGCCCTGCCCTGTGTGTTCTGGTAAGTGAAGCTGGGGGAAACAGAGACGTGGTTGTAGAAGGGAGAGTCTCTACCTTGTGGACTGTAATTCCTGGGAGCTGTACAAATACATCTTTGCCTGGACTCCCCCATAAGTAATCTACATAAGACATTCTGAAATAGGACCCAGACATAAGTATGCTTTCAAAGTTCCTCAAGTGCTTCTAATATGAAGCCAGGGTTGAGAATATCAGTTCTGGAGGGAGACAGAAGGCAAACATGCCTTTACCCTAAATACATAAGGACACAGGGTATATCACCATTCACATATATTTAAATGATTCATGTATATTTAAAATTGGTTTCAGGAGAAAGAAGACGACAGAATGAACTAATGTTGGGACAAATGGTGTTGAAACTTCTGTTTCAATGAGAAAATCCTTCCTCTGAGGATGATTACTGATAATTATTGGGAGCAAATAAGAGGAAACTGACATTTCATCAGTGAGACATGTACAGTAGGCTTCTTCCAAAAGAGCATGAGGTTATGAATGGGGAGAATAAATATGACCAAATGCATAGTCAGTTTAGGCTATAGTAGGTTGATGAGCATCTTCTGACTGGATTGGGAAAATAAGCAGATAGCTAGCTTAAGGCCAGAATGCAGTAGTTCAAGGAGTTGTCTTGAATTCAATGACTGAATGAGGACAATTTTCCAAGTTATATCTGAAACAATTTCAAAGGGTTTCATTAACTGCAAAATCCTAGTCAAGATTTATACTTTGGTTTAATATATCTATAAATCTTGATCTTTAGATAGTGCAGCAGTTGTTTCAATTCAGTTCAGTCACTCAGTCGTGTCCAGCTCTTTGCGACCCCATGAATAGCAGCACGCCAGGCCTCCCTGTCCACCACCAACTCCTGGAGTTCACTCAAACTCATGTGCATTGAGTCGGTGATGCCATCCAGCCATCTCATCCTCTGTCATCTCCTTCTCTTCCTGCCCCCAATCCTTCCCAGCATCAGAGTCTTTTCCAATGAGTCAATTCCTCGCATGAGGTGGCCAAAGTATTCGAGTCTCAGCCTCAGCATCAGTCCTTACAGTGAACCCCCAGGACTGGTCTCCTTTAGGATGGACTGGTTGGATCTCCTTGCAGTCCAAGGGACTCTCAAGAGTCTTCTCCAACACCACAGTTCAAAAGCATCAATTCTTCGGTACTCAGCTTTCTTCACAGTCCAACTCTCACATCCATACATGACCACTGGAAAAACCATAGCTTTCACTAGATGGACCTTTGTTGGCAAAGTAATGTCCCTGCATTTCAATATGCTATCTAGGTTGGTCATAACTTTTCTTCCAAGGAGTAAGCGTCATTTCATTTCATGGCTGCAATCACCAAACTGTAGTGATTTTGGAGCCCAGAAAATAAAGTCTGACACTGCTTCTGCTGTTTCCCCATCTATTTCCCATGAAGTGATGGGACCAGATGCATGTACTGTTTAGCAATTCATTACCACTGAGTGGACACCTGTAAAACCACCACCCAAGAAAGGGAACACAGGTAGCAATCCAGAAGTTTCTCTTGTGCTCATCATAGTCATTAATCCCTTCCTTCTCCTTAAAGGTAAGCAATAGCCTGATATGTATGCAATTTCTTGTTTTTTATTCTTTATGATTTTACTACATTCACTTTTTAACTCTACAATTTAATCTTTTTTTGAACTTCATATAAGCAGAATCACACTATAATTTTCATGTCTGACTTGTTTGGCTCCATATCTTTGCTTCATCCATGTTGTTACATAGTTGTATTAATAATTAATCACTTCCACTTATTCATGCACATATCCATCATATTGAATAAATAAACCTATTCTGTTGACTGAATTATCTATGGTTGACATTATATGAATAATGCCATTCCTGTACATTTCTCTGGGTACATATACCCACATTTTTGTGTGATATATATATTGTCTGCTAAGCCCATGTTTCCTATGTTTCCCCCTATGTTATCTTCTAGAAGTTTTGTTTCAGGTTTATGAACCATTTTGAATTAATTTTTGTAAAAGGTGTAAAGTTAGAGTCCAGATTATTTTTGCATTTGGATATCCAGTGTTCCAGCATCATTTGTTAAAGACTCCTTTCTCCATTGAATCACCTTTGTTCTTTTGTCAAAGATCAATTGACTATATTTATGTGGGTGCACTTCTGCTCTCTGTTGTTTCATTGTCTACTTGTCTTTTCTTTCACCAATCTCACAATGTCTTGATAATTGTAGCTTTTTTGGAAGTCTTGAAATTGGCTAGTGTCAGTACTCCAGCTTTGTTCTCCTTCAGTATGTGTTGACTCTTCTGGGTCTTTTGCCTCTCCTTATAAACTTTAGAATCAGTCTGTCAATATCCATAAAATAACTTACTGGGGCTTTAACTGGGATTACACTGAATCAATAGGTCAGTTTGGGAAGAAGTGACATCCTGGAAATATTGGGTCTTCCTGCCTTCCTGCTCATTATGGAATCTCTATTTATTCTGTTCTTTGAGTTCTTTCATCGGTGGTTTGTAGTTTTCTTCATATAGATCTTAGATATATTTTATTAAATTTATTACCTAAGTATTTCATTTTAGGGGATGCTAATGTAAATGGTATTATCTTTAATTTTGAATTCTACTCTTCCATTGCTGGTAAAAGGAAAAAGGACTCACTTTTTTATATTAGCCTTATATCCTGCAAACTTGCTATAATCATTTACTCATTCTAGGTTTTTTTGTGGTTGTTGTTTTTTGTTTTCATTTTTTTAGCCAGTTCTTTTAGATTGCTACATAGATGATCATTATGATCTGCACACAAACACAGTTTTATTTCTTACTTCCAAAACTGCGTATCTTTTATTTCCTTTTCTTCTGCTGTATTAACTAGGATGGATGTAAATGATGTTGTTTTTAATCTCAAATTTCCATTGTTATTTTTGGTATATGAGAAAGCAACTCTATTTTCTTTGTCAGCCTGGCTAGGGTTTCATCAATTTTATTCATCTTTTCAAACACTCAGTATTTGGTTTCATTGATTTTCCTGTTTTCAACTTCACTGAAGGAAGTAAGGTGGAGCCTAAAGTATTTAGTTATTTATCTTAAAACATTTCTTTCATGATACCTGTTAATAATTTGAAAGGAACAAAAAAGTCTTAGTTTACTAAAAAGAGTATAATCTCAAAGATGGTTGAAGGAAAACACATAAATGACCAGCAAAGTGCTTAGTAACTGGTAGAAATGTACTTTATTTCATGCAGAGCTACATAATTTCCTATATTTTAACAGCTAATCAAATAAACATCTCAAAAAATCCATTACATTACAATAAGTTAAAATACTACAAAGCAATTCCAAGTCCATGAGTCTATCAAAACCAAATTGAGAGAACATTATGCATAGATAAGGCCAAAGATGATAACTTAATTACAGGTAGCACTTTGCAGGTTTTTTTCAAATACATATTTAGTGAGAATCTGCAGAGAAAAATAGTTATATCTACAACCCATTGATCAGAAAGGGAAACATTTGCCATTACATACCAGGTAGTATTCTTACCTGGAGAACTCTATGGACAGAGAAGCCTGGTAGGCTACAGTCCATGGAGTTGCAAAAAGAGTCAGACACAACTTACTAATAGCAACTAAACCACCACCAGGTAGTAGTGGCTGATTAAAGATAAATTTGGCATCATGCACCAAAAATGAACATAATAAACATTTTTAAATTTATGATCAGATGCACATTTGAAAAGATTTACTCTCTACTTCACCTAATCCACTGAATAAGATAAATAACAAGTACTTTAATGCAACACAGAACTTAGGCTTTTGGTATACTTTGCTTGAGTACTAGTATATATAAAAAGATAATGAAGAGATGTAGGAATATTTCAAACTCATACTAGACTACTGAACTTTAGAATATTGACCCAAGGAAATAAGTCCTGGGCAGAACTTATTTGAGAAAGATTTTTAAACTACTTAAAAGCAATACTACAATTAGTTACTTACAAAAACATTTTATAAAAATTAAATACAAGGAAGTAACAACATCATTATTAGAGCTCTTTTTCCAATGCTATAATTTATAAATATATATATTAGATTACAATTATTTAAAAGACAGGTCCACGTGTTTTCTATCTTTGAAATGAGAAAAGTTTTTCAAGTTGTTTATAAAATATGGACAAAAACAAATCCATTGGATTGCTTAAAAAAAATACATAGTCTCTCCCCTACAATTTGGTGTACTAAGTAGGGAAGATGCTAGCCAGCATTCTTTTGAGAAATACAGCTCTAAGTGACTAGACTGATAAGATTTGTGTCAAAAAACACAAACTCAAAATGGTGTTGTACAGTCAGATTAACAAATTATGACTTTTATTTTATATATGTCTGCCACAGTAAACCATTCTTTCTACTCTTTTGCACTAAGTACAGTAAAAATCTCCTTTTGCAAAATGATGTGAGATCAGGATAATCACAAAAGAAAAGATTTTCACAGGAAAAAAAGGTAAATTCTCTCCAGGGAGTGTGTTAAAAACAAAAGTCTTTTAGGATATCTATGAGAAGAGGAACATGCCATTATTCTTGTTTCATTAACAAATTTAAAACTGCGATGAGGCTTCAATCTATCATAATGGATATAAAATGTTAGGAAAACCAAGCTGAACATAAAAGGAATTCGGGGTGTGGGTATGTTCCCACTGCAAAAGGACTGGGGATGGGGCAGGGCTAATAGCTGCTCTGCTGGTAGAGATGGCTCACAGAACCTGGTTTCCAGGAGTTAGTAAAGGGAATAACACTGCCTAGACTTCCAGGTCTCTGAGCAGAAAAATAAGTCAATGAATTGAAAAGAAGTAACCCACACAACGGGAAATAATATTTCAGAAGGCTCCCTGTAATACTCTTACATTGTTTCAACCTCTTCTAATGAAAATTTTGACAACGATGTATGTTGTTTACAAACTCCTTTTCATAAAATAAGGTCTCAAGGCTTTTAATGTTTGGGGTTTGTTTGCTTGTTTTTAATAATCACTGGTTTTAGAAATATAATTTTATGTTAAAACATTTACACTGAAAATATTTCATTTTACTGAAGTTTCCTACGTAGTGGCAAAAAAGACAACACAGTGAGCTAGCATCCCTCGTATTTACATCCAGATGTTGCTTAGTTGTCTAGCAAAATCTGTTGTACTACTTTAAGTGCAATACTGCTATTCAAGTAGTGGGATCTGTAGTCAGAACTACTACCTTTTGAGTGTACTGACCATCAAAAACAACGGTATACACCAAACAAGCGGAAGAAAAATATGTCAGCTCATTATAAGCTATACTATAAAGACAGGCTTCAGAGAGGAAAGAAGATATTAAAGGAATGAAAGGAGGAAGGGAGAAAAGAAAGGAAAGATAAAAGTCTAGATCCACTTACTTATTAACATTTGGGATTTAATAAATATGATCCATTACACTTTGGAGATTCAAGTACGTTAAGATTTTTCAGGGATATGTTCTGCCTCTTAGTGCAAATATGTTTATCCTTGTGATTTTCAGGCATGGCCCACACAAATCACAAATATAAAACTCACATTACTGAACAGGGTGAATTAAAATTATGGAGAGTTTATTTTTCCTTTAAAACAGTAATCTACATAAAAATCAGGAACATTCTCCAAATCTACTACACGTATACAAAAATGAGGTTTGCTGCTGTATATCAATGAATTCCTTCATTAATATTCTAAAATATACCTTAAAAAACACACACTGACTTTCCTATCCACATTTAATTTCATTTGGGTATACAACCAGCATACATTTAAGAACTGATAATCTAATCAAATAGTAGTGTCCAAACACAAACTGGCAGCAATATTTTTAAAAATTTTGATTGTCCAATCCTCTGATCTATTCTTTATAAATTGAAAACCCTTGAAAGTTCTTATTTAGTTCTTATGACTCTTGTAAATGAGGGCCTCTAATGTAATGAAATTATTCTAAGGCCCCTGTTCATTTGGTAAGAAAACAAATTCTAATAGTCTTATTTTAATAATGATTTTTAAAAAAAATGTTCTAATAATAACAAATTATTGATGTAATAACAAAAGTTAATAGCAACTTACAGATCCGTGAAATTAATAGATTACTTATTGTTATTTTCTGCAATGGCTTACTGAACACTGGCTTACTGAATATTCTAATAACTATTTAGAAAAATAATTTAGAAAGTTTAACTAGGAATCTATTACAATATTAAGAAACACTCAAAAGGGAATTGTCAGAAGTAATTCTTCAAGAAATGTACTTTGCATGTAAAGTATATGAATTTACTAATAATGTTTTGCAGTAGATGTCATTTTAGTAAGATTCTCAAAACGGAAAACTTTTGTTCATATTACAGTTTTTACAAAGTTGTTTAACAAATATTAACTTAGTTCCCCAGCAATAAACTCTTAAGACTTCAGGGATTAAATAATTAACTTCTAAACACAAAATTACCCAGCCAGGTAATCTTCCTATATGATCATATATGAAATCCTGTAACATAAATTCTGCCTAAACAATTGAATACTCTGGATCACGTAAACAACCAAAATTATTTTGGAAATAACTCAAAAGTCATAAAGAGGATCTATACTATTTTATAAAAGTATTACATACACTCCAATTATTATAATAATTTTAAAAATTAATAATAAATAAAGTAGTACATCTTTTACATATTTCTATCAACATATCTTAGAATATTATAAATTATAAAAGTAACTGGATCATTTCTTCTCTTTTTCTGCTTCTACTTCTACAATAGCATCTGAGTTTCATGATAAAACCTATGAGAAACAACATTATACTTAAGGAACATATTCCAAAGTTAACTCAAAGACTAAATCATAAAACAATATTATTTTCACAGGATTTTGATTACTTATTCCAGAAAGAGTTTTTGCTTTGGGAACTTGTAAGCTTCTCTGCAATGATAAGAAATTGGACCACTTTCTGGGGTGATCTGTTTCCTATCTAATATCTTCAAATACCACTTGTGTGGAAAACCAGCATAGCTAACAACTTATTTTGTCTTTTTAAACGCCACTCTATAAACATCAACTCAATACCCTCACAATTGCTTTGTGAGGTAGATCAGTACGTAAATAGCAAGTATCCTCTTCATTTTGAAAATGAAGAAACTGAGGCACAGAAAGGTTACATGATTTGCCCAAGGTTTCAATGGTCAGTCATGAAATTACAGTGTTAAATTATCTCTGCTCCTGGCCTATTGCTCTCTGACCACGCTTCACAATAAAAGGCTGTGTGTCTGTCTTCTTAAATGGGTAGTCTATATAATCTTGATTGAGAGGAAAATCTATTGACTGATAATTATTTTAACGGGGATCTAATCTTAAAAAAATCATAAAAATTTAAGAAAATGCGATAACTAGGATGATACACTATCCTTTCAGTATCTACCTAAAACTGTGGCTTCTAATGTATTTATGTGATAACACTAAGAAAAGAGGAAAATAAAACATTTAAAATTATGATTCAGGGAAAAATGACCTTCAAGAAACATATAATCAAATTGTCAGGTGACTATAATTCATCCTCAAACTGGAATACTTAAGAGTGAAGATGAGCACTACTAAAAGGATAACAGGTGAAACTAAGACGGCCGTGGGGTGGCCCAGTCACCACTGGGTGAATCCATGGTATGGATTCTCAAAGAGTTGCAAATATTTCAGGGACATAAACAACTCTTTTTGCAAACTGTTGTGCTTAACTATAGTCACTGTGCATAGAACACTGATGACTTAAAATGTAATACCTAACCTTGGCTTAAACAAAATTTTAAAAACTCAATTTAAAATGATAACATGTTTAAGCAACAAGTTCTTATATATCTCCACTCTAAAGTAGTTTTCTATAAATCACAATTTAAGTGTGAGTAGTAACAGTAAATGGACTCACTTTTTATCTTTGAGTAACCAGATACTCTTTTTCAAAAGAAATAAACAGGCACCTTTTAACAAGTGAGAATTTTGTGGGACTCTTTGGCTGTTAAAGGGAAGTCGCTCAGTCGTGTCCGACTCTTTGTGACGCCATGGACTGTAGCCGACCAGGCTCCTCCACCCATGGGATTTCCAAGCAAGAGTACTGGAGGGGGTTGCCATTTCCTTCTCCAGGGGGATGTTCCTGACCCAGGGATCAAACCCGGGTCTCTCACGTTGTAGGCAGACACTTTACCATCTGAGCCACCAAAACCTCACTATTTACCATTAAAAATTGTGACTCTCCTTGAATGGAATGATCAACACTTAAAATCACTATACAAAATGGTAAAGGTGAACACTCCTCTCTGAAATGAACATCTTTTACAAAGCCATACCAAAAGCATAAGATAACCTCCAGTTACTACCAAAGACTGAAAGAATAATTCACCACCTGATTAAAGTATGCATGCTGAAGACACAACACTATCAGTTGTAGTATAGTCTTAAATATACATGCAAAAACCTAACTAATTTGCATACAGTATTGAAAAAGGGCTTTCTACATTCAGTTATGTCTGGTAAGTAAGCCTTGTTTTAAGACATGAGTTTTGTAAATATGGTTATTATTGAGGTCTCCATCTCTTTGGGAAATAAAGGATCACCATATTTTTTAGAAATAATATATAAATCACAATAATAAAACTATAATATTATTCAGTTATAACTATGGCTTCCTTGAACTTTTAAAACAATTTTTCCTGAAAAAATTAATCTGAAACAATNAAGACATGAGTTTTGTAAATATGGTTATTATTGAGGTCTCCATCTCTTTGGGAAATAAAGGATCACCATATTTTTTAGAAATAATATATAAATCACAATAATAAAACTATAATATTATTCAGTTATAACTATGGCTTCCTTGAACTTTTAAAACAATTTTTCCTGAAAAAATTAATCTGAAACAATCTGAACTACATGTTTTCAACATATACTGATCTTTATCATGAATTAAATCCTTCCATTGTAACTGTACTTCTAAGACAGACATTTCAGGAGTGGTATGCAACAAATCCTATTAGAAATAAAGACGATATTCAATGAATAATAAACCATTATCACTAAGATCTGATTAATTTTTCGTGCCTTTTTTATCCTGACATTTCTCACTGGGAGTTCAGTAGTTAATTCTAGAGCATATGGATGTTCATAAAGACTGAGCTTGTTCGTTGATCTTGGTTAGCTACTCCATAAATTCCTACAGACTTTAAACATCATCAAATATTCTGCTGCGAGACATTGAGAGGTATCGTCCACCAGGCTGATACCTGAAAGGTGGATAAAGAAATGATCTGAGGCATCAAAAATAAAGAAGGAGAGAAAAACAAGGACACATTAAAAGGAAGTGGGAATATAACTTTTAAGAACTGTAAAATCTATTCAGTAGCTGAAATCAGAAACTTATTCTCCAAGGATATTATCCCAAGGACATTTACCTATAATTATAAATCAACCAACAACTGTTTTACAGCCTATGATATGACACATACGGCAGGATGAGAGATGTTAAAAAGAAAGGAGAAGAGAGATATAAAACACATCATGGATTTTGGATTTAATACCTACTCTCTATTGTTGAATATAAACAGAATATTCCTCTTGCTATTTATAAGCAAGTATCTTCATGCCCATGATGTTTTGCTTTTGCTTAGCTGTTTCTACTTGGTATAACAGCTAAAAGCACAGACTCTGAAGCCAGAGCCCTGGGGTTTAAATGCCTGATTCTGTTGCTCTGTGTGATCCTGAGTAAGTTACTGAGCCTCTCTAGATTCAATTCCAACTGGACTTACAGCCATAAAATGCAATTACTGTTGTTAAAGTGCACAGAATACAGTGCCACCTAGTCATATCTTTGTAACTACTGCCAAATATGATGGATTTAATAAACTGAATTGTCAGAAATAGGAATATAAATATTGTTAAGATTCTACCAAATGATTTCAATTCTTTTGTTATTTATCATATTAATAGTAATAATTTATGAAAGTACTAATTTCAATTACTACCACTGGATGATATAATTTTTAAACTATAAAAGATAAGCAGGTGTTAAAAGGTATCAAACATTGCTTAATACATTTTACATTAGCAATAAAGATGAATATTTTCCTTATGTTTATCTTGTCAAGTCAGAATGTTATCAAATTTTTAGAGGAATACTGGAGCCAAAAGGACAAACTGGAACTTACCTTCCTGATTCAGATTCAAGAGGGTCATCAGTGAATGTTTCTGCATTAAAATCCAAAGGTTCCGCATCCTGAAGAAGTTCTATTCGGTCCCTTTCAGTTCTGTTATTAGCCCTGGTATATTTAGATGTTGCTGCAAAAGAAGAAAGAAGAAAAAAATTTCCACTTTCTATTGTCTTTATGGGTCACAATCTACGGACACACAGAAAGTCAAGATTATAAAGGATCTGAATTTTCATTGTGAAGACAATATTAAGAAAGGATAACTACACAGTTATCTTAAAATTATATTAAAATGATTAATAGTATGATAGAAAATAAGAAAGAAGAGTTCTCCCTTGTATGTAGTCTAAGCTCAGAAGCAGCTACAGCAACAGAATTAGTATTTAACTTCAACACAGATGGTGACTGCAGCCACAAAATTAAAAGACGCTTGCTCCTTGGAAGAACAGCTATGAAAAACCTAGACAGTGTATTAAAAAGAAAAGACATCATTTTGCTGACAAAGGTCCATATAGTCAAAGCTATGGTTTTTCTAGTAGTCAGGTATGGATGTGAGAATTGGGCTATAAAGAAGGCTGAGCACTGAAGAATTGATCCTTTTGAACTATGGTGTTGGAGAAGACCTTGAGAGTTCCTTGGACAGCAAGGAGATCAAACCAGTCAATCCTAAAGGAAATCAACCCTGAATATT
>SJYX01005099.1:7043-17422 GCA_006410675.1 Oreotragus oreotragus
TGCAACACCCAGCCCACACACACCTGACGAGATGGTCCCTCACACCTGCATACTCATACCCTGCTGTCCACCCACACCTTCCTTGCCCTGAATCCTCTCGCTGATGCAGACGCTCTCAGATGCTCTCAACTTAACGCACAATAGCTATAGATGGCTGTCTAAGCCGTGAAGTTGCTTGAGATCACCAATGAAGGAGTATGAACGGAAAACAGATTGTATTGAGTCCCAAGACACGCAAGGTTTAGAGGCTTCAATGAGGAAAAAGCAGCAAAGGAATCAGATTAGGAGTGGCCAGGGATAGGGGAGGAACACCAGCAGTGACTGAGGAGTTGTGGAAGCCTCTGGGACTATCCATCAAAGAGGAAGTTAAGTGTCAGATGCTGCTGATGAATCAAGGAAAATGAGAATTAACTATTGGTCACCAATTGACAGGGGCAGTTTTAGTGATGTAGTGGGGACAAAAACCTGATTGGTATGTGGTTTCAAAAGACTTAGCTGATAAAAGACTGGTACATAAAATGTATTTCAAAATACTCAACAATAGGAAAAAACTTTGAAGTTCAGAACACCTCTCCAGAGAAGCTACACCGATGGCAAATAAACAGGAAAAACGTTCAACAGTGTATGTCATTAGAGAAACACAAAATAAAACAGATACCGCTGTGCAACAGTTGTTAAGCGCTCAGTCATGTCTGACTCTCTGTGACCCCCATGGACTGTAGCACACCAGGGTTCCCTGTCCTTCACTATCTCCTGGAGTTTGCTCAAACTCAAGTCCATTGAGTTGGTGATGCCATCCAGCCATCTCGTCCTCTGTCACCCCCTTCTCCTCCTGCCCTCAATCTTTCCCAGCAACAAAAAGAATTGCCAAAACCCAGAAGCTGGCAGCACAAAATGCTGGTGAGGACATGGAGCAACAGGAACTCTCATCCGTTGCTGATGGAAATGCTAAATGTACAGCCACTTCAGAGTATGTTTTGACAGTTTCTTATAAAACTAAACTTACTCTTACCAATGATCCATCAATCATGCTCTTTGGTATTTACCCAAAAAAGTTGAAAATGTATGCATGCAGAAAAACCTGCACATAGATATTTATAACAGCTTTATTCATAACTGCAAAACCTGGAAGCAACTGAGATTGCATCTTCAGTAGGTGAATGGATAAATAAACTGTGATACATCCAGACAATGAAATATTATTCAGGACTAAAAAAGAGTTTGGAGAAGGCGATGGCATCCCACTCCAGTACTCTTGCCTGGAAAATCCCATGGATGGAAAAGCCTGGTAGGCTACAGTCCATGGGGTCATGAAGAGTCGGACATGACTGAGCGACTTCACTTTCAATTTTCACTTTCATGCATTGGAGAAGGAAATGGCAACCCACTCCAGTGTTCTTGCCTGGAGAATCCCAGGGATGGAGGAGCCTGATGGGCTGCCGTCTATGGCGTCGCACAGAGTCAGACACGACTGAAGCGACTTAGCAGCAGCAAGAGTTATACATTAAGCTATGAAAAGACATGGAGGAAACTTAAATACATTTCATTTACTAAATGAAAGAGACCAACCTTGAAAAGGCTACCTACTGCAGGATTCCAACTGTATGACATTCTAGAAAAGGCAAAACTATGAAGATAGTAAAAAGATCACTAGTTGCCAGGGGCTACAGGGGGTGGGAGGGTTGAATAAGTGGAGCACAGAGGATTTTTAGGGCAGTGAAACTACTGTGTATGATACTATTAGGTTGGTGGAAATGTTACTTCAGTTTTGGACTGTGAACTTTAAATCATAACTAGGCTCAGGCACATCTTTATTAATCAAAATAGGAACCATTACAATCAATATAATTTTGCCAATGAGAAATGTTTATTCCTGTAGCGTAAAAATCCATGCTTCAGGAATTGAGGAACTCTGGGAAAGCATTTCTGCCTCCTGCTGGTTGTGGAAGCATTTTCCCTGCAAAAAGTTGTCAAGATGCTTGAAGAAGTGGTAGTCAGTTGACGAGAGGTCAGGTAAGTATGGCCAACGAGGCATAACTTCATAGCCAAATTTGTTCAGCTTTGGAAGCATTGGTTGTGTGACGTGCAGTCAGGTGTAGAGAAGAATTGGGCCCTTTCTCTTGGCCATTGTCGCAGGCATTGTAGGTTTTGGTGCATCTCACTGATTTGTTGAGAATACTTCTCAAATGTCATGGTTTCACTGGCATTCAGAAAGCTGTAGTGGATCAAACCATCAGCAGATCACCAAACAGGGACCACGACCTTTCTTTTGGTGCAGGTTTGGCTTTGAAAAGTGCTTTGGAGCTTCTTCTCGGTCCAGTCACTGAGCAGATTGTTGCCAGTTGTCATATAAAGTCCCACTTTTTGTCACATGTCACAATCTGATTGAGAAATGTTCATGGTTGTTGCATAGCATAAGAAAAGATGACCCTTCAAAACTATTTTTTTTTTTTAAATTTTCAGTCAACTCATGAGGCACCCACTTATTCAGCTTTTTCACCTTTCCAATTTGCCAAATGCCAAACGACCATAGACTGGTTAATGTTGAGTTCTTGGGCAACTTCTCGTGTAGTTGTGAGCAGATCAGCTTTGATGATTGCTCTCAATTAGAGTTATCAACTTCTGATGGCCGACCAGTGTGCTCCTCATCTTCAAGGCTCTTGTCTCTTTGGCAAAACTTCTTGAACCACCACTGCACTGTATGTTCATTAACAGTTCCTGGACCAAATGCATCATTGATCTTGTGAGTTGTGTCTGCTGCTTTACAAATCATTTTGAACTCAAGTTAGAAAATTGCTCGAATCTGCTTCTTGTCTGACATCATTTCCCTGGTCTAAAATAAATATAAAATAAATGACAAGTAATAAGTCATTAGCAAAAACACATAAAGGAAGAAATACACATTAAAAAGATGTATAACGACCACATTTATTTAAAAATGTATTGCAATATCAAATAACAACTTTCAGCAAAGCAAAACATCAATAACTGTTGCACCAACCTAATATAATGGTGCATACACATCATTATATATTATACATTTGTCCAAATCCATAGAAGGTACATCACCAGAAGTGAACTCTAAGGTAATCTATGGACTTTGGGTGATAATGATGTGTTGATCTTGGATCAGCATTTATAATAAATGTACACATGTGTGGGAGCAGAAAGTATATGAGAAATCTGTGGACCTTCTGCTCCATTTTTCAGTGAGCCTAAAATTACTCTAAAAGAGTAAACCTATTTAAAAATAAATTATTAAAAAAAAGAGCAAGAGGAGAGATTTGGCATATCCACACAATGGAAAACTACTAAGCAATAAAAAGGAATAAACAGCTGACAGGTACAATGACATGGATAGTTCTCAAAATAAGTATACTGAGTGAGAAGACAAATTCACAAAAGAACACATACTGAATGATTCCATTTACATAAAGTTCTAGAAAATGCAAATTAATCTATCATAATAGAAAGACAAACAGCCTGGGCAGTTGCCTTAGGCCAATGAATGCCCTAGAGAAGGAATACCAATGGGAGAAAAGAAACTTGAGGGTGATAGATATGTTTGCTATCTTGATCGTGGTTATGTTTCATAGGTATATACAGAAATCAAATTGTGTCAAATTATACAATTTTTTTATTTTTGTTTTTTGTATTTTTTGTTTTTGTGGGATCTTGGTTCCCCTATGAGGGATTGAACCTGGGCCCTTGGCAGTGAAAGTACCAACTCCTAACCACTGTACTGCCAGGGAATTCCCTCTACAACTACTTGACTTACCATTTTTAAGATTTATCTCTGTGGATTCAAGTATCTGTAGCCAATTTATAGCAACTCCAATATTTTATTGTGTAATTATAGGCCAGTTTTCTCATTGTGCTCTAGATAACCATTCAGTATAGTTCTTCCCCTAACAGATATAGCAATGAACTTCCTGTAGTTGTGAATACATGTGGGAGGGGATCTCCAGAGTAACTATACTAATAGGGTGGACTTTCTGGCTAGTAGGGCTTGTGCCCATGACACAAGCCCTGCTGAGTGTTTCCTGTTGTTGAACTTTTCACTGGCACATTTTTAGAGGCTCATCACCAGCTTCTTCATGTTAGAAAAGGGAGTGAAATGTTCACATGCCTATGTTATAAATGAGAGAGACAATAATCTGCCTAAGGCTAGCTTGGAATGGAACCATGGTGTCAGATATTTTCATGCTGCTGCTTTTGCTCCACTGTTATGCTCTCTCCTTCACTTGGGACCTTGTAACATTCACCTGCCAACAGTTAATGTTCTCAGTTACCACAAACTCCTGAGAACTTGACGGAGCCTCATTCTGAAGCAGCATTTTTATCCTAAGAGCCACCAGTCCCTTTAGCATTTCTTCTGACTCCATGAAATGCATTCTAAATTTATATCCCTGACAGTATGGTTACAGTTTTAAAAATACAGGATTTGCCTCTAAAATGTTCTTTGGTATTTCATTGACTGTGAGTTCATCAGACTCCACTGTGAAGCCTTATATGTTTCTATGTATAAGAACTCTCCCAAGCTGAGAGGCAGGTTTTAGTGCTGAGGGGCAGGTTTCTCTCAGAAGAACAAAGCAGAAAGAACAAAGAGGGTAGCAGGCTGGGCACTGCCTCAACAATCAGGAGCATTGTGTAGTCACAACCTCCCTTTGTCACTAAGCAACAAGAAATAGACCTGCTGAGATGCTCATTCTCCAGAAGTAGCCTGAAAAAGGCAAGAGGAAAGTTTACCTTTTCTGCTCCTTTCCCAGAAAGATGCAAAGTGCTTTAGTAGGCTCCTGGGTAAGAATGCACTTTACAATTAATCCTAGCCCCTGGCCCTGGGGTAGTACCTGCAATTTGAAGGACTCATGGGAGTAAAGTGAGAAGGGTTTTATCTAGCCTCCAGGCTAGAAGAGGACCCCCCAACTGCCCATTCCTCCTCTGCCATTCTGTGGTCCCCCTAGAGCTGACCTATTCTTCCTGACACTGTGCCCCCTTCCTTCCAGGTTTCATGCCTGGATCAGGTGACCCTCTTGGTCCTCTTGCCACCCCATTTATTCCCAGTCTTTTGTTTGATCTTCCCAAACTTCTGTAGTTTGACTGCTCTCTAGACCGGGAACATCTTAAGGGTAAAGACTTTTCTTCTAGCCCTATGTCCCATGCCTGGAATACAGTCAAGGCCCAGTAAATACTGTTGAAATAATAAACTGAATAGAGAGGAAGGTCTGACAGTAGTAGAAGAATGGACAGACAAGTTGGATGACCTAAGCCCTCAGTGGGATGAAAAGATAAGAAGCCTATTTTGATGGTCAGAGGCCAGCTTGGGACAGGTTCTTTCTGCTCAGGGCTGTGATTGTGGAGTGGGCTAGACACACTCTCCTCTCCAGGGAGCACTGAGAACAATGAGGTTGGACCACAGGACTTCCCTGGCAGGACATGGTCAACCGTGTTGTCAGCCTCATGACATCAGTACAATACAGCTCCTTATACCCCTGCTAGGTGCTCGTTTTTGTCTTCTGCCAGTCCTTGTCTCTGAAATTCTCTCCAAAAGTATCCACCTTTGGTGAAGTACTTCTTTTGGAAAGTTCATCCGTTGTTCCAGTTTCAGATGGTGCACTGTCCACCCCAGAAGAGCAAAGTGTGCGACAAACAGGTGTTCATTACTTTGTCAATAGGTGCAAAGTATGGATCAATTTAATCTTTGCTCTTCAGGGACCTTTGACCTTTGTTAATGCAGGGAGGACAAGGAAGGGAACTCCCTCTCAGATCCCCCAGGAAAGGACCTTACCAGTAGATAGTGTCCCGGTTCTCAAAACTCAGCTTGGTACTTCCTAAGTCACCCCAACTCAGAACCCGTCTGGTTCCCTCCATTACTGAAATCTTCCCTTGCTCTTAGAATCCATATTCCTAATCCAATCCCGGCCCTGTCCCTCCCTGACCACCTCACTTCTCTTAGTCTTGCTCACAGTCTTTTTTAGTCAATAAGGCCTTTTTTGTTGTTGTTTCTCTTTCTCTCTCTCCTTTTTTTTTTTTGNTGCTCTTAGAATCCATATTCCTAATCCAATCCCGGCCCTGTCCCTCCCTGACCACCTCACTTCTCTTAGTCTTGCTCACAGTCTTTTTTAGTCAATAAGGCCTTTTTTGTTGTTGTTTCTCTTTCTCTCTCTCCTTTTTTTTTTTGGTTCTTCCAACACAAGTCTCTCTCTGCCTTCTGAATCTTTGCACTTGCAGTTCTCACACATAGGATGCTCTTTGCTCCTTACGTGGCTGATTCCTCCTCACGTTCAGGTACCACCCCCATTGTCATGAGATGCTGTCCCCTGCTGCCTGTCACTCCCGATCCAGTCATCAAGTTCTTTCTTTCCTGACTCTAGTCACTTGTCTTACTTCCTCCCTAGAAGAAGGGTTCACAGGAGCCAGGGTCTTTCTGTCTTTTCACTGCTTCAGGTTGCCAGCCCATATTAGGATGCTCTGAAGAAAGAGACAGACAGAGGAAGGAAGAGAGGAAGGAGAGGAAGAAGGGAAGGGAGACAGAGAGAAGGAGAGAGGGAGGTGAGAAGAAGAAAGGAAGGAAGCCTTTGCTCACACACATAACCCTCCCAGGTTGCCCAGCACAGCTGAGGCCAACTGTTCTAATGATGGATGGAGACAGTCCTCTGTTGGCTCCTCTCCAGGATGTCCCTCCTCCTCTGATTCCTTTTATTCGATCAGGAAAGCCCAGGAAAGGCTTCTAGCCTGGGAGGTCTAGGACTTGGGAGGGGGCCTTGGGTGGGATTCACCCTCAAGCCTGCCTTGTTACAGCACAACAGTGGCTTCTATGGGCACTACAGAGGCCAATTCAGGAGTGACAGTGCCCGAGAATACCGCCTTGCAGCCAAGCCCCAGCCTCCAGCAGTGTTCCTGCAGCGCTGTCAGGTAGGAAGCAGCCCTGCAGGCAGCTGGGCCACATTCTGCTGCTCTCAGGCCGCAAGAGCAACATCCTCAGCCCAACCACAGCTGAACTGACACCCGAGGCCAGCCTCTCCCCAGAACTTGCATGAGGCCTGTGCCCTCGTCCCTGAAATGTCAGATCTTCCCCCCCGACAGATAGGGTGCATAAGAGCCGGTACCAGGCTGGACAGTGCTGCTCACTGCTCCTTCTAAATGGAGGAAGGATCAGGGCCAAGGTGGGATGGGTGATCATGGAGTGAGAGCCTCCAGAACCCAAGAAGTAAGCCTTGAGTTTTGCAGTCCTTCAGCATGAATTCCTTGATGCCCTAAAAGTCAGTGGCCTAGCTCACAGTCAGCCTCATAGTCCAGGGGCTCAGGAATGAGAAGGAAGCCTCCTCTGGTCAGGAGAACAGCATGACAAGTGGTGGGTATCCACCCCCATGGGCTTCCTTAGTGGCTCCAAAGGGAAAGAATCTGCTTACAAAGGCGGGTGACCCAGGTTTAATCCCTGGGTCGAGAAGATTCCCTGGAAAAGGGCATGGCAACCCACTCCAATATTCTTGCCTGGAGACTCCCGTGGACAGAGAAGCCTAGCAGGCTGCAGTCCATAGGGTCACACACAGACACGACTGAAGCAACTTAGTTAGCACACACGCATGCACACATTCACCTCCATGTGTGACCAAGGAGGACTGGAAGGGAGTGACGGCAGAAGTGGCCTCGAGTGGCTGGAAGAGGCTTCCGGATAACAGGAGAGGGCTGCCGGACTCCTATGCCCTCCACGCTTCCAGGCCTAGAGACAAGGAGAGAGCGCTGAGTGTCAGTCAGTGGCCCAACAGCAAAAGCCCACTCCAAACGGGGGCACTCAGGAGCGCATTCATATAAAGGGGTAGGTGTGGGGGCTTCAGGGGAAGGCAGTCTCACAAGGTGGTGACAACCAAGTGGCCAGTACTGCTGGGCCTGAAGGGACAAGGGGAAGGCGTGGCTTCTAGAACCCAGGAGAGAGTGGTGTGGAGAGGGCCATCCTGAGAGGAGTGGTAAGACACAGGCAGGGGTGGGCTGGCCTGAAAGGGAGCCAGGAGAAGAAAGATCTCCTCCCTCTCCTCCATCTCCTCTCCGGCTTCCTTTCAGGTCCAAGGGAAGTCAGCCCGGTGAGAACTGAGTTCACAGCAGACTCCTGGGAAAGAGCAGGGTGGAGGAGGGACCTGGAGGTGTGCCTGGAACCTGCCCTGCCCACTGCAGCTTCTTGCTTCCCGGCCTCCAGCCAGGTCCTACTCGCTTGGCCACCTGGAATCGCTACAGATTGCTTTCCCAGGCCAGGAGCAGGGTCTTGGAGTCTGCCGTGCCGCAGAGCCTGAGCTTCCTCACCGTGCTCAGTTGGAAGGGCTGTCTGTCACTGCGTACTGAGCCAGGCCCAAATGCGACTCCAGACTGCCCGTCTGGGGCCACCTCCCCCGAGAGAATGATGAGATCTGGGCAGCACTGGGACAGAGGCAACCTGGGCACTTCCTGCTTGGTGTCTGTAGTAGTCCTCAGTGGTAGCTGTCATCCCAAAGACCTGAATGTCCTCTCAGCCTGCCCCCCCAGGAACAGAGTAGGGGACATATTTGGGGACCTGTTTTGATTAAAGTCAAGACTTGTTATATGTTGGCATTATCATCAACCCCAAATAGCATGATCTATGTGTCTTGGGCTTTAGGCTGTACACATGCCAGGTCTCCTGACTCTAGATCTAAAGCTGTTTTAATTAGTGGAACTGCTCTGGGAAGGTGCACAGTTTTTCCCCCTTATTTGCTGAGAGATACCAGGTGTCAGCTAGCTGACTGCAGCTATTCTTGGTGAAAACCTTTCCAATATGTGGCATCCATTTACCTTTAGTTTGGGGCAGATATGAATTTTGTCATTCAGATCCAAGAAAATTCTTTTTTCTTTTTACTCTTTTTTTCTTCTAAACCAGATTAATTTATTTCTAGCCTTCACCTGCCTGACTCTTGGGAAATGTAATCCTGGGCTTATTTGTTCTCCAGATCAGACCAGAATGCCTGGGCCTCACGGTTGGAGGCAGGTCCTGTGGTACCATGATTGCTGTGTGTCCCTGTCTCTGCCCCACCCCCACCACACCTCAGTCTGCCACAGAGCCCCCCCAGCTCAGTAGCCCCCTAAGTGCACACTGCTCAGCCTCCACAGGGGCTCTTAGCCCTCCCGCAGGCAGACCCTAACCCATCCAGGAAAGCTGCTTCTCCCCCAAGGGCTCTTCAGCTTATCCTAGCCCAAGCCCTCCCTGCTCAGAGGCCATGGGCTTCACTACCTGAGTGGAAAAGGGGCCCTCGAAGGTTTAGAAGCAAAGATGCAGGTGACATTCTCCTTGAGGACAAGAATACTCTGAACTGCCTGGGCGGAGAGGAAATGACTGCACTTTTCACCAGGCTCCCACAGTTGTGAGAATGAAACTCAACTCAGTGGGAGTTGACAGATTATCCTGTCACTGTAAGAATAGTGAATTTCCAAAGTCAGAGCTGCCTTCAACAGCCGAGGCATCCACATTCTAGGGCTGTGTACAGTTTCATGGCTAAGGATAGAGATCCAGGAAGAATCAGGGGTGGGGAGCAGTTGGAATATACCCAAGACCCCCAGATTTTTTTAATTGAAATTTTTATTGAGATGACTGTAGATTCATAGGCAGTTGGAAGAAGCTGTAAAGAGAGATCCCTTTTATGATTCTCCCAGTTTCCCTTAGTGGTAACATTTTGCAAATCTGTAGTAGACTGTCACCACCAGGACATTGACACGGATGTAATCCACCTCTCTCATTCAGATTTCCCATTTCTGTGTCTATTAAGATCTATAAAATCTTGGAATTCCCTCGTGGTCCAGTGGTTAGGATTCCATGCTGTCACTGCTGAGGGCCCAGGGTTCAATCTCTGGTTGGGGAGCAAAGACCCCACAAGCCATGTGGTACATAAAAATAAAAAAAAATCTATAAAATCTTTTTTAAAAATAATTTTTATTGGAGTATAGTTAATTTACAATGTTGTGTTTCTGCTGTACAGCAAGTTGAATCAGTTACACAAGTATATATATCCATTCTTCTTTAGATTCTATTCCCATATAGGTCATTACAGAGTATTACTTAGAGTTCCCTGTGCTATATAGTAGGTTCTTTTTTAAAATAATATTTTTTAAAACCATTTATTTATTGGACTGTGCTGTGTCTTGCTTACAGCATGAAAGATCTTATTTTTTAAAAAATCTTTGATCTTCACTGAAGCGTGTGAAAGTCACTCAGTCATGTCCAATTCTTTGCAACTATACAGTCCATGGAATTCTCCAGGCCAGAATACTGCAGTGGGTAGCTGTTCCCTTCTCCAGGGATCTTCCCAACTGAGGGATCAAAACCAGGTCTCCCACACTGCAGGTGGATTCTTTACCAGCTGAGCCACCAGGGAAGC
>SJYX01005100.1:0-16128 GCA_006410675.1 Oreotragus oreotragus
TGTTGGACACCAGCCCGGCCCAGAGCCAAGCACAGGGCATCAGCAAAGCCTCCCAGCTCTAGCCCCTTGCGGCAGGAATAGCTCTGAGCAAGTCACGTAAGCAGGTTTCCTAGGTGTCTGTGGACAGGAGGTTTCCACGTGGACCTCTGGGAACGCTTTGGATACCATGGGAGGCAGTGCATGTAAAGTGCCTGGAACACTTAGGTGCTGACAAGTAGGGGCTATTGTCATTGTCAGGGTCGAGCTTCTGCCCAGAGCACTTGCCTCGCTTCGGTTTCAGATTCAGCACCAGCCAACACTAAGCGTCTTCCCGTCACTGGGCGCCTCCCAGACACGAGCTTGTTTTTGTCTCTGCTTGTCCAGCTCTTTGCTCGACTCTGAGCTTGTGTCTGGTGTGACCTCCTGGCCCTGCCCATCTTCGTCCTGTGGGCCTCCTGGTTTTCCACTGGGACAACATCCCGCCACCTTCCCTCCCTGCTACGGTGCTCCCAGTGCTTACCCAGGGATGCCCTGTGCTTGTCACCGTCCCTGGCCCCCCGCTGGCCGCTCCCGTTCTGACTGCTTGGGCCTCCCCCGGGTCTGCTTGCTGCTCTGGCCATGAACGCTGGCACCAAACCAGCACCCTGGTGGCTTTGCTCCGTGTCCAGCACTCATTTCCCCTTCGGGGTCTGCTCGGTTCCTCCTGGCTCTCTCCCGCCTCTCCTCTGCCCTGTACTGCTCTTTCCCCAGTGTTCATACCTCTGCCCGATCGTGGATGCCCCTCCAGCCTCCCCTCGCCCAGGTCTGCTCCAGGCCACACCTCCGTCATAGAAGGCTCAACCCTTTGTTTCTGTCACTAGCAGGCCCTACTCCAAAGGATCTTAAACCAGTTTCAGCTAAGGTGTTCATGCCAGTGGTGTTCAGGGCCATATTTGTATCTTAACAAAAAACTCTAAGAAAGGCATACTTTAACCCAAAGGAGTAAATCGCTAGTGGTAGACTGTTAAGCCCCATAGTGGGTTACGGGGTCAGCTGTTTAAGACAGAGCTGCTTCTCCTATTCTCCTCCTAAAGATCGCAGTGGGCTTCATGTACTTTGGGGCTCTAAGTTCCTCTGTGCTTGTAGTTGTTCTGTCTTGCTGATGGTTTGACCCTCTATCATCATGAAGTGTGCTTCTTTGTCTTTAGTCACAGTTTTTGCCTTAGAGACTGTCTTGCCTGATGTTCGTATGGCCACTCCGGCCCTTTTGGTTGATACATCTTCTGAATGGCATATCTTCTCTGTCCTTCTACCTTCAACCTATTTGTGTCCTTGAGTCTAAAGTGGGTCTCTCGTCGACAGCATGTAGATGGAGTCATGTTTTCTTTTCTTCCAATCTCTGCCGTTTGATTGGAGTGTTTAATCTGTCTATATTTAATGTGATGGGTAAAGTATGATTTACGTCAGCCACTCTGCTGTTTCTGTATTTCACGTGTCTTTTTTGTTCCCATATTCCTCGACTACTGCCTTCTTTTGTGTTAGTTACTTTCTAGTGTACAACTGTAATTCCCTTGTAATTTTATTTACAGTGTGTAATTTATTTGTTTTCTTGGTGGTTGCCCTGAAGGTCACCATTAATATCTCAATTTGTTACAGTGCGGATTAATAATGACTTAATTCCAATAGTATAAAACAATTATTCCTATATAATTCCATCCCACCCTCCTTTTTGTTGTTATTATTATAAATTACATCTTTATACATTGTATGCCCATCAACATAGATTTTTATTTATTGTTTTATGCAGTTGTCTTTTAAGTCAGAAAAAAGGAGTTTCAAATGAAAAGTATGTTTATATCGTCTTTTTTGGTGTCGTTCCTTTTCCCAGTGCTTGTTATTTCTTCATGTTGATTGAAGTTGCTATTTAGTGCCCTTTATTTCTGTAGTAGTTCTTGTAGGGCAAGTCTGCTAGAGACACACTCTCAATTTTGTTTACCCAGAAATGTCTGATTTCTCCTTCACTTTTAAAAGATGGTTTGACCAGATGTAGAACCTTTGCTTGGCCGGCGGGGTTTCTTCCCCGCCAGTGCTTTGACGGTGCCATCCCGCTGTCCCTGGCCACCGTGGTTTCTGGTGAGAAGCCAGCTGCTCATCTTATTAAGGATCCTTTGTATGTGATGAGTTGGTTCTTCCTTACTGCTTTCAAAGCTCTTTGTCTTTCAAAAGTTTGATTCTTACGGGTCTAGCAATCGACCCCTTTGAGTTTCTCCTACTTGCAGTTGGGCTGAGTTTCTTGAATGTATAAATCAATGGCTTTCAGCAAATTTGGGGAGTTTGGGGTTATTATTTATTTAAATAATCTTTCTACCCCTCTCCCCCTCTGCCTTCCTTCTAGGACCCTGTTATACATATATTGGCATGCTTAATGGTAGCTCACAGGTTTCTGAGGCTCTGTTCATTTTTCTTTATTTTTTTAAAGTTGTGTTCCTAGGACTGGATAATCTCAATTGCCTTTTCTTCAAGCCCACAAATTCTTTCTTCTGCCTGTTCAGATATGCTGTCAGGACCCTCTAGTGAATTTTTCACTGTACTTTTAGTGAATTTTATTATTGTCCTCATCAACTCCACAATTTCTGTTTGCTTCTTTTATAATTTATGTCTTTTTATTGATACTGTCTATTTGGTGAGCTACTCTTCTCATGCTTCCTTTTAGTTATTAAACATGGTTTGCTGTAGGTCTTTGAACATATTTTAGAAAGCTGAGTTACAGTTTCAAAGACCTCACAGTGGTAGCCATCTGCCCTGTGCGCAGATCGAGCTCTGCTTGCTGTCTCCTGCTGCCTTCCTCGCGCTTCAACCAGCATAACCAGGACTCTGGTCTCATTCCTTAGCCCCGCCCTGAACCTCCTGCACAGGGTCTTTCGTCTCTTCTGGATTGGAAGAGGACCTTAACATCAGAAGTTGTTTGGATCTGAGAAGCCCTCCCCTCCACCTGGAGCTTCTGGCCACCCTGCTGGACATGAGCTGCTCAAGGACGTGTCCAGTTCCTTGGGGAAGTGAAGAGAGACTAGGGATTCTCAGATAGTTGTCCCCTTCCTGCCAGGAATCCAGACATTCCACAAAGCTTCACTCACAAGGGACAGGTGTGGGAAGACTGCAAATCAGAAGCGTATTTAAAAAGTAGTTTAATTACTTCAAAATCGTGAAATCATAGTACATAGCATACAAAACCCAAGACGTAAGTGGCCTGTTGCTGACAGGCCCCAGGTGTCCTGCCGTCTTGCCTTCCCATAGTCTGGGGAACAGAAAGTGGCTCTTCACATTCCAACCAACTCAGCCAAAATCCATAGTTCTGAGCTATTTCCTCCCTCCTCATCCTGGGGTGTGTGTCGGTGGGGACGAAATGGTGATGTTGGTGGGATATGGGAGCTTTCTAAACCTCCCCACTTCCTATTAATGTTTCTATTAATAGACATACTGATCCTCAGCCATGGCAATAACAACATCATAACTCCACCCTTCACACAATGCAGGGCAGCCACTTAATCTAAGTGCCCTACATAGGAGGAACCCCCTGGAAGTGATGGGGTTTGGGAAGCTGTATGGTGCTCGGCGAGGACCTAAAGTCAATGTGGAAACTGAGCAGCGCTGGAATAGGCTGGGCTGCTTATCAGCCCTGGGCGGGACTGCGTCAGGTGCAAGGACTGGCCCCCTCAGGGGGCTGGACTGCATCAGGGCTGTGGCTCTGATTCGGAAGTGGTGCTTGCAGGTTCTTGTCACAGCACCAGGAGAGTCCACTGCCCAAAGTATAAGGACTCTTAGGACCGGTGAGGCCTGTGCTGTTATAATGAATTATGACTGGATCCATCTGACCTATAACGGTAAATAATACACATAAAAACTCTGCACTGCTAATCACAAATGCCCAAAGAACATGGACAGAGAGAATGGAATCTTTTTTGACTCGAAAAGAATTAAAACGTGGTACTCAAGGGGACTCATAATGAGTTTGGATCATGTGACATGGAACTGGGTACATGTAGCATGAGGTCAAGGGCAGAAGATGGGGGTGCTGGTGCGACATTTGGCAAGGGTTGCCAGGCTGCTCTGTAAAATTACTGAGTGGTGTTTATTTATACAGAGTAAGGGCACAAACATCCATCTCTGTGGCCTCATATTGGGTACACTGGCCAGCAGCGTTTGCCTGAAGACCCAGCTGAGAGCAGACCGTCACGGGCACTGGTGGGTCCCTCGGCTGCTGACCTGGACCCTTGTGGACTGGTAGACCCATGGGGTGTGCCTGCTGGTTCCAATGAGGGGCTGCTTCCAGCTTTGAAACAAGGTGTCCGGAAGCGTTCCAGCTGCCGAGGTCTGATTGCCTTTCAGACTCTGTGCGGCCCATCAGAGCGTCCATCTCATTGCCCTGAGCTGCCCCGGCTCCCGCTGGCAGTCATCCATGACCCACAGGCAGCTCGACAGCTCAATTTGACTTGGGCTTCGTGCCTCTGAGCATTGAAAGATGCTTCCCTGCTGGCCCTCTTCTTTCCTTGTGTGGAACCAGCCACCGTCACCCAAGTGGTCCCCTCCCAAAACTTTCTCTGAAGACCTGTGCAGAGTGCGGACCTGCAGATGTGTGTGTGGCCATGGGCAGAATCCGGACCCACTTGCTGCTCTGAGCCCCAGCTTCCCAGGCTGTGAAAGAGTTCTCTCTGCCCAGCTACACTCACTGGGCATGGACGGGTCAAAAGAGAGCTCTTGGGGACAGTGCTTAGTCAACCAAAAAGTTCCAGGCAAATGTTAGTTATTGCCTCTGTCTCTCGTGAAGAGGTCAGAACAAAACACAATAGGAAAGAGAGAAATCTCACATGCCTGGGTAACTGGGAGAAGCTGGGGTCTCGGGTAAGAACATTTCCTGTGTCTCTGGGCAAATAGAACAAGGAAACTGCGTTTCTCCAAGCTGGAGATTCCGTTTAAGAACAGAGTGCTCTGTGTCTTCCCGCCCTCCGTGGAAGGGGGACTGGGGGCGGACTCCGGGCTCCAGGCTCTCCCACCATACTGCCTGCAGGGCCGGGGCTCAGTCCCTTTTGTATTTACTAGAAACTGGCATGCAACAGACACTGGTTGGGTGGATGGGTGGATTTAAGATTTTAGGTATTAATACCACACTCCAGATAGAACCATCTTCACTGGCATGGTGTATACAACACTTGCACTCTGCGATGAGGCCCAAGTTCTGGCCTTGGAGGGTAGGGAAGGATGGCCACACGTACTGCTGTGGATGTGCTAATCAATGCTTCGGGACTGTACATTTGAAGATGGTTAAAACTGTAAATGTACACTATGTATATTTTCCTGCGATACATGTTTTGAACAACCTCTTTCACAAACGTTTAAGTTCCACGAATGGATGAAATCTTGGTTCTCTCCAGTGCCAACCACCAAGGCTCTAAGACACATGATGTTTGTCTCAGGCTGTGTCGGGAGATGGGGGATCAGGAGAGGGAAGAAGCTTGCTGACAGCCCTTGAGTGTCAGGGCCCCAAGGGGAGGAAAGACCTAGAAATCCTGGATGTATATTAGCATGTTGTAAAAACACCATAACGGTCCCAGCTCCCCTCCCCCAAGGGCCTGGAGCCAACCCCACCCAGCCCACTCTGCCAGCCTCGCTGCCCTTGCCCACCCGTGCACACCCTTCTTTTTAGGAGCTTGACATCTTCCCCTGGAGATAGGCCCTGGGCTAAGGGGACTTCCATACCCCAAATCCCAACAGTAGGCATAGCCTGGCCCCAAAATAGAGGCCAGAGTTTGTTGAATGTCAGGAAAAATGAACGGCAAAGTCTTTTGTCTTTCCTGGAATTTCATCACATCAGGAAATATGCATTCTTACAGCAAGAAATATGTTCATTTAGCACCAGGAAATATTTTGGCTTTGCAGAGATTTATGGGGTAAGTTTTGAGATTCCTTGATGGTGGCTCAGCTGGTAAAGAATCCGCCTGCAATGCAGGAGACCTGGGTTCAATCCCTGGATTGGGAAGATTCGCTGGAGAAGAGAATGAGTACCCACTCCAGTATTCTTGCCTGGAGAAGCCCATGGACAGAGGAGCCTGGTGGGCTACAGTCTGTGCTTTCTCAAAGAGTCAGACACGACTGAGTGACTAACGTTTTCCCTTTCATGGGGTGCTTGTATGGTAGGGAAACTAGGAACTGGCACAGAAGGACTGGAGGGGAGTAGGGAGCTGAGAACTGTGTTCAGAGGTGAGGGGCTGACTTCGGCATCATACACAGAGAACCAGGTTAGAACCAGTCAGCACAGAGCATGGAGCTGTGACTCATCCCAGGGAAGTTTATCCCAGTGACTGCTGTCCAGCAGAGGAACAGGCTGCCTCATGAGGTAGCAAACCCTCCAACACGAGAGGCATTCAAGGATATGTTGAGGTCTGCTCTTAGGAGTGCAGGTGAGAAACTAGGTACCCTGAATTACTAGGCTCCTACCTCCACCCCCATCAACCCCAAGGGTCTGGGATTCTTCTGAGCTGAGATTGAAGTGAAAGTTTGTAGGATAAGGTGTAACAAGGGCTTCCCTGATAGCTCGGTTGGTAAAGAATCCACCTGCAATGCAGGAGACCCTGGTTCGATTCCTGGGTCAGGAAGATCTGCTGGAGAAGGGATAGGCTACCCACCCTAGTATTTTGGGGCTTCCCTTGTGGCTTAGCTGGTAAAGAATCCACCTGCAATGCGGGAGACCTGGGTTCGATCCCTGGGTTGGGAAGATCTCCTGGAGAAGAGAAAGGCTACCCACTCCAGTATTCTGGCCTGGAGAATTCCTAATAGTCCATGGGGTCCCTAATAGTCACACACGACTGAGCGACTTTCACTCTTAAGATGCAACAGGGGTCAGGATGGGTTAAACCAGGAGGCTTCCCTGGACCAGAAGAGTGTATGTCCAAATTATGTCTTGATTTCTGTTTCCTGCCAACCTTCCCCTCACCTCGGTGCATGTCCCCCTCCCTCAGTCCGTGGGGAGAGCACCTGCCTAAAAGCGCCACCGACTCATGTTCCTACAGCTTCCTTGGCAGCACAGGGAGAGGCTCTGGGCCCTCGCCAGCATCCTGCCAGCCCCTCCCCTGTGGCAAATGAAATCACCAGCTTCACGCTGCAGATCTATTTAAACCAGCCTTTCATGTCTGATGGATTTAAAAATATGCTAGAAGTCAGCATCTTGAACACACGAAACACAAACAGGCAGATGAGGCTGCATTTTCCTTCCTCGGTGCCCACCCCATCCTCTGTCTTTCCTTTCCCCCTCTCCTGCCCGCTCCCAGAGCATTGTTCATTCATGAGGCCCATCTCCCCTCCCTCCCCTTCGCTCGGTGGCTCTGAAGTCGGCGGCCTGAGAGGCTGGGTGCCCTAGGGGTCTGGGTTTCCTCCTCAGTGCATAGGAGATAAGAGAGAGCACCTCACGGGTGGGCTGCCCTCACTCCCAGCTCACTGCCTGCCTGGCCGGGCAGACCCCAGAGCGGGACTCACCAAGGCCCTGCCTGCCACAGACAAGGAGCCTGCAGCCCGCTGCCCTGGTGATCACAGCCAGCCTTACTGTCTGGTGCCTTCAAAGCCCCAGGCTCCCAATAAGCCCCCCACGAGCCCCTCACAGGATGCTGTCACAGCAGGGCCCCCAGTCCTTCCCCAGATAATTCTGGGGCTTCAGCCCACTTTGGTTGAGCTAACCCAATTTTCTCCTGCCGTAATTTAAGCCATATTCTGTCTAATCCCTGAACGTCATTTTTTTGAGGCTTGATAAGAGGCCCTGCAGCAGGTCCTCCACCTGCAGGCAGGCTGCCAGGATTGCAGGGATTGCAGTGGTCGAATCTGGAGAGATGCTTTCCCGGAAATGGCCCACCCACCGCTCCGCCCCAGCTGCACCAGGAAGGCCAGGCTTCCAGCTCCACATTCTCAGTCTCGGAGGCCCATGGAATCTCCTGGGGGATTTGTCTTTATTTTTACTATTTATTTATTTCTGTTTATTCTTCTTTTAATTGGCTTATTTGGCTTGCCATTAAAAAATAATTTTAAAATAATATTTAAAACAGTATCATCGTGTTTCTTTGGCGGGGGGAGGCTATTGTTTGGTATCTGTCTAGTATTTTAAAGTTCTTGTTTCACTTTGTTACTTTGCCTGTCATAAGTGGTGGATTATTTCTGTCAACATACTTGGCTGGTAAGTACTAAGAAAAAAGTAATGCCAGTGCTTGTCCTAGTCCCCTCACAAGAAATTCTAATTTAATTAGAAGTTAAAAGTTCTTTTTAAAAAATATGTTTAGTATAACCATTATCAGCAACAGTAACAGTGGTGTGGAGTAACAGAAAGTGGAAAAGCCACCTGTGTGTGAACTAGTCTCAGATCTGCCTCTCTGTCGCCATCTTTCACATTCCTTCCTGCCTCCACCTCCGTCTGGATTCCTCCAGAGAGTTTCAAAGGTTTCCTCTGTCCACACCGCAGGTCACTAGCGAAGCAAGTGCCTGACAGAGTTCTGAGACCTCCCCAGAAATGCAGAGCCTCTAATCACCAGACCTGGACGGTCAGTGTAGGTGAGCCCTACGCTTGTGGGGGTTGGGGGTCGGGGCTCAAGTGCTACAGTCCTTCATCCTGTGCCTGTGGGTCTACAGCACACGTGGACACACTCACACACACACACACTCACATATACACACACACATACAGTCTCTCACGCACACACTCATACACAAACACAATCATATACACTCACACACACACACATACACACTCATATACACACACATACAATCTCATACATACACAGAAACACACATACACACACAAACACACTCATATACACTCATACACATACACACACATAGATACACACACACACATAGTCTCACACACACTCATACGTATATACACATACACACACGTACACACATACATAAACACACACACACACACTCATATACACACACACATACAGTCTCTCACACATACATACTCATACACAAACACACACAGAAACACACACACAGAAACACACTCATATACACTCTCATACACCTACACACACTCACACACATAGATACATACACACACACATAGTCTCACACACACACTCATATGTATATACACATACACACACGTAGACACACACACACATACACAAACACACTCACACACACATACACACACACACGAATCCACACATTCTACCCATTCCGATTTCATCCCTGGCTCCCTTCCCAACTATCCTACCCGATGGTGGGGACAAAGAATGTTCCGGCCCTTTCTGTGAACACGGATGCTGCAGCCATAAAGCCATCAGCCACTGCTGCTGCTCTCAGCTGAGGGAATTCAGGATGGAGAAAAACAGGATCCTGGCCCCAGGTAGCTGAGGTGCAGAAAACCCCCAGCCACCTGGCGCCTTGCTGGGTCTCCTGCGACACCCTCTGTGAACCACTTCCTTTCCGTTGAAGTGTGAGGACCTCCTCCAAAGAGCGGCTGGGGCTCATCCAAACCAGGGCCTTCCGTCTGGGCCAGATCGCTGTCTGGACGTGAGCACGTCCATGGTCATCTCTCCCAGGCCTCCCCTGATCCCGGACCCCTGTCCAGCCCTGCTGCCCTCTAGGCTGCCCTCGCCTTCTGCAGAAGCCCGACTCTCCAAAGGCCACTCAGGAAGCTGTGGGAGTGATGCCTGAATAGGAATCTGATCGGAGACGATAAGTGTGGGATGGCATCATCAATCCAATGGACGTGAGTCTGAGCACTCTGGGAGATGGTGAAGGACAGGGAAGCCTGGCGTGCTGCAGTCCAGGGGGACGTGACTGAGCTACTAAACAACAACAGAAGCAGAGCTAGCACCCTGCTGGACGCGAGTGGTCCAGCCCTGGCCAGCCAGCAGCTGAATCCTTAATTCCATTTCTTCTCGGTTATTAAAATGATCTTCCATGAGATAGTCCCAGCTCAGCAGAGTCGCAGACTAACAACGGAGCTGAGTGCCTGGAGGAACCTGGCAACCTGGCTATCCCCTCCCCATCTGCTGTGTGCTGGCAACGTCGTGGGATGTTGCGCTATAGTCCTGGTGGGAACTTCTCTCCTCCCCAAGCCTTTATTTCTCACCCTGACCCCTGATCTCCCAGCAGCCAATCTACTCTCCCCCCTAAAAAGTCCGGAGCAGAACCTCCTTGGATAGCTCTGGGCCCAGAATTTTCCTGGTGGTCCAGTGGTTTTAAGACTTCGCCTTCCAATGCAAGGGGTGCAGGTTCGATCCCTTGTCAGGGACTTAAGATCCCACATGTCTCCTGGCCAAAAAAAAAAACCAAAACATAAAACAGAAGCACTATTGCAACAAATTAAAAAATGACTTAAAAAAAAAAAAATCTCTGAGCCCAGGGCCACAAAGTAAGAGGCATAGGCATAGAGCTGCAGAATCAGCTATCACAGCTTTTCTAGCTGGGTGGATGCCTGGAGACTGTTCTAGGCCGACACCTTCACTCATAAGTGAGAACCCAGAAGACTAGGGGGATGGTGCTGACCTCAAGGCCATATGTCAGGCAGCTGCCAAGAGCAGGAAGAGGGGCTTGGCACCTGACAGGAGCATCACAGTCATAAGTCTTCATCAGTTCATGCGGCAAATATTCCCGAACACCTGGAAGACTTTGGTGGGCATGGTCTATACCTAGCACTCAACATAAACACGGATGAGAGGCAGAACCTGTCCTCCAGGAGATCACTGTCGAAGGAGACACGAGACCAGACACTGAGAAAACAGCAGGTCCCACACCTGGGCACATGGAGACACAGGGAGCCAGACGGGCTCAGCCAGGCCGTGTGTCCCAGCCCTGGAGGGGCTCAAGTGGACCCAGCTCAGAGCCACAGTCGTAACCACGGTCATGACAGTAAACCCACGTCCACTCACCGCATCTCCATCATGGCTCCCACTTACCTCCATCAATGTCCCTGTGGAAGGGGAAACGTTATGGCCAGTTTGCGAGTAGAGGAAATTGAGGCAGGGAAGCTGCAGGTCACGCAGCCAGGAGGTTGTGGCAAAACTGGGGGTTGAACCTGGAGCTTCAGCCCAGAGCCCACACTCCACTGTGCTCCAGTTTCCTCCCCTTTCAGGGGAACTTGGGCCCTCTGTGATGACCCAGTGGGAGCCTCCCGCCACCACGGGCTCCAGGTCTGCAGGTGGTCCCAGTCCTGAGTCCTGTTGAACAGCCTGGGGTCCTCCAAGCCCTGACCCTGCTCTGACCTCCTACCCTGTCTCTAATCTGTGCATCTCCAGGGCAGCTGTCAGAGTCACTTCCAGGCAACAGAGGATGGTGGGCCTTGGCCACTTGGCCCCTGAAGCAGCACTCTGACCCACTGTGCACAGAGGCTCAGCTCGGAGGGCCCCCTCCCAGGGGCTTCTCCCTCCCAGGGGCTCCTGCACGCTCTTGTCCGGGGCCCTCATTTCTGAGAGCAGAGAGCTACCATCTCACCATGCAGGATTTGTTCCTGGGTCAGCTCACAGCAGTCTGGGACGGAGGTGTGATCATCATGGCATTTCACAGAGGAAGGGTCCATCCCGGAGACAGCAGTTCTGGTAACTCACTGCGGCGCTCAATCATTGACCGGAGACGCCAGGCTGCAGCCCCAGCTCTGTTTACTCCAAGGCTGGCTGGAGTTCATCCATGACTGCAAAGCTGAGCGGGAGCCTGAGAAGCCTGTGTCTTTGGCTTCAAGCTCCATCCAGCTGAGCTAACCAACCGTGGCCAGAAAGCAATCGTCATAATGTCAGAAAGCCATTACGACCTACAGAGCCACTGAAAGATGCTTCGAGAGTCCTTTCTGTGAGTGGAAAGTGATGCTGGGTGTCATGGTCCCCTGGAAACAGCCGCAGAACAATCCCAGAGCACACATCAGCCTGGCTCAGACCCTTCACACCCTCCCACCGCCCAGACAATTACATCCTCTGAGCCGTCCGTGTGGGGAGAACAGTGTGACGTGACACCAGAAAGGAGGATTCGGACGATCTCAGAGCTGCACAGGTCGCCCCTCTGAGGTTCCCTGCTGGGGAGTGGGCATCTTGCAAGGCAGCCAGCCATCTGTCCCCCTGGCACTTCCCACCGCAGCATCCGGAGAAGCCTGCCCTCCACTCCCCTCCTGGGGCTCCTAGGGGCACTTCTGCCAGGCGTATTCGCGGGCACCTTTTCTGAGGCTGATTTTCTGAACTAGGCGATAAGTGAAGTCTATTGCCATTTTGCAGGGAAAGCAGTCACCAAATTGAGCTCATTAGCTTCAGAGCACGTGCGGCCTGCAGACCTTATCCTGTCACTTTCCTGATTAAAGTCCCAGTGCTTTCTCACTGACCGAGGAAAACGTCTCCCTGACCTGGACACGGGCTCTGGACCGTGGACCCTGGCTGCATCCCAGGCCTCCCTTCTCCCTGCTCCCCCAGTCTCGGCTTTTCCCTTGTCTCTCCTCTTCTTTTCAAACGAGCCTCCCTCTCTGGACACCTTTGGGTGGGGCCTCAGCAAGTGTCAACTCTGCCAAGCACATCCTCTACCTTACCATCCCCTCCTCGTCTGCTTGTTTGAGTTTCTGTTTCAAGTCTTGTCTTCAGAGAGGCTGTTGATCTCTTAAAAGTCTCTACTCCCTCGTAGCATGTATCACCCTTGTGGAGAGTCTCCTCCTGGTGTCTGCTCCACAGGAGGGACCGACAAAAGTTGATGGAACAAGAAAGTTGGAAGAGACTCCTCGCATGGCCCTCCTGGGTCCAACTGAGATCAGGACTGGAGCCACTGTGTTCAGGATGGCCCAGCACTCACGCCTGACCTGGAAGCCACAGCCAGCCTCCCAAGGTCACAGGCAAGAGTGTATCTCCCTCCCCACCCCACCCCTCAGGCAGGACTTCCGCATTTGGAGATCACACAGGACACATTGGAAAAGACCCTGCTGCTGGGAAGGATTGAGGGCAGGAGGGGAAGGGGGCGACAGAGGATGAGATGGCTGGGTGGCATCACCGACTGGATGGACACACGTTTGAGCAAACTTGGGGAGATAGTGAAGGACAGAGGAGAAGGGTGTGCTGCAGTCCACAGGGCTGCAAAGAGTCAGACTCAACTGAGTGACTGAACAACCACGAAAGGATTCCTGGGCCACGCCTTCCCCCTGCACGGGCGCTCTCCTGGGACGCCCCCTCCAGCCCCGGGCACAGGGAAGGACCCTCCTGTTCTGTACGCCTGACTCACCACATCATGGTGGCATGTGCTTCTGTCACATTAATGATGATTTAAGACGGTGGGGGATTGGGCCGGTTACTTCCTGTTCAGTGTAGCCAGACAGCTCTGGGGCGTCTCTGTGGCTGTTACGCTGTCAAGAAAGGGCTGTCAGGTCTCACTAGTCCCCACCTCCTCCCTTCTGCTGGCCCCCAGAAAGTTAGAGGCACTTTTGAGCCTCTAACTCTGGCCATCAGAGAGAATGGTACCCTGTTACACCAACTTGATGTATTGTTTGTTGTTCTCGTTCAGTTGCTAAGTTGTGTCCGACTCTGCCAGCCCATGAACTGCAGCACACCAGGCTTCCCTGTCCTTAACTATCTCCTGCAGTTTGCTCAAACTCATGTCCATTGAGCCAACGATGCCCTCCAACCATCTCACCCTCTGTCGCCCCCTTCTCCTCCTGCCCTCAACCTGTCCCGGCATCAGGGTCTTTTCCAACGAGTCAGCTCTTTGCATCAGGTGGCCGAAGTATTGAAGCTTCAGCATCAGCCCTTTCAATGAATATTCAGGACCAATTTCGTTTAGAATTGACTGATTTGATCTCCTTGGCATCCAAAGGACTCTCAAGCGTCTTCTCTAGCACCACAGTTCGAAAACGTCACTTCGTCTCTCAGCCTTCTTTATGGTCCAACTCTCACATCCGTACAATGACTCTTGGAAAAACTGTAGCTTTGCCTAGACGGACTTTTATCGGCAAAGTAATGTCTCCGCTTTTTAATACGTTGTCTAGGTTTATCATAGCTTTTCTTCCAAGGAGCAAGTGTCTTTTAATTTCATGGCTACTGTCACTGTCTGCAGTGATTTTGGAGCCCTCCCAAAATAGAATCTTATATTATTAACCCAAACCAAATATGAGACTTTTCCTGGGGGGAAGCAGTGTGTATTGAATTCCAAGGTGAAGTGGACACTGCAGGTTTCCACCGCTCTTCTCCATGCAAACCAAGCTCTAGGCCAGGTGGGTCTCCAGGAGGTTCTTGGAAATGTAGGTAGAGAGCCAGAAGCAGGGGCCGGCAAAAAGCACCCCAGGCAGGGCTGTGACACCTCAGTGGCAGAGTAGCATTTAGCTCTAATGGAAGGCCGTGCGTGTCTTGATGCCAGGTGGTCACTGCCTACCAGGGAGCTGAGAGATGAACATCAAGATCGCAGCGAGACACATGTGAAGCCTTTAACGAGCTAATGAGCACAGTCACCATGCAGGCCACTCCTGCCCAGGGCTTCTGGCAAGAGTCTACGTGTGTGTCGCCTGCAGGGCTGCCCTGCTCCCTGGGCCTAAGCCTGTAGCCCCGGGATCTGGCCAGCTGCTGACCATGGATGGTGCCTACTGCTCCCCGGGGACCTTCAGAGGCCCACAGGCCTCAGGCGCTGGCGCCCAGCCGTGCCTCTCAGTGTCAGGGCTGGAATGCAGGCAGCAACGTCGTTACTATAGCAACCACAACAGGACTGCCCATCGCACTTTCAGTTTCCAGGTGTGTTTTCTGGTTCTTTTCAGTTGATTTCCCTGGAGTCTCGGGGAGGTGCAGTGCCTGGCCCAGACTCACACAGTTAGCAAGCAGCAGCGCCGCGGTTTCACTGGGTGGTTTGGCTCCAAACCTCTGTCACGTAGCAAAGTTGTCCGAGGATGGATGCTTGCCTTCGGAGCAGGGGTCCGCACGGGCCTGGGTCCTTGACCCAGCACCCTAGGGGCCTCTTCTGCCCCATGGATTCTGGCTGCCCTTGAGGCCGAGATGTTGGCTGCAGGGTACAGGTGGGTAAAGATCCTTTTCACTTCCGTGGTGAGACATGATCTCTTGATAGAATACAAGAGGGGCCCAGGCCTCCTTCTCTGAACATGACAGCCTGGGCCCCCATGGCGGTTTGCAGACAGGCTAATCCAGCGTGATCTCTTCCTGGACCAGCTTGGGAGGCAGCCCGCCTCACCTCAACCCAGACACAACTCACATCACCTGCTGAGGGGTCAAGACTGTGGGGGTCGCGGAGAGGGGCGGTGCTTAGGGAGAGTGGCTGAGGGACCCTGACTCTTTTCAGAAAGGAGCGGGCCCTGCCCACCTAGAGACTGACCAGCAGGCGGTGTGGACTGGAAGCCCTGAGGGCAGGGACGGGGCTGTGGACTCTGCTCTGTTGCCAGCATCTGGCTGAGCCTGGAGCCCGTGCCTTTTCCAATACGTGTTTCTTTCGGCTAAATTTCAGATCACTGAACAAGTTGTGTCTGGGTCTCACCTGAATGTAGGCTGGTTGCTTCCAATGGGACAGGGGCACAGCAGCCTGGGTGGCTCTGGACAGGGGGCCGGCATGTCCACTGTGGTCAGACCACCCAGCCTCAGGAAGCCAGGCTTATCCCAGTGGTCTCAGGAAGCCAGGCTTATCCCAGTGGTCTCAGGACCACAGGCAAAGGGTCTGTGCCCAACGCACCCAAGGGTCTAAGGTGAGGTAGGAGGCTTCACAGGTGGGGCTGCACTCAGCAACCAAGGCATGTGGGCAGGTGCCATTCAAGATGCCAGGTGGTGAGCAGGGATTCAGAGAAAAACAATCTTTAGGACAGGAATTCAAGAAACCAGGCTGGGGACCCTCCATGCCGTAGAGAAGGTGGAAAGAACAAGATAGAGCCCCAACCCTGTGTGGGACCTGAGACTTAAAGATAGGAGATAGGGCTTCCCCAGTGGTCCAGTGGTTAAGAATCCGCCTGCCAATGCAAGGGACACAGGTTCCATCCTTGGTCCAGGAAGATCCCACATGCTGAGGGGCAACCAAGCCCGTGAGCCTGTGTGACTGCAGCAAGAGGGACCACTGCGATGAGAAGCCCACCAGCAGCTAGAGGAGTCCTGACCCCAGCTAGAGGAAGCCCGCGCGGGGCCATGAAGACCCAGTGCAGTCAACAGGAAATAAATGATAAACAGTTTTTTT
>SJYX01005100.1:18839-32661 GCA_006410675.1 Oreotragus oreotragus
GAAAGCGGGAGAGAGAAAGGAAGAAGGAAACAGAGAGAGAGGCAGAGTTGGGGAAAACAGGTTTGACAAGTGAAGCAGACTCCGCAGAATCCCCAAGGTCAAGCTGAGACTTCATCCCCTACAGAATGTACTCAGAACGGACACTGCTTGTCTCCCACTGAGTCAGGGGAGATGGCAGTCCCACTGCAGCGCTCCCACGGGCAGGAGGGAGGGGGCTGCTGTGGACGTGCTCCTCCATGTCCCCCAGGCTTCACTCTTGGAGCCCCAGGAGCTGCGGCAGCAGGCGCTGAAGTTCCAGGGCTCAGGGAGGCCTCTGGGGTGCCCACTTCTCGGCTGGTGGCTGGAGAGGCCCAAAAGACTGCCAGGTCTTTGCTCAGCGTGGGCCTCCTTTCCAGGCCCCCAGGGATGTCAGGGACACCTGCAGCCCCCAGAGGCCTGGAGCTCCTGGAAGCGCATCCTCCTTGCTGGCTCTCGGCAGCCATGGAGCATTTGACCCCATGGACCATGGATGGAATTCTCCAAAGCTGGATGGACAGGATTGCCTACTCCCATGCTCCCACCACAAGTGGGTTCCCCTCGAGCGCCCTCTGGGGGACCCCCCCCTGGTCCTTCCTCGACCCCCTTCCTTCTTCTAACACTCTTACTGTCGTCCTGGAGTTAAGTTTCTCTCTTTTTCTTGTCCAAAACTGATGATGAAAACATTCCATGATTTGCGTGTATGGTATTTGTCTCCTNCTCCTGGGTAATCCTTCCCGTCGCCAGGCCCGCAGACGCACAGGCTCCTGGGTAATCCTTCCCGTCGCCGCCGCATCCTCGGGGAAGGGCCCGCCTAGGGGAGTTATCGGCCCCACCTGAGGGTCTCTGTCGCGCCTTAACAGCTTGGGACGCGAGTTCCAGTCTGTGGATCACTTCTAAGTGGGGCTCTGTCTGGGGAGAGAAGGGAGCCAAGAAACTGGCCTGAAGGGTTATGGAGAACTCTCTAGAACCACCATCCCATAGCACCTGTTTGTAGAACTCAGCCTTTGGTTCAGGGGATAAAGTTTCCTCTCTAAGAAGTTTCTCTAGGAAACAGTCGCTAGTTTGTGTTATCCCTCCATGGTGGGAAGCCACGGGGAAATATGTCCTCATTGTGGTAGAGTATCTACAGCATAAAAACTCGCCCTTTTGCCCACTTGTAAGTGTGATTCAGCGGCCTTTAGTACATCCACATTGTTGTGCATCCATCAAGGCTGCTTTCAAACATTTATCAGCTCAAGCAGAAACAGTGTGCTCAGGAAGCAAATAACTAACTCCCCAATCCCTAATCTGCCAGAGATACAAGACACGCGGGTTCGATCCTTGGGTTGGAAAGATCCCCTGGAGGAGGAAATGGCAGCTCACTAACCGGTATTCTTGCCTGGAGAATGCCACGCACAGAAGAGCCTGGTGGGCTACAGTCTGTGGGGTCTCAGAGTCAGACTGGAGCACGTGTGCCTCTGTATCTGTATCCCTCTCCACCTGGCCCCCAGAGCCTCTACTCTACTTTCTATGTCTGTGAATTTGCCTAGATACTGCATATAATGGAATCACCTAGTATCCATCCTGTTGTGTCTGGTTTATTTCACTTATTGTTTTCAAGGTTCAGGCATGATTAAGGAAAGTTTTAAAATAAATATTAAGTGGTACTAGAAAAGTTTGATAATATAATAATTAGAAATAAAATGATTGAGGGCTCCCCTAATGAAAATTAACCTTTCCCAAGCACTTTCTATGTGCCAAGCGCTATACTGGGAAGGGCACATAGTTGTTTTTAAAATCCTTTCAAGAACAGCGTAATGAAGAGGTTATTGTCATCTTCCTATTACAGGTGAGGATGAGCGAGATGAACCCAAATGGTTCCAGGAGTTGAATTAGTCAGCTGGTTCTGGGTTCCAATTCTTACCTCCTCAACTGCCCTGTCTCTCCCACAATTCCTTGTTTTCTTTCCCCATCTCATTGCTGTTTGAACCTTTAAATTAGCACCTACTACAGGCTTCCCTCATAACTTAGATGGTAAAGAATTTGCCTGCAATGCAGGAGACTCAGGTTCGATTCCTGGGTCGGGAAGATCCCTTGGAGAAGGGAATGGCAACCCACTCCAGTATTCTTGCCTGGAGAATCCCATGGACAGAGGCGGCCTGGTGGGCAACAGTCCATGGGGTTGCAAGAGTTGGACACGACTTAGCAACTGAACCACCAAACCACCATCAGAGATTCCTGAGTATTAAAGTTATTTGTGTGTTATGTCCTGACTGCTGATGGGATGGGTTTTGGAGAGAAGAGACTCATTTTCAGGGCTCAAAACTGTGCTTGGCACACTGCAAGCTGTAATAACTGTTTGCAGACTTGATTGAACAGCACACCTGCCACAGTTCCACTTTGTACAAAGAGCACTCCCCCTTCCCCGCCCTGGGGGACTTTTAAATAATTCGTTTAATCAAGGTTTTTGTTTTAAACCAGGAAGTGACTTGGCTTGTTTCCTGGAATTGACTCAATCTCCCCACCTGTGATCTCATTTCTCACTTGGTTCAGCACGCCTCCCGCCCCCCATCCCAGAGGTCTTAGAAAAAGGAAAACCTCAGGGCTTTGCTGTTGCCATAATATTGGTGTTTTGTTTTGTTTGTTTTTGACTGCTTCTTAATAGTTTCTTCTTCCAGTTTTGTAGGATACATGTGAATCGGAGTCTAAGCAAATATGATTACAAGCACATTTTTCATATTCCTGGCTTTCCCTCTAACCCAGAGGAGAGCCACAAAAAGGCCCACCTGCTTCTGACAAGCATGGTTAGTAGATTAAACTCTGGCTGTGCATGTGTTCATGGGGATAACAGGGAATTTGCATTACAGAGGAATACCCACAGCCACGCAAAGAATCTCGGGAGACAGGCAATACCACGGGGTGGGGGTGGGGATGAGCTATGAGGGTCTGTGGAAGGAAGGCATCCTTTACCTGAGTGCTGAGTGCGCCTCCGTCTGGCCTCTGGGGCCCTCTGAGGCTCTGCAAGAGTTTATGTGGAAAGAACCAAGAGGCAGCAGTAAAAGACAGGGCAGGAGTAAATTACGAACTGAGTTTCAGTCAAGATATGATTAAAGAAGGTATGAATGGCGCAGTAGGTTCACTGGGATGCCTGGTATTGTGAATAAATACGTCTTAAGATCTGCTCCCAGGCAACTGTCCAAAGGATGTCATTTCCTTTCTTTCCCTGATCCCTGTTAGTGTAAAGAGGGTAAAGTTTAATCTTAAATATGGAGAAATTGGTGGCTCAGTGGCAAAGAATCCACCTGCAACGCAGGAGATGCTGGTTCAACCCTTGATTCAGGAAGGTCACCTGGAGAAGGACATGGCAGCCCAGTCCAGCATTCTATCCTGGGAAATCCCCATGGACAGAGGCGCCTGGCAGGCTACAGTCCATGGGGTCCACAGGGCTGGACATGACTGAGCAACTGAACAACAACAAAACCTGTTGAGAACGTAGAGTCTTGACCGAGCAAGAAAGTTAGCAGCAGCTGTAAATCACCCCCTTGCTTAAGAATCTGTCATGGCTTCTCATCACCTGTGGAATAAGCAGGTTGGCTTTAATTTGAGTCTCTCCATCCCAAGGTCCCTTTGCTCATCTCATATTCTTCCTGGTTAGTACCAGCTAACTGCCTTCTGCTCTCACCAAGACCCTTTACCCTCCGCTTCCAAAACATGCCCCACTCTCACTCCCTGTGTTCCTTGATGAAAATGCCCTTCTCTTCATGCTTACCCAGACCTAGCGGTCATCCTGCTGGATCATCCTCTGTTGAGTCCAGTTCACACTGATACATCCCTGCCCTGAGAGCAGGCATCCCCAAAGACTGCTGGTGGAGTGTGAATTGGTGCCAATTGGAAAAAAAAAAATCAAGAGCCTAATAAATGCTCATATCCACAGGGAGTGCTCAAAGGACTAAGAAAAACATCTGGAAAGCTATTCAGCCTCATTCATAATCAATGTAATGCAAATCAAAGCAAATTAGATTAATATTCAGATAACATTTCCTATCTCTTCATTTGGCAGATACGAAAAAATGCCAGGGGTTGGAGTTGATGAGGGCGTGTGGAGTGTCAATTGGTAAAATCTTTGGCAGGACCCCTTTGGCACTGTGAATGAAATATCTATGCCAGTTGACAGAGAATCCCACCTCTAGGAATTTATCAGAAAGAGCGTGCATGCATGCTCAGTTGCTAAGTCACGTCCGACTCTGTGACCCTGTGCACTGCAGCCTGCCGGGCTCCTCGGTCCATGGAATTCTCCAGGCAAAAATACTGGAGTGGGTGGCCATTCCCTTCTCTAGAACTGGCCCATGTGCCTTGTTACGGGCTGAGTTGTGTCCCCTAAAAAGATATACTGATGTTCTAACTCCTGAATCTGTGAACATGACTTGATTTGGTGCTACTCATGAGTCAAAATGGTTACCTTAAACGTGGACTAAACAGTAAAGAAGGCTAAATGTTACAGTTTGCACTAACGCATGAAGGGCAGTGGCCCCGCAGTGTCCCTGAGACGTCGCTGTGACACCCCCGCCCCGTCTGTGCAGAGCTGGCGTCACAGCTGACAGCTGTTCCTCAAGGGGCTTGTCGCGTGGAGTGCGCCCTGGTGCTTGTTTCTGGATGTGGCCACGGAGGCAGTCCACGCACGGCCAAGTAACCTCATCACATGACCCAGTGTCTGCTATTCGATCCTTTGCCTCAACTCTCCCAGAAAACAGTTGTCTTTCTGAGAAGACTTTCTCCCCCCAAATCAATCACACAACACAGCACAGGTGTCAAGGCAAAGCCTTTTGATCCAGAATAAATTCAGTTACCTGCTTTGCTCCATTGGCTGGTTTCATTTTCAGACGATTCATGTTAACTCATTTTTCTTTCCCATGTGTCCTGGGCTTGTATTTTATAAACCAGATAGGGACACCAATTAGAGTTTGCCTCTGTGGTGCTTAAGCTGAGATTCGTAATGACAAGCCTGGCAGTCATCAGTGTATCTGCTACACTTGCAGTGATTTAGAGGGAAGGCTGTGGCTACCGCTTGGAATAAGTGAACAAACTCTATAAATTTAATTTAGAGGAGTTATACCGTGATCACCCAGAAACGTTTTACAGAAGCTTCTTGTGTTTTTGTCAAAGCTGCGGGAGTGCTTCTCGCAAGATCTCTGGTTTAACTAAGAGCGTTCTTTACAATGAGTACAGAATAGGGCCACCTGTGCACTGGACCAGCTTCAGAACTAGCACTTGACCGGAAGAAGTGCTGTTCTGATCCACTCAGCAGGACTGCACACCTTATTCCGTCCACGAAGGAGCAGTCGGGCTGGGAGTGCGTCATCGCTGGTGGGTCCAGAGTAGTTGGAGCAGCGAGGAGTCATCTTTCTTTCAAATCCTTGCAGGGGGGTCACTGTCTGTTTATCTGCAGAACCAGAGGGTGAGCTGCCCCACCCCGAGTTTCCTTCACTTCCACAATATAAGGAACGTAATTGGATTTAAAAGAACAGAAACGCTCTGCTGTCGTTCCCCTTTCTCATTGTCTTTGTTCATCTGCTATTGCTTATTCATTGATAGATTGTATTAGCGGTTAGTTTCCGGCCATCCGCTTATGCATCAGCCCTCTGCAGTCAGGATTTAATTGCTGCCCTGTGATGAGCTGCTGCTTCTCCTGGCCCCTCTCTCATCCTTCCAACTCCCGCTGGGCTGAGAGTCAAGCTGATGACAATCCTCAGATTTGTTTTTTTTTAACCATCATCTATCTAGGCTAGATGTCTCTTGTTTCATTTTACCTTATTTCCATCCCATTCCTTCATGACCATTCCACAGGTGGACTAATGACTATCATGTTGTGTTTTCTATGCAACATATTTTGTAGAAAGATATACATGTACATGGCTTCCCAGGTGGCACTAGTGGTAAAGAACCTGCTTGCCAATGCAGGAGATGTAAGAGATGCAGGTTCGACCCCTGGGTTGGGAAGATCCCCTGCAGGAGAAAATGGCAACCTGCTACAGTATTCTTGCCTGGAAAATTCCATGGACAGAGGAGCCTGGTGGGTTACAGTCCATAGGGTCACACAGAATCGGACATGACTGAAGTGACTTAGCATGCACGCATATATGTACATGTGTGCGTGCTCAGTGGTCCAGTCATGTCTGACTTTGTGTGACCCCATGGACTGCAGCCTGCCAGACTCCTCTGTCCATGGAATTTTCCAGGCAAGAATGCTGGAGTGGGTTGCCATTTCCTCCTCCAGGGGAGCTTCCTGACCCAGGGATTGAACCTGTGTCTCCAGCATCTTCTGCATTGGCAGCCAGCTTCTTTACCTCACCTGGAAAGCCCAAGCTCTTATCATTCCATTTTAATCTTTCATGACTTCAGAGCTTGCCCTCGTGTTTCATTTTAACTCTTACCTTCCTAGACCTAGGAATTTTATCTTCCAGCTTTCTTTTTGTGAACAGAAAATAAGTTCATGATTTTTGTCATCTTGGCCTTTTTCACCTCTGCCATGTCTTAATTTCCATTTTATAATTTGAATTTCTCTATTTAGAAGAAATGAAACTTTCTCAAGCTTTGGTTCTAGGTGCTAAAAAAAAAAAAAAAAAGTCTTCATTCGTTTGGTAAAGACTTGGCACACCTGTTTACTTACCTGTCCCAAGAGATGTTAGTCATCATGTACCCAGAGACTGAATTAAGATGAATGGAAATGCAGGAAAAAAAAGAAAACACCCAACTTTGCCTTCTCTTTCTGACAAAATTCGTTAAGCTTAGGTCCTTTGCAGGCATGTTCGTATGTTTGTGTGTTGGGGGGAGGGTTGTTGGTAGAAAGAAATCTTCCTGCTCAGGGATTATTTAGCCAAGTTTCTCTGAATTCATGGTCTTCAGAGTGACCAAGGCAAGACGTGCATTTGTGAATGATAACTCATATAACACTGCTGTAAAGACTTAGCTCTCAGACATAGGTTCTTTGGGAAGGACATAAACTCTAAAAACATTAACACAACTGTTTCCTCTATTCCGATCACCAGGCCATGTCATCACCGACAAAGAGGAAAACTGGGTGTTTCTTTAATTACCTCTGCATACATTTGTCCCTAATACTCTCTCCTCAGCGTCTCTACCTCCTGTTTATTGAACAGAGACTGCGTTCTGCAAAATAAAGTCACCGTCTTTCTGGACTTAGCGACCTCGCTGTCCTCACAGCTAACAGCAGAGGGACTGGGTGAGGGAAGAGGCAGGTAGTTCTCAGATGCCCTTGCTGCTGATGGGTAAATCCTGAACGGGTTGGCTCATTCTTTTTAAAATTCATTTGTTTTGAACTTTTACAAGTACCGATTTTCTCGGGGGACTTTCTGACATTCTCCTGCACCTGTTGGATCACACTCCCAAAGCGGAATCATGACAAAGAACCTCAGCGCGCAGCACCTTCTAAATGGACCTCAGAGTTATTGCTATTGATTGGCCTTGGGAATTGCTGAAGCACAGAGAGGCTGGGCTTTTAACTGGAATTCACACTTCTTTGGTGTCCATTTCAAGGCTTCACTGAACATTGATCAGCAGGAAATGGCTTCCCAATGGTAAGTGAAGACTAGGCCATGTGAATAATAAGAACCGCAGCTCTTAATGTACAACAAGTGCATTTAGAACCATCTATGCCTCCAGACACATTGTAAATCCCTGTTACCTAGCTCACTGGCTGGGATCCATTTATCCATTATCCGGCGTTATGTCCTCATCTCAAACTAGGCTCGGAATATATTCTGGACACCGTGTAACTCTAACCACATTTAACCAAGCTGTGTAAATTAATCCAAAACATGAAGCCAATATGTACTAAGCTCCTTTTAAGAAAAATGGGCGGTGGGGGAGGAGTTCACGGCAAATGAAGGTTAAGGAAGGCTGCATCTGTTTGAGACCTGTCTTTGGGGAGTGACCGTAACTGCACCACTTTTAGAAAGATTACCTTCCAAAGAGATGTGGAACTTTCTTTCCAAAGAGAGCTGGAACTTTCTTTGCTGAAAGGCTGAAAAGAGCTTCTGAGTAAAACAAGTGGAACAAAACACAAAGAACCGCTTTAAGGATAATCAAAACTATTTTGGACTTTTTTATTTATCAATCTTGTTTCTAATATAATTTTAGTTAAATGAAAGACATTCACAAAGAAGAGTAGGCATACATACATAATTTCCTTCTTTCATTCTAGTTTACATGCTGTTGCTTTTAGAGAGTGAAATTTCCTGGTTATTTCACAGGGATAGAAAGCCTAATTGACTTTACAGAGAGAATATTATTAGCCCAGCCTTTTCACAACTTCAACCTCTGCAGTTCACCATGTTCACTGAAAAAAAACCCCAAAATACCCGACAAAACAAAACTTAGAATAAGTGACATTGAGAACTGTTTCTTGGCCTACAAGATGGGAGGAATCTCCATGTTTCTAGAACCATCTCAAAATCCAGCAATTGCTGTAAATAGACTCAGAAAATGGTGCAGCCCACCTAAGTAGACGGGCTCTTAAAGCACGTTTTCATCTGGAAAATAAACTCATAAGTGCCTGGTGAGTATTAATATCCATGTGCCCAAGTATCATTACCTTCATCCAGTCTTTGCTCCATGGGAGGTAACCAACTTTTCAACATGGTGTCCCTATTTCATTGACCATGAGCTGCACATATCAGCTGTGTATATAAAAAAAGAATACTGCTGTGAAATAAATTTAAAGTTTCCATCATGCAGGGTGTGTGCAGTTTAGGCAGAGAGCCACTGGGCTATGTGAAACAGTCACATTAGCTGTTCATGTTTTCTTATTTATAAGCCGTTTCAATCACACTGGGGCATGGTAAGCTGCAAGTCACATCACACCTAGGTGGGAACTCGGGGCTTTATACACAGGAGTTCTGATTTCTCTGGCACTCGGCTGTGCTGCATCTCCTGATGTTGACAGAAAAGCTCCCTGGCAGTCTCCCTGACTCCAAATCTAATAGTTGTACAACAATGCCTCCTGTTTCCACACTCTTGGACTTGACTGCTTGGTTTCTTTTGAGATGACTTACAACCACAAGCTGGAAAGTAAGACTTTCAATAGGTCCACTGACTTGGCCTTTATGTTTGGGTTTCAAAGTATCTGCAGCCAAGGATCCATGGCACCTCCCCATCGTGTTATGAAAGCAGATAAAAAAAACAGCTCTATCTCACATACAAGGCAAAGAGGAACAGCCATACAAGGCAGAGAGGAACAGAGAGGGCCAGCCACTTGGCTGAGGTCACAGAGCATGTCAGAGAGAGAAAAGGGCTTGCACTCCATCAGCTGACTCTCAGGATCACTCTTACCAGAGCATCATTTTAAAAATGGCATCCGTTGGTCTTCAGCCCAAATCAGTTGGACACACTGTTTGTTCTACATGAGGCGGTTCTATTGGGACTAGCTATTTTGACCTATTTTTGGCTGGCTCATTGGAATTCAGTTAAACAATTGTTGTCTTTCTCTTTGAAAACTGCTTGCAGAGGATGGAGAAAAGAAGGAAAAAAAATAGTAACAGCTTCCGATCAGGTACTGATCATTTGGAGATGTGAGATGTTAAGGGACCATGAAAACGTTTACACCATAAGAGAAAGGAGAGAGTGAAAAAGAACACATGGAAGAATAGAAAACAACAGATGGAGAAGGAAGTAAAAGTTTCACACTGACACCGCATTTCCCNTAAAAATGGCATCCGTTGGTCTTCAGCCCAAATCAGTTGGACACACTGTTTGTTCTACATGAGGCGGTTCTATTGGGACTAGCTATTTTGACCTATTTTTGGCTGGCTCATTGGAATTCAGTTAAACAATTGTTGTCTTTCTCTTTGAAAACTGCTTGCAGAGGATGGAGAAAAGAAGGAAAAAAAATAGTAACAGCTTCCGATCAGGTACTGATCATTTGGAGATGTGAGATGTTAAGGGACCATGAAAACGTTTACACCATAAGAGAAAGGAGAGAGTGAAAAAGAACACATGGAAGAATAGAAAACAACAGATGGAGAAGGAAGTAAAAGTTTCACACTGACACCGCATTTCCCTAACAGGGACATGTGCTTTTCCTTTGGAAGTTACTGCTGTTTGTGCTGCTGTGCCCAACTCTCAGCGCCATCTAGTGGCTGCCTCACAGATGTTCAACAACATGAAATCTACTTTGGGGCTCACACCAATTTCTTTTCCGAGCGTCAGAAATCCTGCTCCTGTAAGTAAAGGATGCTTGGTGGTCAAACGCAGGGAAACAGGGAATTTTCCAACAAAAACTCTCAAACTCTTGTCTCCAGCTTAACTACAACTCCCAAGCAACAAGTCTCTTTTTTTTCCGAGCAGTTGCTTGAAAGCCACAAGGGGAAATGTTGTCTTTTATGCTAAGAAGGGCCAGAGAAGAGCTGAAGAATATAACTTCTTACCTCCCGAGCTAGCTTCCTTGAGCTCAAGGGAATACGCTGAGAGCTCAGACTGGCACTGATTTTGCATTCATTCAAAGTCTCCAATCCTAGCAACTCAAACTAAGAGCTGCTTGGTTTGTACACAGAAGATGTTTCCTGCACGAACAATCCAGGATCAATCATCAGCTTCTCCTGAAACTTCAAAAAAACCTCTTCTTTAAAGGAAACTTTCTTGTTTTGTTCTGGCTATCACTGAAAGAGCTACCACTAGCCTCTTAATGCTCTACTGGTGAGCTGTTGGGATCAGCTTTGGCCGGATATGATCGACAAAGCAAGGCTGGGCACTGAGCTTGGGTCGTAATGTCATGGCTGCCTGGGGAGCAGGAAAGAAGAGGGCAGCTTCCTTTTCTGCACGTTAACAAAATTATTTGGCATTTAGAAGGTACTACATGTGGCCTTCGCAGATAGAGTCAGGGGTCTGGGTGAAGACTGCAGTGCCACAGAAGAGACATCCAGCACGTATCTGGCACATTACTTCACTACTTAATACCTTATCCACTGTGCTGTGTCCTGTCCACTGGCTGGGTAGAGATCATCTCAAATGATGCTGAGGTGGGAGAAACACTGACCCCTGCAGGCATCCTGGTACCCTATGTTTGAAAATTTGGGGAGAAGTGTTAGGTTTTATTTTACAGTTTTCTGTGACAGGAAAAAGAAAAGATAAAGAGAAAGGGTAGGAACATTTTAGTTGAAGGGGCTATGTTTGATTGTTTTCTGAATAATTTTGGAAAGAAAGGGAAAGTGCTCAGATAATGTATTTGTCAAGTGTAAAAGTGATACCTGTCAAATAGGTTTTAAGAAATCAGAAACATTTTAAAACATAAAGTTTAAAGTTTGCTTTTTCAATTTGACAATATAGAAAGGAATCCTTAATGGGAGTCATCTTGGTCAAATTAATAATGTTTGTTTTCAATATGTCCTTGTAAATGTCACATTGTTCTAATTGTTTAGTTACAGTGAATGCTTTTCATGTCAAATGCATTTTAGGGAAGAATGATCAAGACTGTTTTAAATAAAGCGTGTTATGTTCCTGCCTGAGGCCAGAACTGTAAAAGGGCAGTAGAATTCCCTTTTGTTCTGTGACCTCAACTTAAATGTGGATTAACTGGCCCTCTGTCTCCTTGGGAATGTGCCAGGCACTGGTGCCAGGTGCAGTGAAGATAACACGTCCCATCACTCCAGAAACTGAGATTCTCCAATAAGTTAGCTATCCCGAAGTGTCTTGAAACATAACCCAAACAAACTAGAACTTCCATTTTCTCAAGGCAGGCCACCCGACCAACAGTACCATTTTAACCTCATCTTACCTGCTTCTAGGAGGAGAAAGAAGACTGTTATTGAATGCCTCAAAACGTTGGAGTCTAAGAAAATTTTAACATCCTTATTAAGTCTAACAGCCTGAACTGTAATGATCATAAATGTTAAGTCATTCTAGAAATAACTTTTGTGTAATCTTCTTGTAAAATAAATACATGAAATTATTTTTTGGATGCTTCAATAGGAATGTTGTCCCACTGGTCTACAGAAACAGTCAATTAGTTTTAAATAGTTCCTTGCCGGAATTAGTTGATCAAGGCTCCTGAATAAACTGAGGTCTGGTTGACCAGACATGTCCATTCTCTGAGAAGCAACAGTCAGTTCCCAGGTTGTGATGAACCTGAGCTTCAGATGTATCTGCCAGAGAAAGTCCCTGAATCACGGCCGTGCGTCTATTTAGGATGGAATAATACATGCAGTAGATCAGTTAGCATAGGGCAGGATTTTCCACACGATTCCAGAATAATAGCAATAACAATCGCAATCACAACTTGGCTTTTATTTGGTCAGAGGACACTGTCTGCTAGGATCCTGTCACAGGCACATAAAGACCAGATAAAGCAAAATAAGAACAGCAACCTAACTTACGCATTCTCTAAGAAGTGTCCACACTCCTGCTACCAACTATAAAAGACATCGAGCCAACACATCTCAACATCTGGCTCTAATTCCTCACCGTGGTGCTTACACACACACATACAGTCTAACCCAGTATCTTGCAGACAAAGCAGAGGGAAAACCTTTTGTCTTGGCTGATCACCAGGTGTTGTAGCTGATAGTTATAGACACCGGATAGGTGTAAGACTACAGACGTGGAGCGGTGTAATCGTGAAGAATCTGATCCAAAGTAAAACCAGTGATCCAATAGGGGGTTGCTTCCCCTGGGTCTGAAAGCTTCTCTGGGTTGTACTGATGGTTCTTGCACACAGGAGGGACCGCACCCCTCTGCCTCCAGTGGGAACTCTCAGAGAACAGGCACACAGTGATGTCTCTGAAAATTGCTAAATCACAGCTTCCCTCTGTCCCTTCCTNTGCTTCCCCTGGGTCTGAAAGCTTCTCTGGGTTGTACTGATGGTTCTTGCACACAGGAGGGACCGCACCCCTCTGCCTCCAGTGGGAACTCTCAGAGAACAGGCACACACTGATGTCTCTGAAAATTGCTAAATCACAGCTTCCCTCTGTCCCTTCCTTTCCTTTTCCAATTCACAGGACACCAGAGAAATATCTTATGAACACGAACTAAGTTACTACCACAGCCCATTAGAGGCTGACTCTATGTAAAAAGAAGAAAACGCAGGAGGCCGTGTACATGTGCATCAACTTTTCTCCAGGAAAAATATCCACGTTCTAAGGGCGCTGAACATCGTAGAAAACGGGCCCTGTTCCTGTGGGTTATCAGAACACCTCTCTAAATACACACAAAATATTCGACAGATAGTACCTACAAATGTTGACCATCGCTTAAACTCTAAAAGCAGTTTTCGTATTATTTTTGTTTTGATACAGAAGGGGAAACAGCTATAAAGAAATATCAAAAAGTTTTTTGTTTGTTTGTTTTTTTGTGGCCATCCGTCTCCAGGAGTTCGCCTTCGCTTGCCTCCCCGGCGTGCGCTAGTGTCTGAAGGGTGTGCTCGGGGTGTGAGGTCGGGTGCTTCCGCGCCTTGCCCTCCTCCCGCCTCCCGCTCCCCCTCCCTCGCCCCCACTGCCCGGAGCCGAGGAGCCGCCCCTCAAATGAGCCATTCCTTTTTGCTCTCGTCGATGGTCTCTGTGAAGTTGGCGTCGTTGTTCATGATGGCGGCGTCGGCGCTCTCGGCGGACTCGGCGCCCTTCGCCTCGTTGGTGTGGTAGGTGCCCTTGTGACGGAACATGTAGCGAATGAGGAAGACCAAGGTGCAGAGGATGGTGAAGATGACCACGGCGATGACCCCTGGGGGACAGAGGGGCGAGAGGTTAAGCGCGGCCCGCGGAGCCCGCCAGCACCCCGCGCCTCTTCAGCTCGGCCTCCTCAAGGAGCCTCTCCCGCAGGC
>SJYX01005101.1:0-23345 GCA_006410675.1 Oreotragus oreotragus
ATATAGACCTTGTTGTTTATTCATTCTATATATGAAAGCTTACATTTGCCACCCCCAGCCTCCCACTCCATCCCACCCCCATCCCCCTCCTACCTGGCACCCATGTCTGTGCTCTGCATCTGAGATTCTGTTTCTGTTTTGTAGACAGATTCATTTGTGTCTTTTGATAGTCCACAGTATAAGTGATATCACATGTGATTTGTCTTTCTCTAAAAAGGGAGCACTGGGTCTCATAGGTATGAGCATGAAGCTTCTGGTGCAGCGCATGCAGGTGGAGATTGCTCTCCCTCCCTCCTCTCACACAGCTGGTCCTCCACTGCTGCCTCCCCGCCACATCTGCTTTCTTCTCTATTAACAATCTCAGTTCTTTCCGAAGACCATGTCATCAGAGTATAGCACCCATGACGCCCGCCCCCACCAACTCAGTGTTCTCAACTACTGACTCCCAGGTAACTCTCCTTCATTGACTGAGTTTTAACACGGGGCTCAACTCTTCCTTTCTACTAACACTTCTATCATTTCTGGAAATCTCAGCCTCTATGAGAACAATCTACCATTGCCCTGGCTTTGCAGGCTTCTCATTTCCTCACTTCCAAAAAACCTTTTCCCACCCTGCCTTAGCCACCTACTACCATGGTTATATGCCATGCTCATGACCACCTGTGAGGGCATCGCCTCTAATATCTCAGGTTAAAGCCTCCACACTCTGACTACTGCTTGTCTTTCCAGCTCACTCACTCCAGAGTCCTCCCTCCAGCATGTCTTACCCATTGGGATCATGACTCATTGGGCTCATCACTGTTCTGCTCTCTCTCTATCCCTGCCCACATTTCTGCCCCTCTTCTATTTTACCTCTGTCCTTACTATTGACCAAGTTTTGATCCCATGACACACAATTTTACATAAACACACATACACGTTTCTATATGCATGAAAGTGAAAGTGAAGTCGCTCAGTCGTGTCTGACTCTTTGCTAGCCCGTGGACCATAGCCCTCCAGGCTCCTCTGTCCATGGGATTCTCCAGGCAAGAATACTGGAGTGGGCTGCCATTTCCTTCTCCAGGGGGTCTTCCCAACCCAGGGATCGAACCCAGGTCTCCCACATTGCAGGCAGACGCTTTAACCTCTGAGCCACCAGGGAAGCCCTATATATATCCACATCCATAACTCCTTTGTTGCTTGCTCTGTTCATTTTATTGTCTGATAAAGTTCCAAATCCAGTTAAACACTTCACTTCCTACTGAATGTAGCTGAGAAAAACACACCATCTTGCAAAATGGTCTAACTTTAAATTTATGACCAAAACTTCAAGTAGGGGTTTACCTCATTCACACTGATAATGTAATCCTAAAAGATGCCTCTAGGAAATTGATGTTCTCACTGTCTCAGGTAACTCTGTCACATTTTCTGCTTTCTTCAAATCTCCAACAGCAGCCTCCCCTCCTCACCCTCTGATGATGAGCTAAACTTTTATTTCATCCATCAAATAGACAAAATTTGATGAGAATCAAATTTTCTTTGATTCTCTCTTTGATTTCATTGTTCCACTACTAAATCTGACAACCTATCTAAAGGCAGTATGCATGTCACATCTTTACTAATGCAAAATGAATGAACTGTCCATCACAAAGTCCCATCATTCCCATCACTTCTCACCTGCTTACAGTCTCCCTCACCCTGAAAAGTACCCCTCCCCTATGTATCACCATTTTCTCTTCTCCTTCCCAACAGCCTGCATGCACAGCTACTCTAAAATGTGCCCTGCCTTTAAATGCATCCTTTCCCAGCCCCATCTGGTTTTTCTGCTCCTGCTCACAGCCAAACTCAAAAGTTGTCCCTACATGATGTCTCTGTTTCTACACTTCTCTCTCTCTCAATAATTCTCACTCCATTCTGCATCTTATCAGGATTTTATCCTCACCAGAGCACTGAAACAAATATTATGAAGGTTGCCAATGACCTCCATTTGGCTAAAACCCAATGGATAATTCACCGTCTTCAATCTTATTCCACCTCTCAGAAGCATTTTACCTAATCCATCATGTCCTTCCTTCTTGAAGCATGTTTTCACTGCTTATAGGATACTACACTATCTTGTTTCTTCTTATTATTGGCCATTCATTCTTAGTTTTGTTTACCTCTCTTTTGTGAAAGTGAAGTCACTCAGTCGTGTCCGACTCTTTGCGACCCCATGGACTGTAGCCTTCCAGGATCCTCTGTCCATGGGATTTTCCAGGCAAGAATACTGGAGGTGGGTTGCTATTCCCTTCTCCAGGAGATCTTCCCAACCCAGGGATTGAACCCAGGTCTCCCACACTGTAGGCAGACGCTCTACCATCTGAGCTACCAGGGAAGTCCTTTCTTCTGCTCAACCCCAGAGTCTCCTGAGCTTAGTTCTAATCTCCTCTTCTGCCTACCCTGAGATCTATGGCTTTAAATATCACCTCCAAGCCAGTTTATACCTCAGTTTATACGTCAGTTTATATGTCTAGTGCAAACTCTTCTCTGGGGTTCAGGTGCATATCTCTCACTACTTATTTGACATCTCCTCTGGGGCTGCCTGGAGCTTCTCAGGCAGTACTAGTGGTCAAAGAACCCGCCTGCCAATGCAAGAGACACAAGAGACTCAGTGTCAACCCCTGGGTCACAAAGATTCCCTAGAGGAGTGCATGGCAACCCACTCCAGTACTCTTGCCTGGAGAATCCCATGAACAGAGGAGCCTGGCAGCTGTAGTCCATAGGGTCACAAAGAGCTGGATACCACTAAAGTGGCTTAGCATTCACACAGGCTGGGGCTGCCTAATAAGTTAAGTCGCTCACTCAGTCATGTCCGACTCTTTGCGACCCCGTGGACTGTAACCCACCAGGCTCCTCTGTCCATGGGATTCTCCAGGCAAGAGTACTGGAGTGGGTTGCTATTTCCTTCTCCAGGGGATCTTCCCTACCCAGGGATCGAACCCAGGTCTCCCGCATTGCAGGCAGACGCTTTAACCTCTGAGCCACCAGGGAAGCCCCTAATAGGCACCTCAGACTCGGCATAACCAGCAGGAAATGCTTGATGCCCCCACCCCCACCCTGTCACAGCCTACTCTTCCACAACCTTTCCCAATCACCTTTCATGGCACCACCATCCACCCAGTTGCCCAGATCAAGAACCTAGGAGTCATCTTGAACTGATCCGTTCCCCTCATCCTCACATCCAATCCAACAGCAAACCTTCTGACCCTACCTACCAGACTTGTTTTTCACTATGGGAAATACCAACACATAGCATCTAATTGTTGTCAAAGTTACTCTTGTGAATGTGTGCCACTGACTGAGGCTTAGACTGTAAGTGAATCCAGCCAGACAGAACTCACCAAATCCCAATCATCTCCAGACACCCACAAAGAATTTATTACCCAGCTGTTTCAGTTGTCTGTCACCATACAACCACCCCAGTGTTTAGTGACTTAACCTAAAACTCTTGTTGCTGTGTTCACTCTTTGGCAGATTAGGCAGCTTCTGGTGGGAATCTCTGATCCACGAGGCAACCACTGTGGAGCCAGCTGATGTTGCAGAGTCTACCTGCACCTTAGTCTCACTCACAGACCTTGCAAGTGGACACTGACCATTCAGTCAAAGATCACTGTGACCTCAATTCTCCTGTAGGTGGGCTTCTTCCCAAAACTGCCTGGATTTCCCCGCTGCAGAGGGAGTTCCAAGAAGAAGGAAGCACAGGTTGCCTGTCACTTTTCTCCACTTAAAGAGTAGGTGTGAAATCAGTACAGGGTCACTTCCGCTGTACCCTCTTGGTCAGTCACAGGGCAGCCAAAGTTCTAGGGGTGGATAAATAGACTCTACTGCCAAGCAAGGGGGAAGAGCAAAGCATCTGTGACCATCTGTAATCCACTACACCAGCCCTTCGAATGGTATAACAGATCTGTAGTTGATTTGGTTCTTTAGAAACCAGGGCGTACTGGTAAATGTTAACTGACTGGAGGGAAACGAGGGGGAGCAGGTGTTGATTTATAGTATTTGCCAATTGTCATGGTGTAAACACCTCCACCAGGACTGATTTCAGGCTCACCAAACACACAACTGGGAAGAAATGCACACAATTATTCAGCTCTTTTTGTTTGTTATTTTTAGCAATCAAATAAGTATTGATTATAATGAATTATAATCCATCAAAGAAATCACATCAGTTGAAGTTTTGAGGAGGCAGGGAATGCTGTTTCTCATTAAACTTTGAGTTTGTTAATTTATATCAATATAGACTCATGACTTCTTCTTTGAAAATGAATTGTAATCCATTACAATTTCTTAAAATATTTTTTCTGTTGGAGGATAATTGCTTTACCATGTGTGTTAGTTACTGCTTTACATCATGAGTTACTGCTTTACATCATGAATCGGCTATATGTGTACATATATCCCCGCCCTCTTCAGCCTCCCTCCCACCTTCCCATTCCACCCTTCCAGGTCATCCCAGACCACCGATCTGAGCTCCCTGTGCTTTGCAGCAGCTTCCTGCTAGCTATCTGTTTTACGCATGGTGGTGTATATATGTCAATACGACTCAATTCGTGCCCCCACTTTCTTCCCCCTCTGTGTCCACCACAATTGGCTTTTACAAGCCAGTACAAGCTAGCTCCAGAAACAACACTGACCAGCTGAAAAAGAAAACTCTGCATGGTTGTCCAGGCAATAAATATTTATGGAGAGTCCAATATGTACAAGACATTAGGAAGAGAGGTAAACAGAACAGATCCAAAATCTGGCTTCAGAATTTGCATTCTAGTGGGGGAGTCAGATAATAAGCGACAAAGGATATACTGTAATGAAAGGTGCTATTAAGAAAATAAAACAGGCAAAGAGCAGAGAATGATGGGCAGTACTGTTTTTACATACAGAAATCAGAGAAGACCTTTCTGAGGACACATTTCAGGTTAGCAACCATTAACTGTTAGTAGAAGGTCACTATTACACAGTACTTACTACGTGCCAGGCACTCTTTTGATCAACTACATATATTAATTTATGAATTAAAGTCATAAGAAAACGTCCTGAGTGAGTGAGTGAAAATTCCTCAGTTGTGTCTGACTCTTTGCGACCCCATGGACTATACAGTCCATGGAATTCTCCAGGCCAGAACATTGGAGTAGGTAGCCATTCCCTTCTCCAGGGAATCTTCCCAACCCAGCCATCGAGCCCAGGTCTCCCGTATTGCAGGCGGATTTTTTATCANTAAGAAAACGTCCTGAGTGAGTGAGTGAAAATTCCTCAGTTGTGTCTGACTCTTTGCGACCCCATGGACTATACAGTCCATGGAATTCTCCAGGCCAGAACATTGGAGTAGGTAGCCATTCCCTTCTCCAGGGAATCTTCCCAACCCAGCCATCGAGCCCAGGTCTCCCGTATTGCAGGCGGATTTTTTATCAGCTGAGCCACCAGGGAACCCCTAAGAAAATGTCCTAAGTGAGGAAAAATTCAATTAAAAAAAAAACCATTCAAACATATGTCTAGATCAGAAGCAAATGAGACAAGCGAAGAACATTTGAAATAGGTAATGTAGAAAGAGAAGAGCCTGGCCACTTGGGAAGAATGTGATTTGTGTTTGACTCTCACCCAATCCCATAAACTGTGGTACCATATGTGGTAGGGAAACCAGTTGTGAGAGGACAACCTCGAGAGTGTGTGGGGAAGTGGAAACAAGATTTATACTCACGCAATGAGGCCATTTAGGAGATGGTTTACAAATTGTCTTTAATTGTGCTATCATGGCCTCCCAACAAGGGCTGTATCTGAGAGAAACACCATAAATGTGTGGTGTGTTTTACGGTCCAGACTTTTTCACATTTATTCTCAAAACCACTCCATGAAGTAAGTATCCAGAGCAAGAGATTTCACAGATTAGGAATCTTGGACTCACTAAACAAAAGAGGATGACATTTCTGACTCTAAACCAAGTTAATGCAATAAATACATATGGAGTGCCTGCAATGGGTCAGGCAAGGTGCAAGTGCCAGGAGTCAACCTTTCCCTCCCCAATTCCCCACCAGCCAGCCACAGCCCTGGGAACATGGCGGTTGTGATGCCACACTCTCACTGCTCCCCCCCAACACGTGCCAGGGTAGCACTCCCCCACTGATGTATATTTCAGGCAGAGGAGGGAGGCAGGGAGAGATGAGACCCGCTTCCACGCATAGCAGTGGATTTGAGATCGCACACACGCCTGCCTTAGCCCCCTCTTTCAACTAGAAAGAGCAGAAACATTCCACCTCTGACTTTCTTACTTCCCCATCCATAAAGCAATCTCAAAACTAATTTTCCTTATAACTGAAAATCTTTCTATAGTACTATGTATACCAAAATACAGATTTAATACTCAGCATTTTAAAAATACTAAGAGACCTCCTCTCCCTAAACACATGCTGTCATTGCTCTCAATTAAATGAGTAATAGCTGGAGCAATAGCTGGAGCAGGCAGGAGGAACCGTGCTCCCTGGCAGAGCCCTGGGGCTGATGAAAGCATTGACTCAATGGGTCAGAAGAACACATCCCCAGAGGCGCCATCTAAAAGCACACTGAGACATGTGAGTTGAACCAGGTGTCAGAAGACCCACGGAGCATTTTAAACGGTTAAGTGATTGCTGTGATCAGCAGAGTGAAAGGCTTCTGAAATATCAAAGGCACCAAAGAGCAAAAGACAACCCAAGTCAGCCATGAATAATAACTTGTTTTCTTCCTTAAGGAGCAAAACTTGGTAGGGCTAAAGCCAGAATGAGTACATTCAAGCTCCATCGAATAGTGCAGGAAACGTATATGTGGTTATGGGGCTAGGGAAAGAGTATTAAAAAAAAACAAAACTATTTTATATGGTCCATATACATTCATTAAATCTGTCTGGAACTATGAGGGAAATGATTGGAATTAGTGTCTCCATTTTACAGTCAAAGAAACTGATGTGAGAGGAGTAAATGGCTGAAACATGTTAAGTAGATGTACAGGAGCAAAAAAAAAAAAAAAATCACAAATATTTTTAATTCCCTGGTCTGTCCATCAGAGAACATATCCTTTAACTTAAAATGATGGTTATCTAGTTACCTTCAGCCTGGGGAAAGATCTGAAAGATGGCAACATGCCTGATCTATAGGCTCTCTTGGGAAAGGGGTTATGGTTGATAAGAGATTCTCCTATCAGTGGAGGGCCAAGATTGACTTTCAGCTAGGAACTTAGCCAATTTAGTACTTCTTTCCTACTGTGAAGAAATACTATATATGGACACACTGAGACTTAAAGAAACTGGTTAGAGGGGAAAGATAAAGCAAAACCCAGGCAGAGAAAGGCAGACAAGTAGGAGCAGTTTGCTGGGTTTCTACCCAAATTCACCTCATTATGCGTGAGACTTGGCTGCAGTTTGACATTAGCTAGGGTTGTCCCCAGGCAGCCAGGCTAAGCCTGCAAGCTCCAGTCTGCACCAGCTGGTTAACAGGGCACCAAATAAACCTTGTATAAGCAATCTGGGTTTTCTGCCCTTGTGCTCAAAAGAGACCCCCTCCCCAAATTGAAGTGTACTCTTCTTTTTAGAATTGCTCCTTCTTTGAATGTCCATGATCCAGTTACTCTTTGTTCCTGCTTACACACAGCTTGACACAGCCTCTCCTCCTTGCCCTTGGCTTTATTCTCTTCATTTTCCACTGACCCCACCCAGAAAGGACTGTATTTCATTGTCTGTAACTAACTCAGTCATGCTTTCTGCACCAAGGACATTTTAGGAAAAAAAAAAAATTTCCCCCCTAACTCTTGGTGGTCTTTGCAGGAACATCTGAAAAGAAATCTCATGAACCTCAGTCTTGCTCTCCTCTCCAAACACGCAAAGAGGGCCTTTGCTTGCAAGCCAAGAGGGACTTCATTACGGGATGAATTTTAAACGGAATGCATCTCCCTTTGGCTGTTTTCTCTTCCACACTCCTTCTATCCCACTCCCAGCTCCACCCTCAAGCAGCAGACTGCAAAGGGAGCTGACTGTCCGTGCCCTCCCCTCCCCGTGACCTACCCTCCAGGTTGGAGGGTGAGAGGCCACCGCAGCCTGGGGAGTCCAGGCATGGGCAGCGTCCCAGGCTCCCAGGTGTTCCTGGCCTGCCTCTGTTCTTCCTCTCTGTCCGCCGCTTCTCCCTTGCCAAGCCGGCTGTCTGCACCTGCACATGTCTGTCAGCCTCTTCCCACTCTGCCTGGCCAGGGGCCTCGCTGGCATGGTCCCTACCGGGGTCTGCGCTCTGCTGCAGGCAGCCAGTTGGAACTGGGTGGGGGCGAGGACTTCAATTCCTGAAGCACCAGACTGTGCTCTGGCTTCGCCTAGCTATTTACCTCGGGTAAACAAATCTATAGCTTCCGAGTGTGTGCCCTACCAAATGAACAGCCCTATTGCAAAATATTCCTGTTAGTGAACAACCGTTTGGGCTTATGTGTTGGGGCATATCTGTAGACCAAAGTTCTATTGCCATTCCATCTAAGTAATATCTTCAAGATGCAGTTATACATATTCAACAAAAGAATAGATTTTTTCAATAACCTTCAGTCTGTTTAAAATTCCGAGACTCCCCAAAGTTCATTTAATCTCTCCTGAGTTTTCACATAGCAACATTGCCAGGAACAGTTACAATGGTGTTGCAGGTCACCCCAGTCTACTCCATTTTGTCACTCCTTCGTTATAAGCAACAGAAAATCAAGTCTACTAACTTAAGCAGAAAAAGGGGAATTTTTAGAAAAGATACTTTTAGAACCAAGTAAAGAACTTGAAGGAAGGAAGGAAGGGGGGGCGTTGCTGAGGCCCTTGGTTGCAGGAGGTCGTGCCCCCCTCCAAATGTACTGTAATGGCCCCGTGACCCGTGCATTGATTTCCTATTGCTGCCATAACAAATTACCACAAATGTAGTGGCTTAAAGCAACATAAATGCCTTCACTCACAGTTCTGTAGGTCAGAAGTCTGGCACAGCTCAGCTTTGTCTTCTGCTCAAGACCAAAGCCAAGGTGTCGGCCATGCTGGGGTGTTCTCTGGAGGCTTGAGGGGAAAGTCCACTTCTAAACTCCTTCAGGTTGTTGGCTGAATCACGTCCCTGTGATTGTAAGATTAAGGTGTCCACTTCCTCAATGGCTATCAGCTGGGAAACCCCGTCAGCTCCTAGAAGCCACAGCACTTTCTTCCCCTATGGCCCTCTCCGTCTTCAAGCCAGCAAAGTCCCTCATGCTTCAAATCTGACTCCTGCTGCTTTGAACGGGGAAGGCAATGGCACCCCACCCCAGTACTCTTGCCTGGAAAATCCAATGGACGGAGGAGCCTGGTGGGCTGCAGTCCATGGGGTCGCTAACAGTCGGACAGACTGAGCGACTTCACTTTCACTTTTCTCTTTCATGCATTGGAGAAGGAAATGACAACCCACTCCAGTGTTCTTGCCTGGAGAATCCCAGGGACGGGGGAGCCTGGTGGGCTGCCGTCTATGGGGTCACACAGAGTCGGACACGACTGAAGTGACTTAGCAGCAGCAGCAGCAGCTGCTTTGAAAGAACCAGATGACCAGATCAGGCTCACCTGAGAGTCTTTTGTCTTAAGGTCAACCCTGCCACATAACACAGCGATTGTGGGAGTGAGAAGCTCAGCCTCTCATCATATTACATGTGCCCTATGTAAAATTCTGCCTACCACACAGGGCTCAGCTCCCACAACTTTTGGTTCCCACCTATCTCTGTCCCTCTTTACACTCTCAGGAGAGAAACTCTGATTGGCTAGTTTGGGTCAGGCATCCAACCCCATCCAGCAGCTATGATAAGGGGACAGGCTCCTACAGAAGAGGGCTCAGCATCTTGAAAGCAGCGGCTGTTCTGAGAGAGGGAAGGGTTGTTGGGAGATGGGCAGAGTCACAAGAGAAACCCTTGAAGAGGGACATAGGGAAGTGAAGCGAGGAGAGTCCCACACATCACTAGCAGAAAAACAACAAACCAACCCAGTGAAGCTAACAGCCTAAGAGGAACGGGAGCCTGGCGTACGTGCTCATATTTTGTCCTTGTATTTTCCACCGGGGTTAAAAATCTATAATGTTCACATTATGCAAAATAGAACTAGGGACTGGTTTGAGTTCGTGAGTACATTTCTGAGAATTGTATGTTTTCCCTCTTAAGAACTGGGGATTTGTACACTTCCCTATACTACCCTCCAAGAGAGAAGGTTTATAACAGTGTCCTACAAGGCAGTCAGTAGAGAACAGTCCAGAACCAAGTAAAAACCCTGCAGAGTCACTGGGGTATTTTCATGCCCCTTTTGCCACTTCTAAAAAACAAAACCAGGATTTGGGCAACATCGTGCTGCCGATTTTAAAGATTAGAAAACTGACACCCCAGCCAAAAGCAACGGTTCTCTTTGAGGTGAGGTTCTCCAAGGGTCGTGGAGAAAAGCTCTTAGGAATAGCTGGCAGATATTTTCCGTTGCAGAAATGGTGACAAATGAATGGTCCACTTTTGTATAGTAGCACTTCATACTTTTCAAAGTAAGAAGACATCATTGAATTACATGCCTTGTTAGACTCATTTGGAGAATGAGTCTCAGGTGGCCTCATTTATCAAGAGCCATTTTATGCGGAGTTCCCCGGGAGAATCAGAGAGATAAGAAAGAAGCTGAAAGGCCTTGGGATACAACGAAGGGACTCTTTCCTCCAAAACAAATTTTGCCTGGAACTGTGTTAAAATGAAAGAGAACATCTGCAGCAGAAATGACACAAAACCCTCTAAAATCACAAAATGAATTTTTTTTTTCCATTTAGAAGTTCATATGTCATAATGAACACAGTGGTTAGGATAACCTCAAATGGAATGACAGGTCCAAGGCTTGTGGGAATGATTTTCTCTGTTTCACTTACTTCAACTCTCAGCACCAATCTGTTCTTTACATTAGTCATTATTACTACCTAGAAATTATTCGCTCATTCCTTTAAACTGTTTTCCCTCTTGTCTGAAAAATTCCTCTGAAATGATTTATTCCTCACACCCCTTGCCTCTTTCCACATGCTGTTTATTATCCTCAACTCCCCCGTTACTGAGTATCAACCACAAGTCACCCAGAAGGAAAAACAAGTACTATCTTATCTTAGGTGAGGCAGACATAGGACAGCTCTGCCAGCCAAGGGCTTGGTCCCACACTGTGAGATGGTCACAGGGGTACTGAAAATATCTTCTCTGATTCTGACTGGTCACTCTGTTTTGGTTTGTTTTTTGCCAGTTTAAGAATCAAAAAACATCATCTCATGTATTATTCAGTTCAGTTCAGTCGCTCAGTTGTGTCCAACTCTTTGCGACCCCATGAATCGCAGCACACCAGGCCTCCCTGTCCATCACCATCTCCCGGAGTTCACTCAGACTCACGTTCATCGAGTCGGTGATGCTATCCAGCCATCTCACCCTCTGTGGTCCCCTTCTCCTCCTGCCCCCAATCCCTCCCAGCATCAGAGTCTTTTCCAATGAGTCAACTCTTTGCTTGAGGTGGCCAAAGTACTGGAGTTTCAGCTTTAGCATTATTCCTTCCAAAGAACACCCGGGACTGATCTCCTTTAGAACGGACTGGTAGTTCCTAGTAATTCTACAAGTTGGTTTAAAATGCAGCCTGAATAACTTATTTTTAGGGCAGTTTATTGATTCTCATGGTCTGCCATGTGATTGGATTTGTTAAGCATTCCATGGACACTGGGAAATTATGGGCATACCACTTTCTATACAAAGTTTTCTCCATGCCTAGTTTACATGCTTATTTATTCAGATCCTCTAAAAAAAAATTTTTTTAACCTTATCTGTCAAAGACCTTTTACAAAAATTTTAATTGAAGTAAAATATACATTACAAAATGTAGCATCTTATCCATGTCCAAGCAGAGTTCAGTGGCGCGTCTACGTTCACATCATTGTGCTACTGTCACTACCACCCATCCTCGGAATTCTCACGTTGAAAAACTGAAACTCTGTACCCATTAAACTATAATCCTCTCCCCTCTCCTCCCCCCAGACCCTGGCCACCAGCGTTCTGCCCTCTGTCTCCATGAGTTTGACTGTTCTAGGTGCACCACATGAGTGAAATTAGACAGTACTCATCCTTTCGCGACAGGCTTATTTCACTTAGCATCACGTCTTCAACGTTCATCTGTGGCACAGTAAGTGTCAGCATTTGCTTCCTTCTAAACGCTAAACGATATGCCGTTGTGCATATATATCACATTTGGTTCATTCATCCGTCAATGGACACTTGGGCTGTTTTTGTTTAGTCACTGCGTCATGTCCGATTCTTGTGAGCCAAATTGCTGCCCGCAGGCTCCTTTGCCCATGGGATTTCCCAGGCAAGAATACTGGAGTGGGTTGCCATTCCCTTCCCCAGGGGACACTTGGGTTACTTCTACCATTTAGCTATTGGGAATAACGCTGCTATGAACACTGGTGAACAAATAATAATGGGGTCCCTATTTTCTATTCTTTTGAGTATACACCCAGAAGTGAAATTGCTGGATCATGTGGTAATTCTATTTTTAAGTTCTGAGGAACTGCCATATCATTTTTTCATAGCAGCTACACCATTTTACACTCCTAACAACAGTGCACAAAGATTCCAGTTTCTCCACATCCTCACCAACACTTGTGATTTTGTTTTTTCTGATCGTAATCATCCTAATGAATGTGGGGTAGTACCCTATTGGAACGATCTGTCAAAGACTTCTGTAATTTCCATTACAATGGTGGTTTCATTCTTATACTCTAGTAAATAACTGTGCTTTATATATTTGATACTGTTTTTTTGTGTGTATAAAAAATAATAACTATTACATAGTCTGTTTTTTGTATCTTTTTGCCTGGCAAATAACCCTTATTGCTTGACAAACTGCTTCTTAAATCTCAGCAGAGACTGAAGATGGAGCTTCACCTCCCTGATCAGTCTCTGGAGCTGGCGGCCCCTCCCGTTGTCTTTCACTCTTTCTCTGCCTTGCATAGGAATTCATATTAGCAGGCCAGTCTCTAAAGGCAGCTACATACCAAATGAACTCTGTGAAATCAGAAAAATAGGCTGGACTTCCCTGGTGGTTCAGTGGTTAGGGATCCGCCTTGCAATGCAGGAGACTTGGGTTAGATCCCTGGTCCAGGAAGATTCCACGTGCTGCAGGCCACCAGACCAGTGCACCACAGCTACGGAGCTCGTGCTCTGCGACAAGAAAAGGCACCCCGGCGAACAGCCTGAAAGCCTCAGCTGGAGAGTAGCCCCTGTTTCCTGCAACTAGGGAAAGCCCGCAAGGCAACGAAGACCCAGCACAGCCCAAAATGGATAAACAAATAAACAAGCTTTCTAAACAAGATAGGTTGACTGCAATTGAACCATTAAGGGCCTAACTCCATACCAGCCTGCTATTTGGATCCTGCAAAGCAGAAGGCAGGAGTAACATGCATTCATCCTCTGGCTGCTCCCCACCTTCACTTGCTCAGTTGTCAATCAGTTGATCAATAAATACATGAGCATCTTGAGCTAAGGTCCTAGAAATGCAGTTGTGAACATACACACAGCTCCTGCTTTCACAGATCTTACAGTGGAGAAGGGAGATGTTAAATAAATAATTGCAAGTAAGGTAAGTCCTGCGAAAGAAAAGTATGGAGCGTTAAGTATCACAGAAGAGAAAGATCTAGTCTGGTTGAGGAAGCAGGGAAACCATCTCTAAGGAAGTTATGTTTCAACTGTACACAAAGGATCATTCAGTCAGTCACGGAAGAGCCCTTGAAGAGCTTCATGGTTTGGAGCACAGAGTCAGGAGCTAAACTGCGCATTCAAATCCAGTCCTGGCACTTAGTAGCTGGAGGGCTTTGGGTGACTTATTTAACTTCTCTATAAATAATAGTCATGTATGGATGTGAGAGTTGGACTGTGAAGAAGGCTGAGCACCAAAGAATTGATACTTTTGAACTGTGGTGTTGGAGAAGACTCTTGAGAGTCACTTGGACTGCAAGGAGATCCAGCCGGTCCGTTCTAAAGGAGATCAGTCCTGGGTGTTCCATTGGAAGAACTGATGCTGAAGCTGAAACTCCAATACTTTGGCCACCTCATGCAAAGAGTTGACTCATTGGAAAAGACTCTGATGCTGGGAGGGATTGGGGGCAGGAGGAAAAGGGGACGACCGAGGATAAGATGGCTGGATGGCATCACGGACTTGATGGACGTGAGTCTGAGTGAACTCCGGGAGATGGTGATGGACAGGGAGACCTGGCGTGCTGTGATTCATGGGGTCGCAAAGAGTCGGACAGGACTGAGTGACTGAACTGAACTGAACTGATAAATAATAGTTGTCACAGATAATTGATACACGTATCAGTTTCTGTCACATAATAAGACTCAATAAATGTTTATTATTCATTAAATCAATATTGCTATTCCAGTCCCTGTGGTGGATACAGAATCACCTTCATAGTATTAGGGATAGGGAATAAACCTCCAGAAAGGTTTAAATTGACAGTTTTTATCTAACATCTCTAAAAAGTCCCTACTCTTTAGCTCAACAATTACATGTCTGGAAAGTTAATCCTAAAGAAATAACCACAAATGTGTGCAAGGTTTTAGCTATTTCTCTTACTGAAAAGTTGAGAGCAACCTGAGTGTCCCATAGGAAATTAAATTATGATACAGCTCATATATGATGAGACATCATGCAATCATCAAAATAATATAGAGGAATTCTATCTATTGACATAAGATGAGATTTAGTATTATGCATGTGAATCAGTTCAGTTCAGTCGCTCAGTCGTCTCTGACTCTTTGTGACCGCATGGACTGCAGCACCCCAGGCTTTCCTGTCCATCACCAGCTCCCGGAGTGTGCTCAAACTCATGTCCATCGAGTCAGTGATGCCTTTCAACCATCTCATCCTCTGTCGTTCCTTTCTCCTCCTACCTTCAATCTTTCACAGCATCAGGGTCTCTTCCAGTGAGTCAGTTCCTTGCATCAGGTGACCAAAGTTTTGGAGCTTCAGCTTCAGCATCACTCCTTCCAACGAATATTCAAGACTGATTTCCTTTAGGATTGGCTAGTTTGATCTCCCTGCAATCCAAGGGCATGTGAATAGCTTTTGCTAATAACATATACTAATCCATAGGAAGTCAAGAATTGAAGTATTTAAACCAAGATATAATAGGAATTTTCTCTAAGTAAATATGTCTACTAGGAATCAATGGACACTGGAATCAATAACTCTGGCAGACTTATTGTGAGGGTGGGGTGGGGGGCAGAATTTACTGGAAGAAGCTGAAGTAACTCAGAAAAGGAAGAGAAAGCTGAACAACCAGGCTGTGGGTAGAGCAGGAACCAGCTGGATCTGGCATCCAGGTGATGGAAAGGACAGGACAGTATCCAGTAAGCTATAGCATTAGTAAAGGGCTTCCCTGATAGCTCAGTTGGTAAAGAATCTGCCTGCAATGCAGGAGACCCAGGTTTGATTCCTGGGTCAGGAAGATCTGCTGGAGAAGGGATAGGCTACCCACTCTAGTATTCTTGGGCTTCCTTGATGGATCAACTAGTAAAGACCTAGGTTTGATCTCTGGGTTGGGAAGATCCCCTGGAGAAGGGAAAGGCTACCCACTCCAGTATTCTGGAGAATTCTATGAACTGTATAGTCCACAGGGTCGAAAAGAGTTGGACACAACTAAGCGACTTTAAAAAATATAGTAAGTCAGCTCAATCTATTAGTGTGTGTGTGTGTGTGTGTGTGTTTTCTCAGATTCAGTTCTCCAGGGGAAAGAGTCTGATTGGCCAGACTAGGTCATGGGGCACCGCCATGTTGGCAGCTGCAGCAATAAATCCTGCATGCAGTGGGAACTTTGCAGTGCCCCAGAGAAAGAAGCCAGGGGAAAGGTGAAGTCAATAGATGTTCACTATGATGGGATTTTAGGTACAGTACTTTCCTTTTTATTCTTTATCTATATTTTGAAAATTCTTCTATAATAGATACTGATTTTGCAATATGAGAATTTTTTTGTAATTTAAAAAAACCCCAAAATGCAAACAAGTTGCCAAATTTCCTGAATGGGTTATTTCACAACCTATTTCCTTCTTTTTATTCCATTGCTACATCTTCTGCAACAAACCCCATCCCCACTCACCCCACATCCACTCATACACCTACATACCCACATGAATTATTTTTATGTAATTTTTATTAATATAACAATGATACAATCACCACATAATGCTCTGAATAAGCACATAACATTCCATTTTAATAATATAATGACAAAAATATTCTTCAATTCATTGGCTAATAGCAGAGTCAAATTTTGCAGAATAATCATGAAAGATTATAGCAAGCATTTACAAAGTACTTGATCCATGCCAGACACTGAACTGACTCCTTTACTTACTTTAATGTAAAATACACAGTTTGACAAAGCAACATTTTCCTTCTCCAACACAGAGTTCTTATTAGATTCTATCTTTTCTGGAAAATAGATTCTTTCTCTTCCAAGAACCTCAAGGCATTCCATTTGCATCAAGTATTCCATTTAAATTCTTTCGCCATCACTAAGGGGAAAACACAGGACTGGATATCACTTATCTCCCTGTAGAGTTGAGGAAGCTTCAGAGACATGATTTCCTCAAAATCGTACAGCTATCAGAGGCAACTGAACATCTCTCTATTTGTGGAGCTGATGGCACTGAGACAACAATTCTTTAACTTAATAGACATAACTTGTGGTCCTACTTTGTATCACTCTTTTGTGCAGGAAATCAAAGACTGACTCATTCACGTATTCAATACATCCATACTTCCGTGCCAGGCTGTCCCAGTTACCAGGAGTAAGACCGACACAGTCCCAGTCATGATGTAGAGGCCCTGTCTGTTCTCAAGGAGTCTGAAATCAGCTGATAATCAGGGGAGCGTTTGCCAGCTATGCATGAGGCTTAAGAAAGAGAAGTAAAAGTAAATGTGGAATTGGAAGTGTGCAGGAAAATGTTGAAGTAAGATAAAAAATACAGCAAGTACACACAGTCAAAGACACTCTTGGGAGAAGGTGATAGTTGTGTATTGAGTATGATGACTTGAGGAAGCAGAGTTCACAGGCAGTGATTATAACCAGAGAATACTGCAGGCCAACTTGAGAGAAACTATGCCTCCAGGGAAAGGACACAGTTAGTGAAGTTGCTCAGTCATGTCTGACTCTTTGTGACCCCATGGACTGTAGCCTATGAGGCTCCTCCTTCCATGGGATTTTCAGGCAAGAGTACTGGAGTGTGTTACCATTTCCTTCTCCAGGGGATCTTCCCAACCCAAGGAACGAACTTGGCTCTCCTGCATTGCAGGCAGACACTTTACCATCTGAGGTACCAAGGATATAATTAGTTCAAGGCAGATTTGCAAAGATAGAGAGAAGGAAATAAAACCTAACCTTATCCAGCTACCTCCTCTGACTTCTTCCCGGATCTCCCATTGGCCAAACCAAGGAGCAAGACAGTCTCTTGATACAGCCTAGATGGGTCAGCTTCCCGGGTGGAGAGCAGGATAGAGGGCAGTGGACAGTGAACCTGGACAGGTGAACACAAGCTAGCCAGCACTTCTGGTTGTGCTGCTGCAACGTGTCCCTTGACCAAGTCCTTGGCCTCTGTGGACATCAGTTTCTTTACTCTTCCCAGAAAGGCCTCACTCTGGTCATCCTTAAGGCATCTCCCAGGGTCAGCACTGTACAAAGAGAGAGGAGTCATGTGTATGAACTAGGCTTGTATTTAGTATTAGGGGAGATTTCCTTCTTGTTGTTGTTCAGTTGCTCATTTGGGTGCAATTCTTTGCCACGCCATGGACTGCAGCATGCCAGGCTTCCCTATCCTTCGCTGTCTCCTGGAATTTGCTCGCATTCAGGTCTGTTGAGTCAGTGAAGCTATCTACCATCTCATCCTCTGCCACCTTCCTCTCCTTTTGCCTTCAATCTTTCCCAGCATCAGGGTCTTTTCCAATTAGTGAACTCTTTACATTAGGTGGCCAGAGGATTGGAGCTTCAGCTTCAGTCTTTTCAGTGAATATTCACGGTTGATTTCCTTTATGATTGACTGGTTTGATCTTCTTGCAGTCCAAGGGACTCTCAAGAATCTTCTCCAGCACCACAGTTCAAAAGCATCCATTCTTTGGCACTCAGCTTTCTTTATGGTTCAACTCTCACATCCATACATGGCTACTGGAAAACCATAGCTTTGACTATATGGACATTTGTTGCCAAAGTGATGTCTCTGCTTTTTAACATGCTGTCTAGGTTTGTCATCTCTTTCCTTCCAAGGAGCAAGAGTCTTTTAATTTCATGGCTACATTCACTGTCCACAGTGATTGTGGAGCCCAAGAAAATAAAATCTGTCACTGCTTCCACTTTTTCCCCTTCTATTTGCCATGAGGTGATGGGAACGGAAGCCACAATCTTAGTTTTTTGAATGTTGAGTTTTAAGCCAGCTTTTTCACTCTCCTTTTTCACTCTCATCAAGAGGCCCATTAGTTTCTCTTCACTTTCTGACCTTAGAGTGCTATCATCTGTATATCTTAAGTTATTGACATTTCTCCCAGCAATCTTGATTTCAGCTTGAGATTCAATCAGCTCACATTTTGCATGATACACTCTGCATATGAGTTTTAAAACTGTGTGACAGTATACAGCCTTGACCTACTCCTTTCTCAATTTTGAACCAGTCAGTTGTTCTGCATCCGGGTCTAACTGTTGCTTCTTAACCCATATATAGGTTTCTCAGGAGTCAGATAAGGTGGTCTGGTGTTCCCATATCTTTAAGAACGTTCCACAGTTTGTTGTGATCCACTAAGTCAACGGCTTCAGTGTAGCCAATGAAGCAGATGTTTTTCTGGAAGTCCCTTGCTTTCTCCGAGATCCAGTGAATGTTGGCAATTTGATCTCTGGTTCCTCTGCCTTTTCTAAATCCAACTTGAACATCTGGAAGTTCTCAGTTCATGTACGGTTGAAGCTTAGCTTGGAGAATTTTGAACATAGTCTTACTAAAGGAGCCGGTGGACCACAGTCCGTGGATTCACAGAGTGGACACAATTGAGTAACAACACCTTCCTAGTATACGAAATGAATGCAAGTGTATGGTAGTTTGAACATTCTTGGGCACTGCCCTTCTTTGGGATTAGAATAAACACTGACCTTTTCCAGTCCTGTGGCCATTGCTGAGTTTTCCAAATTTGCTGACATATTGGGTGTAGCACTGTAACAGCATCATCTTTTAGGATTTGAAATAGCTCAGCTGGAATTCCATCACCTCCACTAGCTTTATTCATAGTAATGCTTTCTAAGGCCCACTTGACTTCGCACTCCAGGATATCTGATTCTAGGTGAGTGACCACAACATTATCATTATCCAGGTCATTAAGATCTTTTCTGTACACTTCTCCTGTGTATCCTTGCCACCTCTTCATCTCTTCTGCTTCTGTTGGGTCCTTACTGTTTCAGTCCTTTATCGTGCCCATCCTTGCATGAAATTTTCCCTTGATATCTCCAATTTTCCCGAAGAGATCTCATCTTTCCCATTCTATTTTCCCCTCATTTCTTTGTATTGTTCATTTAAGAAGGTTTTCTTCTCTCTCCTTACTATTCTCTGAAACTGTTCATTCTGTTGGGTATATCTTTCTCTTTCTCCCTTGCTTTTCACTTCTTTTCTTTCCTCGGCTATTTGTAAAGCCTCCTCAGACAACCACTTTGCCTTCTTGCATTTCTTTTTCAGGGAGATGGTTTTGGTCGCTGCCTCTTGTACAATGTTATGAACCTCTGTCCACAGCTCTTCATGTGCTCTGTCTACCAGATCTAATCCCTTGAATCTGTTTGTCACCTCCACTGTATAATCATAAGGGATTTGACTTAGGTCATAGCTGAATGGCCTAGTAATTTTCCCTACTTTCTTCAATTTAAGCTTGAATTTTGCAGTAAGGAACTAATGATCTGAGCCAGAGTCAGTTCCAGGGCTTGTTTTTGCTAACTGTATAGAGCTTCTCCATCTTCAGCTGCAAAGAATATAGTCCATCAATAATTTCGGTATTGACCATTTGGTGATGTCCATGTGAGGGTTGTTTCTTGTGTTGTTGGAAGACGGTGTTTTGCTGTGACCATTATGTTCTTTTGGCAAAACTCTGTTAGCCTCTTCCCTGCTTCATTTTGTACTCCAAGGCCAAACTTGCTCGTTACTCTAGGTATCTCTTGACTTTCTACTTTTGCGTTCCAACCCCCTATAGTGAAAAGGACACTTTTTGTTGTTGTTGTTGTTGTTAGTTCTAGAAGTCTTGTAGGTCTTCATAGAACCTGTCAATTTCAGCTTCTTCAGCATCAGTGGTTGGGGCATAGACTTGGACTACTGTGATATTGAATAGTTTGCCTTAGAAACGAACTGAGATGACCGTCATTTTTGAGCTTGCACCCAAGTACTGCATTTCAGACTCTTTTGTTGACTCTGAGAGCCATTCCATTTCTTCTAAGGGATTCTTGACCACAGTAGTTCATATAATGGTCATCTGAATTAAATTTACTCATTCCCATCCATGTTAGTTCACTGATTTCTAAAGTGTCAATACTGACTCTTGCCATCTCCTGCCTAACAACATCCAATTTACCTTGATTCATGGACTTAACATTCCAGATTCCTATGAAATATTGTTCTTTATAGTATTGGACTTTACTCTCACTCCCGACACATCCATAACTGAGCATCATTTCCACTCTGGCCCAGCCACTTCATTCTTCTGGAGCTACTAGTAATTACCCTTGCTCTTCCCCAGTAGCAACATTGGATGCCTTCTGACCTGGGGGGCTCAACTTCCAGTGTCATATCTTTTTGTCTTTTCATACTATTCATGGGGTTCTCATGGCAAGAATACTGGACTGGTTTGCCATTCCCTCCTCTACCTAGAGACAATCATTCCCACCACCTGAGTCATGTTTGGTGTTAAACCTGCTTGAGGAAACTTCTTCACTGGTGAATGGAAACATCTTTGCTAAATGACAAAAATGCCCATGAACTGAAGCTCTGGGAATGTTAAACTTGGTGTGCACTTCTGGGATGTCAGTCCCCACTTGCTGTAGCAGCCAGGAAGCAGAAGTAGACAGAAAAGGTCATCTCTCCTCTTTAAATGTAAATGCTACTTTAATACAAAATAATTGAGGAGCAAGGAGATGAAAGGAGGAGGGGAAGATTATCACTATCACTGTTGAAAGTGACTTTCACCCAAGGATAGACACCAAGGATGCTCCGTGGTAACCACTCCTGAGAAGTGTAAGACACTGGCCAATTGCCAGTGGTCTGAGTAAAGGGATTGGTGCTTAAAGGAGAGGCATGCAGCCATGTGAAGCCCAAAGGCTCTGACGGGTTGTCCATTGTCCAGTACAAAGCATGGCTCATTCAATAATGCAAAGTATGTGCTGGGAATTAGCACACCCATTTAACTGAAGAGGATGAGAGCTTACCAACGTGAAGCAAGAGAAGGGTTCCCTGCCCCCACCAACCAAAATCAATACGATATCATGTCTCATTTTATCAGTGAGTTCCAACATACTTTCAGAGTCACACACTTTGACTTAACCGAATGGATGGGAGAGGTGACATGGTGAGGTTAAGTGGGCAGTGGGGTGAGCCTGCCTGGCTTCTGCCCTAACTTCAGGCAACCTTAGTAAGTTACTTAACTTCTGCAGAGCAGTTCCTCATCAAAAAAATGAACAATAGTGCCTCATCCTTGGACCATTATGAGGATTAAACATCTGATAAAGAGCTAATAAAGTTAACCAAGGTTGAACAGTGCCTAATATATGAGAAGTAGTATATGTGTTTAATAAAATATTTCAACAGGAGGGCAAGGAATAGAATACAGAAATCCTCTAATTCAAACCTCTGGTGAGCTGCCTAAATGAAACAGAAAAAACAAAGATAACTCCTATACATTTAAGCAGCTTCTCAGGTAAATTTAAGAGGAGATTTGCTACTGTTGTGTTGTGTTTTGTTTTGTTTTAATTTTACAGATGTTAGGAAGTATTTGGCCTATAGTCTTCATTTATTACAGGTGTCACATATTTATATGTATGTGTATATAAATAAATTTGCACACATATGAGCCAGATTCTCCAAAGGCATTATCTACTCTCTGAGTGTTGCTCCATTGTAGTAAGAAGAGTAATGAATCTGAAAGTGCATTGGGATTTTGATTAGAGATCCTTTTGGGGAGATCTTAGGTAAACATCGCTTTGAGATATGTCTCTTTATCTAGATATGAGGTGATCTCTCCAATTGTTATGAAAATCAAATGAGTTATTGAGTTGACCAAAAAGTTAATTCAGATTTTTCCCATAATCGCCTATGGGAAAACCCAAGTGAATCTTTTGGCCAACCCAACGATACAAGCAAAACACTTAGAATAGTGCTTGAGATGTGATGAACACTTAGAAAGTATTAACCAGTTTTTTTGCTGTTATTATTGCCAATGTCCTTGCCGGGGTTAAATGATGTCAGGGGACCTGTTTGCTAACAAAAGAAAGGACTGACAGGAAAAATAAGCTCAACGTGTAGTTCTGCCAGGGCTGAGGAAACAAAAACTGCTCTAACTAAGGGAATCCCCAGCAAGCGTTGCTAGTGAAGAATTGGCTGACACGCCCTCAGGTCCCACCACCATCCCTGGGCCCCTCACACAGATGCTGCAGCTCAGGGCTGGACTGGGCACCCCTGCCTCTGCCCAGCGCTTCCTGAAGGTCTCCAGAGGGGTCCACATGGTAACCCCTGTGCTCTATGAGTGTTCGTCCCCACTCAAATGACGGAAAGTTCTTAGGTTTGCAAATTCAGAAAGAATCCATCTAAACAGAAATAGTCTCTTCCCTGGAGGCAGTCATATTATAGAAAAGTGTCAGGATCATTTACTTTGTGATTTCTTATTTGTTGAGCCCTCCTCTAAAACAAGCCTTGTCATGTTATTCTTTCTTTTTTAAGAGAAAATTGGTTGCTGTCATAACTGCTGGCACCTTTCCTTAAAAGAAAAAATCTTCCTGATAATTGCTCTTGGCTATCTATAATTGCTGCATTTCAGTTTTTGTTTTGTGTGAAGTTTTGCCCTGCATCATTTTATTTCATTTAAATAAATGCCTTGTTAATAGCTCAAATTAGTTGGTGTATTTTTTCTGTTTTTAAGGTATTTTGAAAGTTAATCTTTTCTTTCTTTCGTTTTTTTTTCTTTTTCTTTTTCTTTTTTTTTTTTTTTGTTTAGCCCTAAAAAAAAAAAAAACTAATTTTTTTTGTTTTGAAGGATGCAGAGGCAGGCCAAAACAAAAATAAACTCACCC
>SJYX01005101.1:23461-50527 GCA_006410675.1 Oreotragus oreotragus
CAAAAAAAAAAAAAAATCTAGTTTTTGTGGTCTAGAAGGCTGCAGTGTCAAGCTAAACCAGAAATATACTCACCCTGGTACAGGACACTGAGAGGAAAAGTACCTGTCTCAGACTTAGCACTGAGCACAGTGGAGGAATAATCCCGGCTAATTCATACTACACTCTGTTCTCACCTAAAATTTTTTAACCCCAAATCACACTACTGAGCTGAAACTGAAGCAAGAGGCTATTAAAATGACCAAGGAGATAGTTAGAAAAATAAATAGATTTCTAAAAATGAAAAGTTTATAACTGAAATTATAAACTCAATGGATAGGTTGATAGCAGAAAAGTCATAGCAGGAGAATTAGAACTAGAAGCTGAACAAATTATCTAGAATGAAGCAAAGAGGTACAAAGGGGTGGGGGGAAGCAGTAAAGAAACTGAGTCAGAAAATATAGTGAGGACAGTGCCTAACATACGTCTTATCAGAAAGAGAGCGAAAGAGAGATTGGTTGAATAGAGGCAGAATGTGATGAGATAATGACTGAAGATTTCAGAACTAATGAAAGATACTACTTATTCAATAAGCCCAGGGAAACCCAAGCAGAATAATTAAAAAGAAACAGGCACCTCGAATCTATCACTGAAACTGCAGAATGCTAAATTTGATTAGCTAAATATACATGGCAAAGTTTCCAGATTAAGTGCTAAAATAATAGAAATATAGTGTTTAGTAGCTTCCAAATGTAATGAGAAAAAATAATATAAAAGAAGACAAGAAGGGAGGAAAAGGAAACACAGAAAAAGTGAGACATCATAAAGTACAAAATAAGGTTTATAATAAATCCAAATATATCAATAATTATAATATTAAACTGAATGTTTCAATAAAAGAAGTTAAGTCAGACTTGATTTTTTTTAATCCACTTATATATTTCTAACAAGAGATACCTATAAAATATAATAATGCAAGAAAACCTTGAAATGAATGAAAGATTCATGCCAGGCAAATGCTAATCAAAAGAAAACTGCTTTTAATGTCACCAAAATAGACTTCAAAAATCTAAGGCAAAAATAGGCAAAAACCATGACTGGACATGAAGAGAATCACTGTACATGAAAAAGGTTAAATTCACTTGGAAAATACAGCAATTCTATGTGTTGGTACACCTAATAGTATTATCTTAAAATATACCCCCCAGAGTTGCCTGGAAAATTCAATGGACGGAGGAGCCTGGAAGGCTGCAGTCCATAGGGTCTCGAAGAGTCAGACACGACTGAGCAACTTCCCTTTCACTTTTCACTTTCCTGAATTGGAGAAGGAAATGGCAACCCACTCCAGTGTTCTTGCCTGGAGAATCCCAGGGATGGGGGAGCCTGGTGGGCTGCCATCTATGGGGTCGCACAGAGTCGAACACAACTGAAGTGACTTGACAGCAGTAGCAGCAGCAGCAGAGTTGATAGAATTACATGGAAAAATACACAAATTTACCGTCATGGTAGGAGATTTTTAACATGGTTCTTAGAGTAATCAATTGATCAAACAGAGAAAAGAAAATTAGTAAGCATACAGATTTGAACAAGCGATCGGGAAACGCATATAGAACACTGAACCCAACAGCTGTCTTTTCAAGCATACAGGAAGAGTTACAAAACTGAGCACGTAATGGGCCATTAAAAGAGTGTTAACTTTCAGAGGACTAAAGCCATGCAGAGCATGTTCTCAGACCACAGCTCACTTCCTCTTGAGTGTGGGCTGGACCTGGTGACTCATTTCAAACAGAAAAAAACCAAAATAATAGAAAAAAAAAAAAGAACTTGAAAGAAAAAAAGTAACAGTGCGAGACTTTGAAGAGCCAGTCACAGGGCCCCGCTGCTTCCTTTATAGTCTGCTTCTGGGTCCCTCTCTCTGAGGGAAGCAACATGCCGTGCTGTGGGGGCGCCTGCGAAGCTTTATGGAGCAGTAAACATGGTGAGGAACGGAGGCCCCCAGCCAAGAGCCACGTGGATGTGCCATCTCGGGAACAGATCCTCCTGCCCCAGTCAAGCCTTCAGATTACTGCAGTCCTGGTCTACACCTTGACTGCCAGAATTACCTAGCTAAGCTGCTCCTAGGTTCCTGACCCTGGCAAGCTGTGTGAGATGCTTGTCGAAATAAGCTGCTAAATTAGGGGGTAATTAGCTACAGAGCAGTAGATAGCTAATAAAATAGGGCTGGAATTCCTGATCTGCCTATACTTACAATTCAGAATGATAACAACATACACACACAAAATAGAGAACAGACCAGATGTAATGAGGGGCAAACTGTCTACAGTAGGAGACAGGGCTGTGCTCAGTGGGGGTGGTAATTCTAAAGCAGGAAAAACAAACTGGAGAAGAAAGACATCAATTTTCCAAAAGAAAAAAGGGTCAGAACTTAGTGTTTTATTCATCCACACAACAAATAAATTGAGCACCATCTATGTGCTATACCCTGAGCTAGGAAATTAAGCTACAAAGATAAACACCTTAGCAATGATTCCTGCCTTCCAAAAAGTCACAGTTTTATGGGAGAAAGGAACAAGTAAACAAAGAATGACAATATGGGTGATAAGTGCGCTCTGATAGCACCCTGTGGTTTTTGGAGATTTGGGAAAGCATCACAGGTGAGGCAATAGCTAAGCAGAAATGAACTTTGGGGTTGCATTAGCTAAGCAAAGAGGAGGAAATGAGGGATAGTGCTTCAAGCCAAGGAAACAACATGTGCAAAGGCAGGAAGAAGACAAAGCATCTGAAATGAAGTTCAGGATGTCCAGAGGTTTGGACTGAGAGAGAGCAAGGTGCAGAGGAAAGACAGGCTGGAACCTGCAGACCTTGAAAGTCCTTTGAAGAGTCTGCTCTACATCAGGAGTGAGAGAGAGCCACCATAGGGCTTTAAACTCCAAAGTTTTGGCAGAATAAGAGGCGGGAGCAATGCCATTCGAATGTATACTGTTTCTCAATTTACTGGGTCTTCAAAAATAATCCATCTCCTTAATCCCACCAATTAATTCCCAGGTAGGTATCATCAACACCTCTGTAAGGAAGAGACAACCGAGGCTCCTCGATTGAGAGTTTTGTGTTCACACAGCATCACCCGCTAGTTGTAAGGGGCAGAGCTAGGACTTAAAAGCAAAGAAGAAAAAGAAAAAGGAAGAAAGGAAGAAGGGAGTAAAGAAAGGGCCGATAGTCAGGGAACCAGTCTATCAGGACAGCAAAAAGGACAGGATTGTATCTATCTATTATTGTAATAGGCTTCCTTTCAAAAGCACGTTGCCTTTCCATAGGGGAGTGAACGTAGGGTTCACACAAATGTGTGTAAGACGCACTGAACTCTAAGTAACTCTGGCAGGTTCCTGCAGCTCTCTCCACAACAGCATGTGCCTTGTGAAGTTTATGGGTGGGCTTGACCTAGATTCATATAATGACAANAAAAAAAAAAAGAACTTGAAAGAAAAAAAGTAACAGTGCGAGACTTTGAAGAGCCAGTCACAGGGCCCCGCTGCTTCCTTTATAGTCTGCTTCTGGGTCCCTCTCTCTGAGGGAAGCAACATGCCGTGCTGTGGGGGCGCCTGCGAAGCTTTATGGAGCGGTAAACATGGTGAGGAACGGAGGCCCCCAGCCAAGAGCCACGTGGATGTGCCATCTCGGGAACAGATCCTCCTGCCCCAGTCAAGCCTTCAGATTACTGCAGTCCTGGTCTACACCTTGACTGCCAGAATTACCTAGCTAAGCTGCTCCTAGGTTCCTGACCCTGGCAAGCTGTGTGAGATGCTTGTCGAAATAAGCTGCTAAATTAGGGGGTAATTAGCTACAGAGCAGTAGATAGCTAATAAAATAGGGCTGGAATTCCTGATCTGCCTATACTTACAATTCAGAATGATAACAACATACACACACAAAATAGAGAACAGACCAGATGTAATGAGGGGCAAACTGTCTACAGTAGGAGACAGGGCTGTGCTCAGTGGGGGTGGTAATTCTAAAGCAGGAAAAACAAACTGGAGAAGAAAGACATCAATTTTCCAAAAGAAAAAAGGGTCAGAACTTAGTGTTTTATTCATCCACACAACAAATAAATTGAGCACCATCTATGTGCTATACCCTGAGCTAGGAAATTAAGCTACAAAGATAAACACCTTAGCAATGATTCCTGCCTTCCAAAAAGTCACAGTTTTATGGGAGAAAGGAACAAGTAAACAAAGAATGACAATATGGGTGATAAGTGCGCTCTGATAGCACCCTGTGGTTTTTGGAGATTTGGGAAAGCATCACAGGTGAGGCAATAGCTAAGCAGAAATGAACTTTGGGGTTGCATTAGCTAAGCAAAGAGGAGGAAATGAGGGATAGTGCTTCAAGCCAAGGAAACAACATGTGCAAAGGCAGGAAGAAGACAAAGCATCTGAAATGAAGTTCAGGATGTCCAGAGGTTTGGACTGAGAGAGAGCAAGGTGCAGAGGAAAGACAGGCTGGAACCTGCAGACCTTGAAAGTCCTTTGAAGAGTCTGCTCTACATCAGGAGTGAGAGAGAGCCACCATAGGGCTTTAAACTCCAAAGTTTTGGCAGAATAAGAGGCGGGAGCAATGCCATTCGAATGTATACTGTTTCTCAATTTACTGGGTCTTCAAAAATAATCCATCTCCTTAATCCCACCAATTAATTCCCAGGTAGGTATCATCAACACCTCTGTAAGGAAGAGACAACCGAGGCTCCTCGATTGAGAGTTTTGTGTTCACACAGCATCACCCGCTAGTTGTAAGGGGCAGAGCTAGGACTTAAAAGCAAAGAAGAAAAAGAAAAAGGAAGAAAGGAAGAAGGGAGTAAAGAAAGGGCCGATAGTCAGGGAACCAGTCTATCGGGACGGCAAAAAGGACAGGATTGTATCTATCTATTATTGTAATAGGCTTCCTTTCAAAAGCACGTTGCCTTTCCATAGGGGAGTGAACGTAGGGTTCACACAAATGTGTGTAAGACGCACTGAACTCTAAGTAACTCTGGCAGGTTCCTGCAGCTCTCTCCACAACAGCATGTGCCTTGTGAAGTTTATGGGTGGGCTTGACCTAGATTCATATAATGACAATGTGCAAGCAATACATGCCACTCCAGCGCCATTTTGTGCCATTTGAAAGCACGTGATTCCCAGCCAGGGTCCCCAGTGAGAAGTGCCCCTCAGTCCAACTGCACTGCCCACCTCCAGATCATTGCCCCCCAGAAACACTTCTATCCTGGCATGGAGAGGAAACGAAAGCTGAAGCATGCCTGCTGAGCAAAAGGACATTTCAAACACCCTTAATGAAAAAACTAAATAAAACATCCTTAACTGCATTCCTAACAGCAATGTGCTATTTATTATTTTCTTCAGGCCCTTCATTCACATAATTTACTTAAATATAACTAAATATAAATCCTCAATAACTTTTAAAATTTTCCACCTTCAGCCTGACAAAACAGCTTTGTGAAATTCATTTGTGTCAATAACTGTTGTAATGAGCAGCAGGTTGTCCTCACATCAAATCAAATGTCTGGGTATACATTTGAAGGCTTTTTGTTTTTGTTTTTTTAAGAATATTGCTTTTCATTTTTCTTTACTATTTTAGTGATAAGAGAGAAAGAAAATGAGTATCTACCATGGGAAATAGGAAAAAGCTGAAAATTGTAAAAAAAAAAAAGAACAGGATAAAGGCAGATACATTTTTCTAAATATGACAGAAAGAAAAATGCAGATTAAAAATGACTTCGTGGAAGCCTGCCTTTGATAATATCTGAATCCTCTAATAGATTCCAGTCTCAAAATCACACACACAGAGAGAACCAATCAGACCTTACATGCAATAGAGAGTACCTCGCACCACCTAGACATTAAAAAATTGCGTAAGGGATCTGATCAAGCCTCTGGGTTGAACTAGTCACTTGCAGGAAACACAGAAGACAGAGGTATAAGTTAAATGACACCACAGAGAAGCAATTAGAGGAATCCAGAATATAGGACACTCTTCAGGCAAATGACTTGCTTTCTCCCACAAATCATAGCATGAGAAGAAGAAAAAAGAGGGAGGAATGAGATGACAGAGATTTAGAGGAATCTTAACAACCAACTGTGACTTCCTTGGTGGCTGAGTGATAAAGCATCCGCCTGCCTATGCAGGAGACACAGGTTGGATCCCTGGGTCAAGAAGATCCCCTGGAGAAGGAAATGGCAACCCACTCCAGTATTCTTGCCTGGAAAATTCCCTGGGCAGAGGAGCACGGAGAGCTGTAATCCATGGAGTCACAGAGTCAGACACGGTTCAGAAACTAAACAACAACCACCACCGAATATAACGTGTGGAACGTCTCTGCAACTGGATTTGAATTAACCAACTACACACACACAAAAAAAATCTTTGAGGCAACAAGCAAATCTGAATAGGGTAGCATGGTGATTTTTATTTTATTAATTAACTTAATTATTAAGGAGTGGTGGTGAATTTGTTAGACATGATAATAGCACAGTGGCTTTATTTTTTAAAAAACAGGTCAATAGGCTAGAGATGTATACTAAAATTTATGCTGGTGAAATAATTTGATATTTGGGCTTTACTCTTAAAATATAGCAGTTTTTTTTTTTTTTTAAGGCTACAGGAAACAAGATGGGCAAAATGTTGAAGCTAGTTTACAGCATATGAAGATTCATTATACTATTTTCTCTACTTCTGTGTGTTTGAAAATTTCCATCATTAAAATTAAACAGGAAAAATGAATTCCCTTAAGGACAGACTTCTGTGGCAGGACATAACTACATGGTTTAATCTCATTCAGGTCACTTATAAACTCAGTAGCCTCAGAAATAAAGACTCTTGGAATCCAACAAGACCTCAGGGATATTTTTTCCCTTGAATTGCAGATGAGAAAGTTGATGCCAAAAAGGTAAGTGAGTGATCCAGGTTTACCACCAGCCAGTGAACTAGCAGGAATGAAATCCAGACTCTCAGTCCCGCTTTCTTTCTTCGCCAACTGGTGATAGACCAATTACTGAATCCTCCTGGAAGCCAGTGTTGCTAACCTTAAAATGAAAATACTGTGCTTACTCTACCTGATTCATTCAGACTTACCCTGGGGAGGGGAGGGGGCTTTATAAAACTCTCCACAACTGTAAGAAGTTATTATTGTATTTCCCATTTCATTTACCCAGTATTGAATGGCTAAACTCAGAGCCACCCAAAGAGGTGGATGTGGGGGACGGGGGTGGGGGGGAATAATAAACAACAGAACCACAGAATGGTTTTAATTCTGCTGAGACAAATTCAGTGTAACCTCCCTCGGAATGAAAGATGACTGGAGATGGAGCAATAGTACCTCCAAATTACAGCCTCGAAAACCTACAGCTCTTCCTGCATCCTTACCTGAAAGAAGCACTCAGAGGGGCCTCTCCTGTGATAGCAGTAGCCCTTGGGGGTACTCCCTTGTTCCCTCCTGGGAACTCTTTCTCCTGAAAGCCACATGGTTCCCTGCTGGGGGCCCAGGCACAATAGTGCACCTGTCAACTAAGAGGTGTGACTTCTCTAATTGGCAAAGTCTGTTCAAGTGTCTGGTCACCAGCTGACAGACGCCACTGTTGACAGTGGGAGGGGGAGTCTGAGAGGGTGTGAGAGGGAGCTATGACGTCAGAGAGGCAGCTTCTCTCATTACATGGACTCTGCCTTCCCCCTTCCCTCAGCTTTAGAGCCAAGGGACATCAGCAACATACTGGGCTGTTCGGATAAAAGATATTACACTAAGAGAAGGCAGATGCCCACTCAGGAACATCTGCTCTGCAGAGCGCCTACAAAAATAACCCAAGGACCATGAAGGAAGCCTGAGGCTGGTGAGTTCCAATGGGAAGGAGGAGGAGGAAAGACAGGTGGAGAATTAGATACCCACCTGACCACATCCACCCATCCATGCTGGCAAGCGATGGACTGGTCGGGGGCAGGCTGAGCCATGTTTCCAGTGTAGCGGAGAAAGCTTTTCCATCTATAAAGCATGTGCCATGATTCCAAACACTTGCAGAAAAAAAAAAAAGTCTTGCATGGAATGCACAGTCCAATAGCTTCATTTCTTTCATTCATTTTTGTCATTCGACAGCCATTTGTTTAGCACCTGTTTCATGCCAGGTGCCAAATGAAGTGCTGGGAATCCAAAGATAATGTGAGAACTGGGAGATGCAATGAGTCTAATGGCTATGGGGAGAAACAGAAACGAACAAAATTTTTTTTTTAACAATATAGCTAAACCTTGGTTTCTGCAAAGTGATAATACTCAGACATGAGTATTTGAATATAGGCTCCCTATCAACTTTCTAAATAACCTTCTTACATCCACCTAGTCTTCCCAAGATTTTGTTTCCTTACCTGTAAAATGGGAATGAAGTTGCTTTTCCCTTTATGGAAAGTTCAAGGGAGACTGTATCTATGAGAGATCTCTAGATGTACAACATGTAGGATTTTACCAAGGAGGTTGTGTCTTTTTCTTCGTAAAGAAGTCTTCAGATTTCCAGAAGATTATGTATCACCTTGGTCTCTCTTTTCTGAAGTGTGTAGGTCCACAAAAAAGAAAAATAATCATAACAAAGAGATTCTCCACAAAAAGACATTCCTGGGAAAAAGAAATTGTTCCACCTATATGTATCTCAGTGAAGTGCAAAATATATACCGTGGCACTTGCAGCCATTTATTTAGCATTACCTCATACCAGGCCTGATGCTATGGGTTTTACACACAGCGCCATGCCATGCTAAGTCATTCAGTCACATCCGACTCTGTGACCCTATGGACCGTAGCCCACCAGGCCACCAGGCTCCTCTGTCCATGGGATTCTCCAGGCAAGAATACGAGAGTGGGTTGCCATGCCCTCTTCCAGGGAATTTTCCCAACCCAGAGATCAAACCCACACCTCCTGGTTTGACAGATGGGTTCTTTACCACTGGTGCCAACTGGGAAGTCCCCTACATACATACACACATAGTGTTTAATCCTTAAAGCAGTCTGATGAGTTAACTTTATTACCCTCACTTTACAGGGGAGGCAACTGAGAGACAGAGAGGCTGAGCGGCATGCACAAGATCAGACAACTAGCAAGCAGAGGTGCCTTGATTCAAACCCAGACCTGCCTGGCCCTTGTTTTTAAGTCTCACGCCGCCCCATCTGAGCTGTTGGTGGAAAAAGACAAAACTGTGACTCCAGCAAGCCAGCAGAGCAAGGCACAGAACCATGAGGTGGCAGGGCTGGAAGAGATCATCAAGGTCATTTGCTCTCCCTCTTCATCCCCCAGCTCATTTTATGTAGGAGAAAAGCAGGTCAAAAAAGGTTAAGTGTGCAGCTCAGAAAGACCACCTGTCGTTCCATAGCCTTCCCACCATACAGCATGGCCATGGCTGCGGGTCTCTCAACACAGCCTCGAGATGAGGGATTTACAAGAGGTGACTTCATAAGGATCAGAGCAGTCAAGGATCGGAAGCTGACCACTGCTGGGTCTTTCCTTCCCAACTTACCTCCTCCTCTAATGCCTGGCCTCCCATGTAGCTTTTGAAAAACAGCATACCCTGGTCCAGTGGTTGGCATCAGAATCACCTTGGAGAGCCAGTTAAAACCCACATTGCTGGGTTCTACCTGAGCTTCCAATTTAGAAGTTTGGGGAAGATGGGGGTGCAAGGTTTTGAATTTTCAGTAAGTTCCCAGGTGATGCTGATACTGCTTGTTGAGAGCCATATTTTAAAGAACTATTGGTATATAGCACTGATCTTGAGGATGGGTGAGTATTTAATACGATATTTAGTAAAAAGCCACTAGTTGCTCCCTAATGTTGATTCTCCCCTTCTTCTGTCTTAGTAGGACTTGATTATTTAGCTGAGCACTTAGCCAACCAAAATATAGGCAACATTTTATGTGTCTCTTGTAGCCAGATGGTCACTGGCAGACTAAACGGTCTACTTAGAGTGAGAGGATACAAGCAGTTGTGATGCATGTAGCTTCCAGGTTGTGCCCTTAAAGGGATATGGCAGTGCCTTCACCTTCCTCCTCCATGTTGGCTGGAAAACAGACAGGGCCGAAGTCACGCTGGACTCTGCAGAAGGAGAAGGGGCCACTGACGACTTAGTGGAAGACAGTTTTTAACCACCTTGGACTTTTTATAGAAGGAAAACTTCTGTCTTCATTTAAGCCACTGTTACTTTGAGTCTCTGTCAGTTGCAGCCAAACCTACATCCTAAAAGATACATACCAAAAAGGTATGCCAGGAAATAAGGTAGATAGGCAGATCACCAGGGTAGCTAAACAGGTAATTGAAGGACATTGTCATTCAATAGTCAAGAGTCCAATACATGACAGACACTTGATGTGGAAAGCTAGTTACATAAATAGATCACCAATCAACTCCAGTTGGTTTGGCCAAGGTTTAACTTGGCCAAAGTCATCCAGTTGTTTCTAAAGATTTCGTTTCCATTGACAGTTATAGAAAATGTTCCTCATTCATTTTATTGCCCTGCCCTACATTATACCTATAATCTTTCTAACTTGGATTGTTATCGGATGTACAATTAAGTTCCTAGAAGCCTAGAATCTCAGCAGATGATTGAAAATAAAGGTTAAATGGATATAATTTGTGTTTATTTTTGTGTAATTGAAACCAAATACTATAGAATTGCTAGTGTCTATTTCACAGGGATGGTTTGAGCCAAGCGGTTGTAGTTTCCCTTTAAATAGCATCTTTGAAGCTAGTTTACAGGATTGAGACTATAACTATCCCAGGAAGGAATGAGAGGGAAAAGTTCAGGTCTCACCACGGCCAGGTTCGATCGGTGAAGATTACTTTCATCTGTATGCTACTTTCCAAAACAATAAGGTCCCTATATAGGTCTTTGAAAAAAAAAATCAGACAAAAGTCAGAAGAAATAGAAAAAAATCAGAGCATCTCAATGTTGATGAGTAACAGCAACAAAAACGTTTTACATTCTGTAGCATGTCAGAGTTTGCACAACATTTCAAAATACGTCATCTCTTCAGATGAAAAAAGGCAAAAATAGTTCTCCTTTTAAAATAAATTTCCAATAGTGATCACCCACAATTACATGAAATTCCTGCCTAGAAATGCGACACAGACGTTGTGATGCATATAAATTTATTCACAAGATTGGTTGCCAGCTCCCCCTCAACAATATATGGCTCATTTTGAGTTGTTCCAAACTGAGGACATTGATTAACTGGATTTGAACTGACGTCTTCTGAGAAGCTGTTTTCTGACACGTCTGCATATTCTTAGAACATAGAACAGTACCTGACATTTAGAGGTCAGGAGAGAAAGAGAAAAAAAGAAAGAGAAGAGAGAGGGAGGAAGAAAGGAAAAGAGAGAGAGAGAAGGAGGGAGAGAAAGGAAGATTAAATGAATACAATGTACATAGATCAAACCAAAATTGAAATGAACAACTTGGAATTGTGAACATCCCACAGTGCAATGTACCTGACGGAGGAGTACAGAGTTGGTTGGAAAGAATCCCACCTTCCCCTTTGTAATTTAGTCTTTGGCAGAGTTGTAAGGTGGTTAAAGTGATCACGTACGTGGCTGGTATTCAGTTACATGGAGCAATTATGAAGTAAATGTGTATTTACAAAAGCCGTTGACAATACTTATGGTATGAAAGAACATCCATGCTAATTATAATTCATGAGCAGTACATAGGAATATATATTTAAAAGAATATACTAAGCAGTTTCAAAATAATCTTCAAACTTCAGTAAGGGTGCCTCTTGCAACACCCACTGTGATTTCATCAGATTCTAACTGTAACTTTCAAATTAGACTGTGACCATGGACCTTCCAAAAGTCTGATGTCATCAATCGCAGACATTAAATAATGTCACTGCTCTGGGTATGTTTACCTAATAAACTAAAAATAAATTGTTTTTTTATAATCCTGGAAATTATGGTGAGTAGATGCCCTCCTAGACTATTAATTATTCTTGTTGATTATCTAAATCTGTTTTTATTAAAGTTTAAGGAAAATAAATTAATGATTGGAAGAGACACCATGGGGTGTTAAGGCAAAGGAGGGTGGATTGGGATCAGTCCCACTGGGAAGATGACCGGGCCCACCCACAATGCATTTCTGGTGATGACAGTCAGAGATGAATAGGGGAGAGCTGAAGAGCCACCTTTAAGGCGTGTATTTGATTAAATCATGCTTAAGAAAGTTTCATAAAACACTGCTGAAAGTTATTTCAATCTTCGTCCATCACGAAGATTTTTTAAAGTAAAGGTTATTCGGCTAGAAGATACCACTCCTCTCACGCGTTCCTTGATAGTTAAGCAACATGCACAGCAATGCTCATCCTGTTTCAAGAAGATGGAAAACAAGAGGACTAATTACAGGATTTCTTTTTTTTAATGCTCAAGCAATTTTTTTTATTTGTCAACTTGATTGCAAACCATAAAAAGTGATGAAAATACTTATTGTGCTATAATTTCTTTATAATTTGTTATTTTTAGAGTCATGTTTCCAAATGATAATATCTATGGGACTCTCAGAATTTAAATGCAGAATTAAAAAGCACTTGTACAACAAAACAAGTACTTACCACTAGCTAGCTCTTATCAACACAAAACGAAGCAGGTTTTGATTCTCCTCAAGTGATATGCATTTAATTACCTCAGAGCAGGGAAAGCTTGGGAAATGGGGTGTTCTTTTTTTTTTAACCAGGCTTTTATAAGTTGGTGACCAGCAGCCCCAGAAACTCAGCATCACAGATTTAAAACTGAACTCACAGATTTAGGAGCTGAGCCAAAGGATGCAGTCCTGGACGTGTATCTGGTGCTAGCAGGCACTTGAATATGTTGAATGAATGAATGAATGGTCAGGTATGGCTCAGAGAGCACAGCCCCGGGGAGTAAATGGATTTTAGAGGTTTCCTGTTTGGTTGGTGATGGATATTTTCTAAACTTACTTGCAAGTCTGACTCTAGAGACTAAACTTTGAAGTGACCCTTTCCAAAACTGATCCTCAAACACCCCCTTACCAGCCGCTCCTCCCCCAAGTATAACAGGGACCTTCACTCGACTGCAGCCACCAACTGAATGCTTATGCCATATTACGCACTTCCCCCCCACTCCTTCTGCTTTCCTCCCCTGGGTCAGGCAATTTTTTGGATATAAGAGCCTAAGAGAGAAAAGTACAGGATTCTTCATCCAGGAAGATGAAAGCCTGATTATTTTGCAGGTTCAGCTCCTTTAGAAGACATCATCGTTCAGGACTCTAGTCTTCTCCCAGCATCTGACACTCCCGTGGGGCCTCCAGGAGAGGGTAGATGGAGCCACTGGACTCTGGGGCCAGGCGAATGCTGGACAAAAGGACATGTGGGGCGGGGGAAGGGAAAAAAAGCCAGAACTTGAAGAGGGAGAATTACCTCTGCTGTCCTTGAGACCACCAAGCAGGTTCTTGAATATAAGGCTTAACCCTGAGGACACAGTCACTTAATACACTTTCAGATTCTCTCTGGAGACTGTCTGTTCCCCTCTCTTCCGTGACACAGGTGGGATTCCGGGACTACATTTAGTTGTCAAAAAAGCACATATGTTCACCCATTTTGGGTTAATGTATTTTTATAATTCAAAATCCAGTTTTTCTGAAATAAATGTTGTGGATACTCTAGGAGAGAGACCCAGATGTAAGATCAATAATGGTTTATACACCAGAGAGTGCCATACTGTTTACCAGTGAGTATGATGTTAGCTGTGGGTTTGTAATATAGGACCTATGAACCACTGCAGGCCAATAAAATAGACAACCTAGGGGAAAATGGACAAAATTTTAAAGGCACAATCTCCAGAGACTGATTCAGGAGGAAGTAGAAAATATGAACAGACCAATTACCAGTAATAACGCTGAGTCAGTAATCTAAAAACTCTCAGTAAACAAAAGTCCAGAACCAAATATTTAGAGAAGAGTTGGCACCTCTCCTTCTCAAAGTATTCCAGGGAAAAACTGAATAGGAACAAGTATTTTTGAACTCATTTTATGAGGCCAGCACTGCCTCAAATATATCACAAAGAAAGAAAATATCGCTGCTAAGTCACTTCAGGCGTGTCTGACTCTGTGCGACCCCATAGACGGCAGCCCACCAGGCTCCCCCCGTCCCTGGGATTCTTCAATATCACTATTGCATTCTGATTTTGAGCTGCATTTTCCTGATGATTAATGATGTCGAGTGCCTTTTCATGTTACGTGTTGGTCGTTTGCATATCTACTTTGCAGCAATGTCTGTTCAGTTTCTTTGCCTGCTTTTAAATAAACTTATTTGGGATTTTTTGCCATTGAATTTTATGAGTACCTGATGTATTTTGAATACTAACTCCTTATCAGATCAATGGTTAGGACATGTTTCCTCTCATTCCATGGATTGCCTTCCTATTCTGTTGACCGTTTCCTCTGCTGTACAGAAGGGTTTTTGTCTGATGTAGTCCCACTTGTCTATTTCTGCTTTTGTTGCTTGTGCTTCTCATGTCAGATTCAAATAAATCACTGCCAAGACCAATGTCAAGAAGCTTTTTCCTATTTTTCTTTAGGGCCTTTTATGGTTTCAGGTATTATACTTTGACTCTTTCATCCATTTCAAGTTAATGTTTGGGTATAGTGTAAAATAGGGGTCCCATCTCATCCTTTTGCATGTAGATATCCAATTTCCCAGCACCATTTACTGAGGAGATTATTCTTTCCCTGTTGCATATTCTTAGTGTCCGTGTCAAAGATGTGTTGATATATTGCCCTTTCTGAAAAGACCTTTTTCTAGAATTTATAGTACCTAATGACTTGCAGTTGGGGAATGGAAGAAAAGCTTAAAAGGAAAGGAAGAGATGCTATTTCATTAATCTCTAAAGCACTACTATCAAATCTTAGCATGCGTGCAAATTATGCAGGGATTTTAAATGCTTATTCTGATTCAGGAGATCTGGGGTGGAGCCCAAAGATTTGCATTTCTAACAAGCTCCCAGGTGATGCTGCAGCTGCTGGTCTGGAGACTGCACTTTGAGTACGGCAGGTGCTAGAAGTATATTTAGAGAGAGGAGCTGTGATGTGCCAGAGTAACTGATACACAATTCAAACAGATATATCTTTGACTTAATCACAACCTCTCTTTACTGAAAACAGAAAAGTCCATCTTCTCAGTAAGACATGGTTAAAAACAAATGTTTCCCAAATCTCATGAGGTATTTGCAAATAATATTTCTATCTAAAAATTCTAGGACATTCAACTGAAAAATTCAAACTAATAAGAGGACTCAGCTATATAGTCACCCATGGGGAAAAAAATAGATTTCTTATTAGCCAATAAGAAGCAATTGGAAAATATAAATGTAGTAGGTAGGGAAGATAAATTTCATTACAGCACATCTACATGAAAAACAATGAAGCTGGGTCCTTACTCTATACTATATACAAAAATCAGATCCAAATAGATCAAAATTTAAACTTAAATGCTAAAACTATATGACTCTTTGAAGAAAACATGGAATTGGCAGTGACTTTTTGGATATGACTCCAGAAGTACAAGCAACAAAAAGGAAAATATAGATGCATTGGATTTTATCAAAATTTAAAATTTTTGTGTTTTGAAGGATATCACCTAGAGCAAAAAGACAAACCATGAAATGGGGAAATAGTTACAATCATATGCTTGATAAAGGGTTTATATTCAGAACATACAAAGAACTCCTATAACTCAAAAACAATACAAAAAAACCTGAATAAAAAGTGGACAAAGGTCTTGAATAAACATTTCTCCAAAGCAGGTATCTAAGTGGCTAACAAGTACAAGAGAAGCAGCTCACCATCACTAATCATTAAGGAAATGCAAATCAAAACTATAGTGAAATACCATTAAGATAGTACTATCCGGGAGATGGTGATGGACAGGGAGGCCTGGCGTGCTGCGATTCATGGGGTCGCAAAGAGTCGGACACGACTGAGCGACTGAACTGAACTGATCCATTAAGATGGTACTATCAAAAAAGGAAGGGAAGGAAGAGAAAAAGAAAATCACGTTTTGACAAATGTGTGGAGAAATTGGCACTTTTCTGTGATGTTGATGAAAATGTAAAATGGTTCAGAAGCTAATAGAAAACAAGTTCTTCAAAATTTTAAAATAGAATTACTATGTGATCCAAAGATGGTACTATCAAAAAAGGAAGGGAAGGAAGAGAAAAAGAAAATCACGTTTTGACAAATGTGTGGAGAAATTGGCACTTTTCTGTGATGTTGATGAAAATGTAAAATGGTTCAGAAGCTAATAGAAAACAAGTTCTTCAAAATTTTAAAATAGAATTACTATGTGATCCAGCAATTCCACTTCTGGGTATATATCAAAAAAAAAATTGAAAGCTGGGACTCGAACAGGTATTTGTACACCCTTGTTCATAGTAGCATGATTTTCAATAGTCAAAAGGTGGAAGCAATCCAAGTGCCCACTGATGGATGAATGGATAAGTGTGTGGTATACACTTACAATGGAATGTTATCCAGCCTTAAATGGGAAGGAAATTCAGACATATGCTACAACCTGGCAGATACTTGAGGGCATTATGGTAAGTGCAATAAGCAGTCACACACCCACACACAGAAGTGCTATGTGATTCCACTTATATGAGATACCTAGAGCAGTCAAATTCATGGTGACAAAAAACAGAATGCTGGTTGCCAGGGACTGGAGGGGGAGAAGGAATGGGAGTTATTGTGTAGTGAGTGCAGAGTTTCCATTTATGAGGATGAAAAAATCAAAATGGACAATGGTGATGGTAGCACTACCATGTGACTATACTAAGTATGTCACTGAACTATATACTTAAAATGGTTAACATGGTAAATTTTACGTTATGTGTACTTTACCACGATATTTAACATCTAAGAATTTTAAAACTAAGGAACATAGACTGCTATTTGGACAATTGGAAACCATTGCTTTAAGTTCTCATTAGTTCTTCCTGTCTTCTGAATCTTAAATTGGTTGCCATCATTTTTATGAGAGATGATTTTTTCCCCTGTTGCTTTTCTTTTTTCTTATGGCGGCTCAAATGACAGTGAAAGGGTTAAAAAGCGAGCTTTGTTAGAAAGCACAATGATGCATGTATTTTTGTTCAGTTGGGAATGCCTCCTCTGCTGGGGCCCAAGACAGGAAGGTGTGTTTCCTATTAGAAGGAGCTGGTTCAGAAATTCTCTCTGCAGCTCACAGAAATGGCAAGACACGGGATCCAGGAGCAGCAGAATGGGGACTCAAGATGAAAGACTAGTAAAGAAGGCAAGAAACCACCCCTCTCTGTGCTAAGTGCCTGAGAGGCAGGAATTTTTTCGCCCCCAAGGGTGGTCTCCTAGGTTTGCATATGAAGCATTCCTGAAAAGTCATTCGAATTTGAATGTCTGAAAATGACACATTAGGGCAGGTATGATGGATTGGGAGACAACTGTTTTATACCCAAAGAGGAAAAAAATAGTGAATCCCTAATAACAGATCCCTGAGGCACGGCCTCTCTCAGACCTGGGCCACTCAGTGGACTAAAGAGAGAATACTGAGTCAAGCATCTTTCCTTTCTTTGTACACCTTCCCTGATCCCTTTCCAGGGACCCGCAGCACAGGATCATGAAGACCTCTGCCTTTAAACTTGGATTCAGTACATGCTAGCTATCTCAGGCTGAGGTGGTACTTCTTTTCTAGCACGGAGACAGGCAAAACACAAACAAATAAAAGTCGAAATCTTAAAAACAAGGGAATAAATGAGCGTAATAATTACCAAGTGTGACGCATGCAATCAAGGAGCTAGAATGATGTAAGAAAGAGCAACTTGGTGTGGTTCCATTTGAGATAAGGTGGCCAGGGAGGGTGTCCCTGGGGAGGGGCCGTTTGAGCTGAAGTAGAAAAGATGGTCAATGTGTAAAAGAGTAGGGAAGAGCACAGTAGGAAGAGAGCATGTGTTGGGCTCTTGAGACAGGCAAGAGCAGAAGGTGGTCAAGGAAGAGAAGGTCAGGAGAGCAGGGAGGGAAAAAGTGAGGACAGAGGGAAGCAAAAAGGGGCCACGTCTTGGACGCTTTTAGAGACCATGGTGAAGACAGAATTTTATTCTAAAAGAAATAGGAAGTCAGACACTGTAGAAATATATGACTTGGCAAAGCAGGCTTTAAATTGGTGTTTAAACAAGGCTAATTTCTGTCTCTTACTACGCTAGATTCATTGCACTTATTGGAAAAGATGATTTTAATATATACTTAATACTTCATTTTACAGCAGTTTTAGGTTCACAGCAACATTGAGAGGATGGTACAGAGGTTTCCCATATACCCCGTGCCTAGTCTCCCCATTATTACATTCTCCATAAGAGTGAACATTTGCTACAACTGATGAACTTACATTAATGCATCATAATCACCCAGAGTCCATAGTTTGCTTTAGGGTTCACTCTGGTGTTACCTGTTTTAGGGATCTGAACAAATGTATAATAACACGTATTTACCATTATAGTATCACAGAGCATTCCCCTGCCCTCAAAATCCTCCATGCTCCACTTTTAACCCTTTGCCCCAGTCTCTGGCAATCAGTGGCCTTTGTACTGTCTCTATCGTTTTGCCTTTTCAAGAATGTCATGTCACCCCACATCATCCCTCCGGATCATGTGGGGTGGGAGGTGGGGGGGGGGTTCATGTTTGGGAGTTCATGTACACCCATGACGGATTCATGTCAATGTATGCCAAAACCAATACAGTACTGTAAAGTAAAATAAAGTAAAAATTAAAATTAAAATAAATAAATAAATAAAATAAAGTGCTTCTCAGATTAAAAAAAAAGAATGTCATGTCATACAGTATGCAGCTTTTTCAAACTGGCTTCTTTCACATCATAATATTCATTCAAGTTTCTTCCATGTCTTTTCATGGCTTGATAGCTCATTTCTTACTATCACTGAATAATATGTCATTGTCTGGATGTACCACAGTTTATTTATCCATTCACTTCCTGAATGATATCTTGGTTGACTCTACATTTTGGCAATTATGAATAAAGCTGCTAAAAAAAAATAGCTGTTAAACATTTATTTTGTATATTTTGTATCATTACATCAGCTTTGTCCCAGGTAATTTATTCTATTATTTTAATAGGCAAAATAGTATTTTCTTCATAATTCTGGTGAGTACATTATCTTGCTTTATTATGGATATTGTATGAAGTTTTATTTTTAGCTTATACTAAATTCAAATACACTGTTCTCTGCGGACAATCCAATGTTCAGGCACCAGCTTTTCTTCCCTCTCTGGGTACTAAGACAGACATTTTCTTGATCTGATCCCCTGTTTGGACTAAGACTTAATAGTATTCATAGTTATCAGGAAAATTAAGTACAATTCTGTCTCCTTTCTTAGACCTTAGGATGAAAGTAAACCCTGACTTTCTAGTAAATTGCTCCTCCCATTAATTTATTCACTTGTTGATTCATTTTTCTCTAGTCATTAACTCAATAGATATTTCTTGAATATCAATTATGAGCGAGGTACTGTGTTATTTCTGGGGATATAAAGATGAATAAGACAATTTCTGCCCTCAAGGAACTCACATTCTGGTAGGGGAGACAGATGCCAAACAAACAATAATGAAGCAGTGTGCCATGTCTATCATTATACTAGCAGTGAGTGCAGGATGCAAGGGCAACCCATTATGGGGGAGTGATTAATCTTGCTTGAGGGAGCTGGCACAAACTTCAAAGGGCCCTTAGCATTTGACCTGGGTCTTAAAGATTTGAGACATGTTTCATTAGGCAGAGATGGAAGACTTTCCAGAAGAAGAAGAACACACAAAAAAGATGATAAGCCATATATATATATATATATTTATTTCAGAAATATATATATATACATGGTTTAAAAATATAATTTTCAAGAAACCTCTACCCCACAACTTCATTCCTACTCCACCCCCGAAACACATTTTTTAATAACCTTTTTATTTTAGAATAGTCTAAATTTGCAGAGCAGTCATCCTCAGTATCCACGTGATTTTGGTTCCAGAGCCCCATTCAGATATCAAAATTTGTGGATACACAAGTCTTTAATGTAACATGGCATAACATTTGCAGATAACCTACACATACCTTCCCATATACTTTATATCACTGTAGATGACTTATAATACCTCAGACAATGTAAACTATATGTAAGTAGCTGTAAATGTAATGTAAATGCTAAGTAAATAATTGCTAGTTTTGGTTTTTGGAACCAAAATTCAAGTTTTGGTTTTTGGAACTTTCTAGAATTTTTTCAAATATGTTCCACCTTCCCTTTAGTTGAGTCTGTGGTTACAGACCCCACAGATGTGAAAGGCCAACTATAATTTGTTATAGCAGCAACGAGAATCTCATACAGGGCTCCCCTCTCATAGGCCATTCCCCATGAAATTCACTTTGGGATGCTGGGTTAGGAAATCATGCTTTTTGAGGGGAGATCTTCTAAATGCTGATATGTGACCATGTTTTCTTGGGAAATGCTCAGTTTCTCTAGCAAAGACTACTGCATTCAGAGGAACATTGTAGGCGGGAAAGGCTTTGAGGAGTCTGCCCATTCTGAATAAAGATTTCCAATTAATTCCCTCATTTACAGTTCCATGCCTAACTCCTGGTCAGGCTGTGTATGTTATTTCCAAATCCTAAGCCTTTTCTCTCCTCTTCTCCCTCCAAAATATAAATCTGCCTCCTGACTATGGAGTAACGATTACACAGCTGCAGAGTTACTACAACGGGGCTGGAAGCAGAGTAGATAGACTGTTTACAAATTCTTAAACTTCTTCCCACACCCTCTCCTATATTAGAGTCCTCAATTTCAGAGCTTCCCCAGGATTCTACAGGACTATCCTACTCTCTCCTTGTTGGTACCCTCTTCTTGTCTCTCTCTTTTTTTTTTAATATAAATTTATTTATTTTAATTGGAGGTTAATTACTTTACAATTTTGTATTGGTTTTGCCATACATCAACATGAATCCGCCACAGGTATACACGTGTTCCCCATCCTGAACCCCTCTCCTTCTTCCCTCCCCATACCATCCCTCTGGGTCGTCCCAGTGCACCAGCCCCCAGCATCCAGTATCCTGCATCAAACCTGGACTGGCGATTCATTTCATATATGATATTACACACGTTTCAATACCATTCTCCCAAATTATCCCACCCTCTCCCTCTCCCTTCAGATATGGCAACTTCAGCCCAGCTATATCAGACAACTCTCCTCTATCTTTTTTCTGGCTTTTAAAACATGATTGAAATATTTCATCAGCTAATGTCCTCTCTCCTGCTCTCTTTGTACTTTCAAATGTAAGCCTCTTTTATCCTTCCAAATAAAAAGAAGAGGCTGTAAACTTGAGGCTATACATAGCCTGGCCAGGAGTTAGGCATGGGGTTGTAAACGGGAGAATTAATTGGAAATCTGATACAGAATGGGCAGACTCCTCAAAGCCTTTCATTCTTCTATCTTTAACCTAAACAAAAGGTAAAACATTTTAATGGTTAAGAGCACAGATAGACCTGCACTTAAATTCTGCTTTCATCACATACTCTGTCTAAAACCGAGCAATGGACTTACCTCTATCTCCTCTCTGTAAAATGGGGATAATGCCACTATCTACCTCACTATGTTGCTGTGAGGATCAAATAAAATATTTATGTTTGGCACAGTGATAAGGCATTTAGTAACTCCTGAATAAGTGTTAATGATTGCCATTCTGCAGGTAAGATATGATTTTCACATGATGGAAAGGAGAACTTTGGGACATGAGTCTTAAAAAAGTCAAATTAGTGTGATAAAGAGATAAACTGTGTCATTACTGATGGTTCGGGAAAGACGGGAGGTAGGAAGTCAGTTGTGAGATTGTTGCAATAGCCCAAGAGAGACACCATAAGACCAAAAAAGTGTCCGTCTTTACTGAAAGGGTAGGATTGGTTAACGTTGGGTTGAGACAAACAGTTCTCTACCCTGGCTGACCCCTATACTTCTCTGGGGAGGTTTTTGAAAATATGGATGGCCCGGGTCCCACCCCCAGACCACTGAATCAGAATGTGTATAGATGTGCCCCAGGCATCCGTGATGTTAAAGCCTTCCAGGTGATTCTAATGTGTCTCCAGACTTGAAAACCACTGGTTTAGATGATGAGAATAATAGGACTGATCAAGAGATTGTCAGAGGACACAGAAGAAAAGTTCAGAGCTGCCACCAAGTTCTGGTTTGGCTGCTGGGTTGGATGAAGTTTCAGGCTCGGGAATCTGTTTAGGGCTAATTCATACTGCAAGCAACTTGTCGTCCAACCTCCTCTGCAAAGAAGACAGAAGGTGGGGGGTTCTGATGAGATTGATGTGTGCTGTGTGCTAAGTCACTTCAGTCGTGTCTGACTCTTTGTGACCTTGTGGACGGCAGCCCATCAGGCTCCTCTCTCATGGGATTCTGCAGGCAAAAACACTGGAGTGGTTTGCCGCGCCCTCCTCCAGGGGAACTTTCTGACCCAGGGACTGAACCCACATCTCTTACGTCTCCTGCATTGACAGGTGGATTCTTTACCACTATGCTGGGAAGCCCAATAATTAGGTATATTTCTAACGCTCACACTGCCTCTCCCCACCTGTCCCATCTTTAGGGAAGAAAAAAACCTGCTGGGACGCTGTTTCTCCCCAGTGCGTTCACAGCTGCCCAAGGACTGTAATCCAGGCTTCAGAAGTGGGGGACACAAGCAGTCATGAGGCACCTAGGAGGTGAGGGTAGGATGTAGGTTACAGGTCCCTGTCCTTGTCAGGAGCCAGAAGCCAGGCTTGTGGTAGTCTTATTTATTTAGGATTTACAACCTGCTTACTTCCAAAAGGATTTGAGGTAGCTTATCAGATTAAGCTAAACACATGAGCTAAACCAAAACAGAGACCACCACCGAAGGACTGGGGAGAAATAGATGCTCCCAGGCACTGAGATGAGCTGGTCTCTGTAACTGGGCCCTGACATCAGCTCTGAGGTCTCCAGAGGACCCTGCAGATTTCTTGCTTTTTAGGTTTAGATGCTTTAAAAAACAAAAAAAAAAGGCCTTTTTCTAGGAGGGACCAGCCTTTTTCATGAAACAAAACTTGAAAAGGTTTTACTGCAAGTATGTATCCTGCCCCATATAACAAATTCCTGGAAGGAAGAGAGGAAAGAATAAGCTAAGTAAATGGCTCTTTTGAGACTCATGGTGCTTAGAGACTNCTTTTTCTAGGAGAGACCAGCCTTTTTCATGAAACAAAACTTGAAAAGGTTTTACTGTAAGTATGTATCCTGCCCCATATAACAAATTCCTGGAAGGAAGAGAGGAAAGAATAAGCTAAGTAAATGGCTCTTTTGAGACTCATGGTGCTTAGAGACTTCCCAGCTGTAAAGTACAAGACTGGGAGTCAGGCCTGGGCTCTGTATCAGCAAGTCCCTGAAGCTTCTTCATCCACAAAAAAGCTGGATGGAACAGATACATTTCAGCTCTGCTGTGTGTACGTTTGTGATTATATTAAACAGGAATGATAGAACTATGCATTTCCCTAGATTTTATAGTGAATGAATCCTCTCTTTCAAATATTAAATGAATCCGTTGAGCCCTTAGAATATGCTCAGTGAGTTAATTCATGATCAGATCTGCAACATGGATCCATAGTGCCAAAGTTCTCTTGTTGGTTAAGTGAGAACCAAATAGCTTAGATGTCAGATGTGGATGGGACAAACTGTATTATAGTCTCAGTCAAACCCAAGGTCAACCCATACCAATTTGAGAGTGCACAGTAAGGATTCCTTCTGTGTTTAATTTAAAGCAGAGCACTGTCTCTACATCAGTTCAGTTCAGTCGCTCAGTCATGTCCGACTCTTTGCAACCCCATGAATTGCAGCACGCTAGGCCTCCCTGTCCACCACCAACTCCCAGAGCTAGCTCAGACTCACGTCCATCAAGTCAGTGCTGCCATCCAGCCATCTCATCCTCTGTTGTCCCTTTCTCCTCCTGCCCCCAATCCCTCCCAGCATCAGAGTCTTTTCCAATGAGTCAACTCTTCGCATGAGGTGGCCAAGGTACTGGAGTTTCAGCTTTAGCATCATTCCTTCCAAAGAAATCCCAGGGCTGATCTCCTTCAGAATGGACTGATTGGATCTCCTTGCAGTCCAAGGGACTCTCAAGAGTCTTCTCCAGCACTACAGTTCAAAAGCATCACTTCTTCGGTGCTCAGCTTTCTTCACAGTCCAACTCTCACATCCATACATGACCACTGGAAAAACCATAGTCTTGACTAGATAGACCTTTGTTGGCAAAGTAATGTCTCTGCTTTTGAATATGCTGTCTAGGTTGGTCATAACTTTTCTTCCAAGGAGTAAGCATCTTTTAATTTCATGGCTGCAGTTACCATCTGCAATGATTTTGGAGCCCAAAAAAATAAAGTCTGACACTGTTTTCACTGTCTCTACATAAGAATCTGCAAAATGGGAAAGGAATGAACATTTACTGGGTTCCAGTCCTACTCTGCAAGGTGATGTGTACATTTACATCTCCTGGACCCAAGGGCTCAGCTAACTTCACTGGTGCTGTATATATTAATATATTATATCACTGAATCTCCACCAGAGTGAAGTAAAGCAGGCAAAGATTTCCTCGATTTACCTTTGAAGAAACTGAGGTTAAATAATCTGCCCAACATTATGAGGATTGGCCTCAAACCCAGGTCTGTGTCCTTCCAAAGTCCGTAGCCTTCCACATACTCCCTTAATCACCAATATATTTGGGTGAGTCTCTAAAGTTACATCTTGTACATCAGAGAGACTACTATTCTCTGAAAATCTCTTTGTTAAAATTGTGAGAGCGTAGTTCAAAGACTTTGACATAGTAACTAACAATATCTGTTGTTGCTGTCCAGTCACTAAGCTGTGTCCAACTCTTTGCCACCTCATGGACTGCAGCATGCCAGGCTTCCCTGTCCTTCACTATCTCCTGGAGTTTGTTCAGATTCATGTCCATTGAGTCAATGAAGCCATCCAACCTACCTCGACCAGTGCTATCCCCTTCTCCTTTTGCCTTCAGTCTTTCCCAGCATCAAGGTCTTTTCCAATGAGTTGGCTGTTTGTATCAGGAGGCCAAAGTATTGGAGCTTCAGCTTTAGAATCAGTCCTTCCAATAAATATTCAGGGTTATTTTCCTTTAGGGTTGATTAGTTTGATTTCCTTGCAGTCCAGAGGACTTCAAGGGTCTTCAAGAGTCTTGAAGAGGGAATTCAAGAGTCTTCAGCACTACAATTCGAAAGCACCAATTCTTCAGCACTCAGCCTTCTTTATGGTTCAGCTCTCACATCCATACATGATTACTGGAAAAGCCCTAGCTTTGACCATGGACTTTTGTCAGAAAAAGTAATGTCTCTGCTTTGTCATATGCTATCTAGTTTTGCCATAGCTTTCCTTCCAAGGAACAAGCGTCTTTTAATTTCATGGCTTCAATCACCATCAGCAGTGATTTTCGAGCCTAAGAAAATACAATCTGTCACTGCTTCCATTTTTTCCCCTTCTATTTGCCATGAAGTAATGGGACCAGATGCCATGATCTTAGTTTCTTAGTGTTGAGTTTCAAGTCAGCATTTCACTCTTCCCTTTCACCCTCATCAAGAGGCTCTTTAAGTTCCTGTTCACTTTCTGCCATTAGAATGGTGTCATCTGCATATCTGAGTTTGTTGATATTTCTCCTGGCAATACTGATTCCAGCTTGGAATTCATTCAGCCCAGCATTTTGAATGATGTATTCTGCATATAAGTTAAATAAACAGGGTGATATCCTTGTCATAATCCTTTCCCACTTTTGAATTAGTCAGTTGTTTCATGTCCAGTTCTAACTATTGCTTCTTGACCTGACTACAAGTTTCTCCAGAAACGGGTAAGGTGGTATCCTGTCTCTTCAAGAATTTTCCACAGTTTATTGTGATCCACACAGGCAAAGGCTGTGAATGAAGTCAACGAAGCAGAAGTAGATGTTTTTCTGGAATTCCCTTGCTTTCCCTATGATCTGGCAAGTGTTGGCAATTTGATCTCTGGTTCCTCTGTCTCTTTGAAAGCCAGCTTGTACATATGGAAGTTCTCTGTTTATGTACTGCTGAAGTCTAGCTTGAATGATGTTGAGCACAAACTTGCTAGCATGTGGACATTCTTTGTCATTGTCCTACTTTGGGATTCGAATGAACACTGACCTTTCCAGTCCTGTGGCCACTGCTGAGTTTTCCAAATTTGCTGGCATATTGAGTGCAGCACTGCAACAGCATCATCTTTTAGGATTTGAAATAGCTCAGCTGGAATTCCATCACCTCCACTAGCTCTATTTGTAGTAATGCTGCCTAAGGTCCTTCACACTCCAAGATGTCTGACTCCAGGTGAGTGACCTCACTATTATGGCTATCCAGGTGATTAAGACCTTTATTTTGTATAGTTCTTCTATGTATTCTTGCCACCTCTTTTTAATCTCTTCTGCTCCTGTTAAGTCCTTAATGTTTCTGTCCTTTATTAAGCCCATCCTTGCATGAAATGTTCCCTGATATCTGTCACGTTTGTACAATTCTTTTCAATGATTTTAAAGATATGCAAGTCTCAGTTCAGTTCAGTTGCTCAGTTGTGTCCAGCTCTTTGCGACCCGATGAATCGCAGCATGCCAGGCCTCCCTGTCCATCACCATCTCCTGGAGTTTACTCAGACTCACGTCCATCGAGTCCGTGATGCCATCTAGCCATCTCATCCTCGGTCGTCCCCTTCTCCTCCTTCCCTCAAACTCTCCCAGCATCAGAGTCTTTTCCAATGAGTCAATTCTTCGCATGAGGTGGCCAAAGTACTGGAGTTTCAGCTTTAGCATCATTTCTTCCAAAGAAATCCCAGGGTTGATCTCCTTCAGAATGGACTGGTTGGATCTCCTTGCAGTCCAAGGGACTCTCAAGAGTCTTCTCCAACACCACAGTTCAAAAGCATCAGTTCTTACGTGCTCAGCCTTCTTCACAGTCCAACTCTCACATCCATAC